>CAMZMU010000034.1:93211014-93592140 GCA_947311845.1 Poa pratensis
CAACTTGAACCATGGATCATACGCCCTCACAGCTTGCACGATCTGGTTGAACAATCCACGGTTCATCCGAAAGCGTCGACGGAAATCCTTGGCGGTGGCGACAGGAACTTCGGCAAAGTAGTCAGAGACTAACATGCAGTGGCCTTCCATTCTCTGCCTCGGCTTGCTCTTCTTCCTTCCGAACGACGAGCCTCCCCGTTTTGGGGCGGCATTGGCTTCCTCGTCGGCTTGAAGTCGGAGAAGACAACTGAGAATTGCTATATCTCATCTTCCTCCACGGCGATGGCGTCTTCTTCTTCCAACAGCATCGCGGCCATCATCTCGTCGTCGCTATCCATCTGCAATACAACGCGGCCACTGATCAACGACCGGTCGCCGGCTAGCATCAATAATTCAGCCAAAAACCAGGCGAACCTTCCGCCGAACACCTTGCAGGCAGGGCGGGTCGCGGAGAGACCGCCGGGGACGGCTGTATCGAATACAGCGGCGGAGAGATCGCCGGTGCCCGGAACCGAAGGCCGTCGATGAGAGGAAGCAAACGGCGGCGCCGGCGTCCAGGTTTGGGTGGAGCCGGCGGGCGGCGGCGGGGGCGACTGGGGCGACGAGCAAAGTGGGGCGTCTGGGGCGACGATGGAAGACGGGGATAAAATCAGGCAAGAAAACGACGAGACATAGTCTGTGTCTCACTGCCAGGCGTGGCCCGCGCGTCGGAGGCCGACGTGGCGTCGCGTTTTGAAAGGACAAGGATGTCGCCTAGAGGGGGGGGGGGGGTGAATAGGCGATTAAAACTTTTCCGGTTTAGGCTTGATAATTGCGGAATAAAACTATGTGTTTAAATTAACAAGCCAACAACCTAAATAAACTAGGTGCACCTATGTGCACCAACAACTTATGCTAAGCAAGACAAGCAACAAGGTGATAGCAATATAGAATACTTCAAGCACGAAGGCTATCACAATGTAAAGTGCATAAGTAAAAAGCTCGGGTATAGAAATAACCGAGGCACGTGGAGATGAGGATGTATTCCCGAGTTCCTCCTTGTTAAGAGAGTACGTCTCGTTGGAGAGGTGTGAACCAACACAATGGTTCAACAACCACAAAGGTTTCACCTTCTTCTCCGATGAACCGCACAACAAAGGTTTGGTTCACCTTTCACTATCGGAATTCCTTCGAGGCGGAATCCGGAGCCTTTCAACAACGATCCGGGGCATAACCCACAACGGGATTGGGGGCTCCCGAACAGCTACAAGTGACCACACACGGGTCTCAGCCACCACACGGGCGTCTAGGGTCCAAAGACCCAAGAGTAACAAGTTCACAAGCTTTCAACTTCCACGAATCCTCGTGGAGAGCACAAACCGATGCAACGAAGCAATGGCAAGAGCACAAGTGCTCAAATCCTTCACTCTCAAATCCCACCACAAGCAACTAATGCTTATGGGGGGAGAAGAGAGGAAGAACAACGAAGAACACAACAAATGGAACTTCAAGATCAAGATCTACTAGGTTCCCCTCACTAAGAGGAGGAATGGATTGGATGAATATGTAGATCTAGATCTCCTCTCAATTTTCCTCAAAGATATGCAAGAATCATGGGAGGGAATGAGAGGAAGGCAAGCTTTTTCCAAGGATCAACAATGGAGGAGAGAGGGGAGAAAAACTTGCTCAAGAGATGTGTTAAACAATGGGGAAGAAAGCCCCTTTAAATAGGTCCACTAAAAATATGGCCGTTGGCAGTTTTTTCCGCGAGCTGCGCTTGAGAGCCGGCCTGGGCCGGGCAGGCGGCCGGCCTGGCACCCGAGGCAGCCGGCCTGGGCCGGCCAGGGAGCCAGCCCGCGCAGAAATAAAACTTCTGAAATTCATATCTTTTCCAATAAAATTCCAAATGCGATGAAACCAACTTTGTTGGAAAGATAACGACGAAAGCGCATGGGAGGTGTGGACATTATCTCGAGGAGGACCGGTAATATTTCCAACACCGAGAACGCAACAAGTTTTCCATCCGGACTCCATTTTCAATGATCTTGGGCTTGCTCCGAAGATAATCACAAGCACAACAAGATCATGCATATACACATCATAGTCTATCATGTGAGGAGGATAACAAATGTAGAGAGGTAAAGCCTCTCTATAAAACGATGAACCGGCAAAACCTCCAAAACCAAAAACGCAACAAGTTTTCAATACGAAATCCGTTTTTGATGAACTAGAGCTTGGTATGGAGATGAACACAAGGTCTAAATTCTCACATGGATAAAAGCCAAATAAGAACCAAGAAAGATGATATGCCAAATATGCAAAGGTTTGAGCTCTCCATAAAGATGCGATCAAGTTACTCACTTGAGACCCCTCTTGATAGTACGCCGTCTATCCTATAACCCGGTCTCCAAACTAACAACATGAGACCGGTAAAATAGAAACCCTATCAAGATCATACCTTTGCCTTGCGCATTCCACTTGAGCTAGATGATGACGATCTTGATCTCTTCAAGTGGACCACCTTTCTTGATTGCGCTTGCTAGCACATGTTTGATGAAGATTTCTCCAAATGCTCCCCATACACCATTATGGGAGAGCCTCGCTTAGCTCCGTCTTCATGAATCCACTTGCGCTTCATATTCTTCTCTTGATATAGATGATGGCTTGGAGATAAACATGAAGTTCACTCAATCTTCTTTTCCAAGCCATGCTTGCAATAAGCTCAACTCTCCACATGACCATTCTTCATATAAACCCTTGGATGGAACCTTGGTCATCATGAAATCTTCTAGAGTCCAACACATGAACTCCAATCTTTACCTATGGACAAGATCTACAAGTATATCTCAATGCAAACATTAGTCCATAAGGATTGTCATCAATTACCAAAACCACGCATGGGGCAACACATGCCCTTTCACGTTTCCTTCTGTCTGGGGCCGCCCCAAGCCTCCCCAAGTTGAGGGCGTGGGCTGGGCGTGCCGGACACAAAACTGGGCCGCGTCGGACCGAATTCGCGTTCGGGCGCCGCGAGTGGGGGCGATTTTGTGTCCGGCACGCCCCAAAGGCGTTTGGGCGGCCGTTTGGGCGCCGCGAGTAGAGATGCTCTAAATTCTTTATATTATGGTGTACACAAAAATAACAGAATTTTGAACATTTTAGAGATTTGAAAGTGCGCGCTCTCATCCACACACTTGTCATTTTTGTGTAGCTTAAAATATAAATTATTTTAAACTGAAGTTTTACACGTTGGTGGGATACACATCACTAACAACATGCAGGATTTTCTTCTTCTATTTTTTTCAAAATTTGTAAGCATGATTTTCCCAGTCCCAGTGGTATCTTTTTTTTTCCGGGCTTGGTTATTTCATTTTCGTCTTTACAACGTGAGAGATTTGTACTCTGTTTCAAAATCAGCCGGTTCTGCATGTGGGGCTGGCTTGTTAGCATGAGGTGAAACATATTGAACGAGATAAAATATACAGAAATTCACTTCGACTCTACTGTGCAGATATATATGCTCCCTATATAATAAAAAGAAGATATCGCAATTATAAGACAAAACATTGGACACCAAATTTTAACGGGATGAAATATTGTCATCTCGCCGCCAAACGTGGTCAAGGACGGGATGAGAACTCTCAAGTATTCTCAACCATCTAAGGGTGGGAACTTGTAATTTGTAGCTAGCGTCCTAGTACTGTAGTACATGTGTACATATACTTTTTTGTTAATTATTTACAGGCTAATTTGTAGCTATCCTTCGTGGCTCCACGCAAGCTAGCATGCGTGCCACGTGGTGCCAGAGTGACCTCCACGTGTACGAGCACCTGATCGGTTCACCTCTGTATAAAACCCCGCCAAAACCAAAGGACCTATGTACTGCAGGGTCTGCAGTTTCTTCTTCCATCCAGAGGGACTACAAGGCTAGCTAGAACGGGCCGGCCGGCCATGGCGGAGCACCGTGACCGCGGCGGCGGTTCTGTTTGGTTGAGCTTTTGGGTCGGCTTTCCAGGCTTATAAGTCAAAGCCCAACCAAACAGCAAAAATGGATCGCGCTTTCCCGCAGCCAAACACGCTTATCTGCACTACGAGCCCGAAGCACCTCTGGAGGTGCTTTTTTGGCTTTCCACCGATCCCACGCCCACCCTGCCCTTGGCACTTGCTCAAAATTACATCCGAACTGCCACAGGATATATGGGCCGGCTCCTCGCAGGAAAACGCCCAGTTTTCTGGTCCGTACCTCATTCGCCCCCTCGCTCGATAGATGGAGGGCGCACTGCCGCTCCTGCTCCCGCTCCAACCCTAGCGCGTCGCCCCTCCTCCTCCCCTCCGGCGCCGGCTGCCTGGAAGTGGCCGCCGCCGGCGGATACGGCCTCGCGTCTCCGCCCCGATCTTCTCCTCCCGCCGACCCCACCTCCTGGATTCGTACCGGCCGCGCCGCCTCCTGGATTCCTACCGGCGGCGACCCAACGTGCTCCTCCGGCCGAAGTGCAGCTCGCACGACCTGGGCTCCTTCCGGTGGCCACCCGAACTACTCCTCCACCTCGATCTGCTCATCCCGTTAGCCTCCCCAAGATTCTGTGCCGACCAGCTGCTGCATCTGATCTATCCCCAAATCGATTGTCTGACTGCTGCTCCTTGTCCATCTCGTGACCCAGTCGGCCGGCCGGCTGCTGCTTCTCCTCATAGCAGAAAGTGGATTCTGCTCTCCCTTATTTTCTATACAATGTACATGCAATTAATTGCTTCATTCATGGATAAATGTATGTATGGATGCTTGATTCATGTATGTATGGATGGATTATTGATTTCTGTATTATGGATGGATGCTTGACGCATGATAGGGTCATAGCTAATGTACGTAGAGCATGATAGTTTATTGCCCAACTATTATGGTTGTCATGTGTGGATGTAATGAACTATTTTGGTTGTCGTAATGGTTGTCATGTCTGCATGTGGTAAACTATTTTAGTTGTCATGTGTTGATGTAATGAACTATTTGTATACCATTTGCTTATGTGAAGCACTCATGTTCTTTTTTGTCAACATTTTGTAGATGGATGCAACTTATGATGGAAGTGATGATGAGGCTAATGAGAGCATGGCGGAAATTTTAGAGATGGCACATTTGGCATTTGAAGTTGCTATGGTGGGAGAACTAGGTAACAAGTATAGTCGAACTTACTTGAACAAATCACCTTACCGAATTCCTCAACAAAGTGGATTTGAGTGGGTCATGGAAAACCTTGATCATGCAAAGAGTAGCTACAAAATGTTTAGGATGTACCCGGATGTTTTTATGTCATTGCATGACCTTCTAGTGTCCGACTACGGATTGACATCAAGTAGGGGCATGCCATCTTTGGAATCATTAGGCATGTTCTTATGGATGGTTGGAGCCCCTCAACCTTTCTCCCAAGCGTGGAACCGTTTTGCAAGATCCCTTGAAACGATCCATCGGAAGTTCAAAGAAGTCTTAAATTGTCTATGCAAGTTTGCAACCAACAACATAAGACCCATCGATTATTCTTTCACAACTCCTCATGCAAGAATTAAAGATGATCAGTTTTGGCCTCATTTCAAAGGTGCCATTGGAGCAATAGATGGCTCTCACATACCTTGTGTTGTTCCAACATCCGAGGTCGTGAAACATACGTGTCGGTATGGATATACTTCTCAAAATGTGATGGCCATTTGTGACTTCGATTTGAGGTTTACTTTCGTTGTTGTTGGATGGCCGGGCTCAGTACATGACACAAGGGTTTTAAATCATAGCTTGGTGGAGCATCGACTTAGGTTCCCTTTTCCTCCGGAAGGTAATATCGAATTTTCTTTCTCTCCAAAGTTTTTAGTTACTTGCAAATGTTCCTTCTAATTCTAACTTGGTTACAAGTTGTAGGAAAATAATACCTTCTAACGACAAAATATTTCTTCTAATGCTAACTTGGTTACAATTTGTAGGAAAATACTACCTTGTCGATTCCGGTTATCCAAACCGCAAAGGCTACCTTGCTCCATTTCTAGGACAAACATATCATATGCCAGAGTTTCGTAGAGGCGGAAAGCATATGGGTAAGGAAGAGACATTCAATTATGCCCACTCTTCATTGCGCAACTCGGCTGAGCGGTCATTAAGTGTTCTCAAGGAAAAGTTTCGCATCTTAAAAAAGCTTCCGAGTTTCAAGCCTCGAAGACAAAAGAAAATTATTGTTGCTTGTGTGTCGCTTCATAACTATATTCGAGACACCAAGTTACGTGACAAGGAGTTCGATAGATGTGATTGATACGTGCATTTTATATCATCATCTATACCACTTATACCACCATATTAGGATGTTATTTGCATTACTATATCATTGTTTTTACATGTTTTAGATGATTTAGGGGACTTTCCTACAAAGTCCCTATTTTTAGTATTTAATTTCTGGGAGGCAGAAATCCTCCTTTTTGGTGTTTTTATTGTTTCAGGAGCTACGAAGGCCCAATTAATAAAAGGAAAATTGCACAGCTGGTTTTTCTTCGGGAGAACACCAGAGGGAAGAAGAAGCAAGCGAGGAAGGCCACGAGGCCCAAAATGGGTGGGCCCACACGGCCAGATTCCCTGACCGCGTGGGGCCCACCAAATGGAGCCTCGGGCACTTCCTCGCCTGGGGCTTTTTAACGAGGTCTCCGTCTCGCCCGAAAAGTAACACCCTAATTTTTACGAGACTATCCGAGGTCGCGGCGGCGGCGAAACTCCTGATTCCCTCCGAGGGGGATCAGATCCTGCTGCTCCGGAGCTCCGGAGAAGGGGGAAATCATCGTCATCGTCATCACCTCTCCTCCTTGGCGTGGGAGGAGGCCTCTACATCATCACCATCACCAAGACCAGCACCATCTCCATCATCATCTCCGTGATCCACTCCGTCCCCCTCGTAGTTTGAGAGTTGCTATCATAAGGGGTTTAGTCTATTTATTTAGCTGTACCTAATAATAGCTCCGTCCGAAGAAGATTAAAACTAGACAAGATATTCAACGTGTTGTTTAATAAATCTATATGCCTAGCAATATCCATGCCGACCTCGGGAACGTTTTCCACATATAAGTTACACATCACTTGAGCTTGTCCTCTTACACATAGAGGATTGGGCTTTCTCTCTCTTTGAGAGCTTTTACTTGTTACCATTTACCTGCTGCATTGTTACTGTCTTGCAATTATACAATCGAAAATACCAAAAACACTTGCATCTTTTATTGTCTATTTATCATTTCTAATAACCAATACCTTCAGCTCCTCGTGGGTTCGACAACCTTTTATATTCGAAAGGTACTACAATTGATCTCCTGCACTTGGGAGTCATCAGTGATGCAAATGAGAACTATATGCCAAAGGTGGTACGCCGAGCTGCGCCGATACCACATGATAGAGCACCACCGTCAGTTAACACGGTCAACATGAAAGTGGTTCGCAATACCATCGCAAATTCGTTGTTTAGGGTGAGACGAGAAGAAGAAGAAGAAGAGTAGATATGTTGCAAGTACATGAAGAAGTGGTGTCTTTTGGGTATATATATATATGCGAGAACATCTAGTATATTTTGGTAGTACCCCTCTTGTATATTACCAACTTTGTAATCTGTTATGTGTGTTCTAATTTACTACTGTCATTTACGTATTTACTTTACCAACCTACTCCCTCCGTTCTAAATTACATGACTTTCATTTGTCTACATGAGGATGTATATGTACATGTAACATGTCTACGTACATCCACATGTACACAAATGAAAGTTATCTAATTTGGAACAGAGTGAGTACTACATATGTGCGTTTGTACATATACAAGCTAGGTGTCGTAGTTAGCTCGGGTCTATCCGTGTCTTCCGCTATCCTGTCTACTGTATATATAGTATGCTGAACCTGAATGTTTACTGAACCTCCTCTGATTTGTATGTCTATTGTCCGTGTCGGAATTATCTAATATGTTGCCTAATGTGATGATCGAATGTTTTGCATATGTTGTGGATCATCTTCTTTGCATGTGTTTGCATGGGATCGACCAACATATTTCGACGTGTCCGCGGACAGCGGACAGATACGGACCAAATTTGGTAATTCTAATTGGAGATGCTCGAGGATATAAAACGAGGATTTTGTGAAGAGAGAAAGAACCAGATCTGATTCGTCGGCTATACGGTGTGTTTGGTTGAGTGGCTATCCACTGGGTGGTTGGGGGTAGCCACTTTTTTAGTGGTTATCCTCTGTTTGGTTTGTGGTGCTAGGTGTGTGAGGGTAGCCATATTCTCAGCATATTCCCTCCAAAAACTGGTTGAGCTCAACCACCACAAATCTGGTGGTTGTGGCTAACCACCCACCGAGAGCCGCTGCACTCACTCGCGGAACGTTTTTTCCGCCGCTTACCTCCTCTCGTTTCTTTCTCCAAATCGCCCTGCGGCGGCAGCGGCAGGAAAAAAAGCTTGTTGCGGCGGCGGCAGATCAAGCTTCGCCTCGCTCGGCCGCAGTGAATACTCCCTTCTCCCTTCTCCTATCTCTCCTCTTCGTCTCTCTTACTGTGCTCATGGCAAAAGGATGCACGGCGAGCAGCAAGGAACTGGGAGGGGGCGCTTGACCATGGCTGCAGTGTGCGCGCAGCAGCTGGATTTCTCCATATATTAGTTGCCACATAGCAGATTAGTTAGATCCGATCCGTAGCTGCAAGGCTAGAGTATTTTTTCTTGGATGCATATAAAGATGTTCTGAAATCACTCTCTCTAGTGTCTAATTTCAGTCTATATCATCAATAGGAAAGTGATATTTTGCATCAAGATTTGATTTCCCTCCCCAAATTATAATGTGTTTTGGACAGAAAGTGTGAGGATATTATGCATTTTTTTGAATTTTTATTACCCATATTATAGTTTTTTAATTTATATTACCACCTTACGGTTATTCTGACCACCGTACTAAAGAGGTGACCATATCACCCCATCCATCTCTCACCCCTCAAACCAAACACAAATATGGCTACCCCTAACCACTTCATATGCCACACAACCAAACACAAAAAATGGTTACCACTAACAAGGTGGTTGGGGGTAGCCATGACCACTTTTTTCATAGCCACTGAACCAAACACACCTAGTACCCAAGGAATGGTGGCGTGTTGCCACGCGCACGGCGAGCTATTATTAAAAATCGCAATCACACACCCTGCCCATGCATCTCGTGGCCCTAAATGTCATGCTCAGCCGATAGATAGATCCCGGAGCAGACGGGCACGCGGCGTCTCCCTCTCTCACTCGCTCACTACACCGCAACCAAAATGCTGTCGCCGTCGCCGGCATCCGAGCCCGCCTTGCCGGCCGACGACCTCTCGCCGGCGGAGGCACGTCTCGCCATGATGGAGCTGGCCAACATGATCTCCGTGCCCATGGCGCTCACCGCCGTCATCCGCCTCGGCGTGCCCGCTGCCATCTGGGCGAACGGCGCCAACGTGCCCCTCCCAGCCGCCGCCCTCCTCCCGCCCGGACACCCGGACCCCTCCGTCCTCGAGCGTCTCCTCCGCCTCCTCGCCTCCCGCGGCGTCTTTTCCGAGCACACTACCGCCACCGCCCGGCGGGCGTACGCGCTCACCGCGGTTGGACGCACCCTCGTCCCGACGGGCCCCTCGGGCGCGTCCTACGCCGACTACGTCCTCCAGCACCACCAGGACGCGCTGGTGCTCGCCTGGCCGCGCCTCCGCGACGCCGTGCTCGACCCGGCCGGCCCGGAGCCCTTCGCGCGCGCCCACGCTGGCGTACCCGCCTACGCATACTACGGCCAGGACAGCGAGGCGAACGAGGTGATGCTCAGGGCCATGACGGGGGTGTCGGAGCCGTTCATGGAGGCGCTGCTCGACGGCTACGTCGGCGGGTTCGAGGGCGTGGGTACGCTCGTCGACGTCGGGGGCAGCTCCGGCGCGTGCCTTGAGATGATCATGCGCAGGGTCGGCACCATCAGGGAGGGCGTCAACTTCGACCTGCCCGACGTCGTCGCCGCCGCGCCGCCCATCGCCGGTGAGGCCATCGATCCCATACCATCCATGAATTGCTCACATGATGTTCCTGATGATCCGGTGGTTGAAACATAGAAACAAAAACATATCGGCATGTCGTACAAGTTCCGAGGACTGACAGTGATAATGCTGCACGAGATCGATCACAAGAACAGTGTGGCGCCACAAACCAACGAAGGCAGACATGCATGGCCCATGTAGGTCACGACTCACGATATGATACAAAAATGTGTAGATCACGAGCAGGTGGGGCGCACCCATTGATTTACCAGCGCCACACAAAATATTATTTGAGGAAATTAGCTCATGTTTTCGGCATCAACATCAACAGTAGATGAGTCTGAGTCTGACACTGACAATGAGGTTTCAGCTCACAGTTTTGTGGTCAGACTTTTATTTTACCATCTTGGGTTTAGAAAAGTTGATCATGTTCACAGCTTCAGGGAAAGCCAGCTCTTAGGATTTTCAGACCATTTTGTCCCTACCTAACCTGCTAAAATGAAATGATGGACGCAGTTTTTTGCCTTCATTTGTTGTTTAAATTCGTAGGACCTAGACTAGACATATGTATTTCTTACTGACAATGGAGATGCTTTGCCAATGAATTATTTTCACAGGGGTAAGGCATGTTGGTGGAGACATGTTCAAGTCCATCCCTTCCGGCGACGCCATCTTCATGAAGGTATGCTATGCCCTGACAATTCCCAGCTGGAACCAAACACCCCGCCACAAATTGTCGAATGATCCCGATTTTCTTCTCCATCCAGTGGGTACTCACCACGTGGACCAACGACGAGTGCACGGCGATCCTCAAGAACTGCCACAAGGCGCTGCCAGAGGGTGGGAAGCTCATCGCCTGCGAGCCGGTGGTGCCGGAGACGACCGACACCAGCACGAGGACAAGGGCGCTGCTGGAGAACGACATCTTCGTCATGACCACCTACCGGACCCAAGGGAGGGAGCGGTCCGAGGAGGAGTTCAGGCAGCTCGGCCTCACCGCCGGCTTCACCGGCTTCAGGGCACTCTACCTGGACCCTTTCTATGCCGTCCTCGAGTATGTCAAGTGAAAGTTTTCTCCTGTAACACTTGAAATGTATGACGGGCTGGACATACATTTGAGTTCTGAACAGGACATCCCTTTGAATCATTCTAAGTGCAACATTGCAATCTGCGAGTGATAGCGACAGGTCAGAGCACGCATACAGAACAAAATCAACTCAAGAATGCACACATAACTCATGCTGGAAAGAGAACCGTGGGAACATTCAGCAATCCATTGCCACAAATATACATTCTTACATCAATTATTTCTCAGTTATGATGCGATCACACATACAAATAAGTAAGAGCTATCCTGTTTCGACTGGACCATGGACACATCGAGTGAGTAACTACACATGTTAATCATCCTTCTTCCCTTCTGTGGCAGCAACCTGGGGTTCCACTAGCGGTTTTGATTCACTTGCAGCATGGGGGTTCACTAGAGGTTTTGATTCACCTGTTTCGCCCTGCAAAGAGAAGTGTAAATGTATAAGCGCTCCAGAGGCTAATCCCAAACAAAGCCAATTGCTGATAAAAATCATTAAGCAGAGCACGCACAAGTGGTCTGCTGGATGCTTTATATTTCAGGGACATTTGCAAGTTCATCATGTAGCTTAAGATGAGTAAAGGGTGGTTGCCAACTGAGTGGGCTGTTACATTGACTATGCTATGATCTATCCAGCAAAATAGCTAGGCATCTGGCTACACTTTGTAAATGTACTATGAGGGAGCTTGGTAATGTCTTGCACAATCTATAGACCAAATGATATACAGGAACCTGTATTTTACAAAAGCATAAGTACAGAAAAAGTAACACATCGGAAGGAAGGCTTACTTCAGTCTTGTTTGCTGCAGGCTTGAATGGGCAAGCAGCTGGCACTCTTTCAGGTTTCCTGTATTCCCATCCAAGCATGCGGTAGACCTTGCTCTGCAATGGTATCCAAACTACGGATCAATATTCAAACACTTGCAAGCAAGAAACACCCACTTAACAATAATACCAACATGTCCCCTGAAAAACCAATTTCGATCAGCAAAGACTGGTGATGCAGAACACTGAGCTACCGTAATTCTATGCAACGATGCACATCATTGCTAGAAGGAAAACAACCCACCAATAACGATCCAATGTTGATATATCTAGACTGACCAAGGATCAAACTCCAGTATTGCTACCAAATGGAGTAATTTTTCTTTTCCAGTTTATCGTCATCCGGCGCCTCATCTCGGCTTAAGGATGGTGCAATCTAACGTACCCATCGACGAAACCTCGCAATCTCAGGAATTTGCCCCTATCACCCCTTGATGCCCATGGGCACCCATTTAAGCTTGTGTGATTTGGTGCTCTCTGCATGCTTTACATGATTCAGGGCCATGGTCTAGCTAGCATGGGCGGCAATTCCTATACTTCACTACCTCTGTCCTAGGCATCACAGCGAAATCATGAGGGAGAAACCGTTCGACCAAACAGATCACGCGAGAACCAAGCGGGCGAATTCAAGACGGCCTCTCCCCCTACCAACGCATGATTCATTAGTTTGTTCCATGCTGTTACGAAAACGAATCCAAAAAGTGCTGAACGAATTACAGCTGCAGGTATAGACCACGAGCTAATCTAAATCGACACCGAATTCGGCACCACCCGGCAGGTAGCTAGGTAGGTGGACAAGAACAAACAAAACCTAGAGGAAGGAAGGGAGGGAGGGGACGTACGAGGAGGAGGTCGAAGAGATACGGGAGCGCGTTGATGAAGGGGATCAGGAAGAGCGGGATCAGGCACCCCACGCAGACCTTGCAAAATCAAAATTTTACATCATCGGTCAGTCAGATCGGAGCAAAATTAGGATCGGGCGGGGAGCCGCGCGGAATCGAGAGTACGGATGATCGGGAATCGCAGGCGGGAGAACTCACCATTGCTTCCTCGAGGCGGGGATCGGGGCGGATGGAGGAATGGAGGAATCGGTCGCGTGCTGCTCTGCTCCTGGATTGGTTCGGTTGGGGAAGAAGGTGGAAGGTGGGCGCAGCGCGTTCGCATGGACTTGGCTGCTCCTCTGACCTCTGTCCGGGCCCACGAATGGGCTCGCTGTCCAGTGGGTCTGTGGCCCGGCCCGGCCCGGCCCGGCCCAACCCACGATTCTACATTTGTCATCCATTTAGTTGCATATTGATAAGCATAGCCACATAGATAGAGTAGCTTTCACTTTTTAAAAAGGTACAAGAGCATTTTTTAGCCATATAAGACGACAACATCCAAGGGTGAAACACCCTCGGCAATATTTTGGGCATGTGCATTTGTTGGTCTCTTCTGATGGATGATCAACATCATATCGAGGTTCTACCACCGAGGTAGCGACCGCTCAACAAGCACATGCGCTAGATGATCCTGCTTCCTTCAAGGAGACCCATCACCAGCTTAGAGTAATCTTCGAATGTAACAAAAAGATCCTAAACAGTGAGGTATAATGCTTCATGGCATGACAATGCCTCGAAGATGCTGACCGACAATGTAGTCGAAAACAATTGCATATGCTCGAAGAAAAAGTTGTGTTCATCTCGGGTGACCATCAATGCTAATACCTATCGTGCCGGCGGTAATAGCTACATCGACATTTTTGTCCACACCGTGTGTGCTAAAAGGATCCCTCTAGTGATGGGCTTGATTGGGGCATTTTTCATCGGTCAACGAGCTCGAGTAGATATTTGTTTGGACACAAAACAAATGGACCCATGGGATTGGAAAATCTTCTCATGAATTGTTTTGCATCGAGTTGACGAGATATCCTAGAAAGTGACAATATCTATGATGAACTAGTAGAGTAGGCCACACATCTATTGGTTTTCTAGACAAAATAGTCTTCTCTCTCAAATTCAGCAAAAAAAAAACACTCCTTTGTTTATGGGCCGAGCCCATTGATCTACAGTAGCTCGCAAGATCTTCTTCAAGTCCGCAAACCCAAACAAGCAAGGACTCCGCTGAAGTAACTACTCGGCTTGTCCTGCTGTCTCGCCGCCGGCGATGGACCCGCTGCCGTCGCCGCCTCAGGCGAGCCCTCCTCCGCCGTGCGGGTCCTCTCCCGCACCCCTCCTCCCCCCACCTCCTCCGACGCCTCGCCGGCCCACGACGGGGGGTGGTCGTCGTCGGCTTCCTGGGGCGCGCGGCCCCCCTCGCGACCGGATCCTAGACGCCCACGTGTTTTCCCCCGGCGGCTCGGCCAGGACGCTCGCCGGGGGCGTCAGGTACCACCGCGACGGGGAGAGGAGGATGGTGTTCCTCCACCTCGCGCCCCCGCCCCCGCTGGAGGCCGGCGACAGTGCCGGCGGAGGCGGCGGCGGGGACCTCCGGGAGCTGCTCTTCATGTTCTCGGTGAGTGCTGGCTTCTGCTGTATCTGACTGATTAAGCTCACTAGATGCTAGTCTAACTCTGAACTCTGATTTTATGCTTGTCCGATGCGATGAAACCACGATACGCTCTGTTCGTATCTATGACTCTACTGCTTTAATTTGAGCTAGCTACTGGTGCAAAGAGCAAATCTTGACAATGTATGGGGATCAATTTTGTATGGACAGTGCAGTTCTAGTGGTTAGCTGCAACTAAGCACCGTTTTTCTAGCTTGATTTGAAGATGTAATGTGAACATGTAGCGAGTCTTGATTTGCACAGTTTATCTGAATTTGGAAATTTGGTTCACCCATGTTAAGGTGGAAGTTTGGTGTTACTTCTGTATTATACCACCATCTCATCTTGCATATGGAGAAACTAACACTTTTCATAGATCTGTTTGCATAGTTTGGTAAGCTCGTGGGAATTCCTAGGAGCAGATATGGCAGGCTCACATTTAACAATATGTATCGTTTCAATTGTAAAGAGCTAGCAATTTACTTTGGTTTGCTTGGTCCATGTAGAGCTGGCATGTTAGAGCTACATTTGCAACAGTCTCACTTGCTTACTGTAATGTTATTCAAGATTTGGTGCTCTAGTCATAGAAATACTAGCGTTATTAATGTAATGATATATAGCTTTGAACGCAGATGTGACTAATCCAAGTTTAAGATTCACTTGTTTGACGATAAAGATTAATTTTGAATTTATACTTTTATTTTTTGGGGAGATTCCAGGTTTGCCATGTAATAATATTTCTCCAAGAAGGCTTCCGGTTCAACACACAGACCTTGAAGAATTTTAGGCTGCTGCAATCTTCAAAGCATGCCTTAGCACCATTTGTGAGGTCACTAGTAGCACCGGCAACACCACCCAAAGCTGCTCCTTCTGGCACCCCAACACGGCCTACCCGCAGGGCTTCATCCATCTCCTCTCCAGAACGCCGTGGAGGTCATTCGGGCCGTCAACCCTCAGGCATCTCGTTGATGTCAGGAACCGGTTCTCATCCTTCTGTGTTGCCAGGCCAATGCATCCCTGTTGTTCTGTTTGTGTTCGAGGATGATTTCACCGATGGTCCAAGCGCTGTAACAAGTCTGGATGATATGGAGGACACATCGTCATCAAATCAGGCTTCTAGCACTGATGGCTCGCAAAAACAAAACCCGACTTCAAAAGGTTCTGGCTCAGTGGTTATGCTCGCCCGGCCGGCGAACAAATCTGATGGTAGTTTCAGCAAGAAGCTGCATTCCTCTCTGGAAGGTCAGATCCGTTTTTTGCTGAAGAAGTGTCGAACACTTACTGGTCTGGAGTCCGGGCATAATGGTCCAAGGGGTGGTGTTAATGTGAGCCATCTCCCTTTGTTCTCACTTGATACATCTAGAGTCGTTGCCCTGTTGGACCGGTCAGTTAATAAAAAACGTGAGCCTCTGGATATCATTGCAGGACTCTTTGAAGATTCTTTCAGCTCCAAATCATTGTTGGATGTTTCTACATTAGAGAATAACTGCCAACCTACAAACCACGAAGATGTCCAGTTAATCAAGGATTTTATATTTCGGCAGTCCGATGGGCTGAGAGGGAAAGGCGGGTATTCAGGCAATGCAACTGCTGGCTCTGTTGCTGGTGTTGGTATGGTGGCTGCGGCAGCAGCTGCAGCAGCAGCGTCCGCATCATCTGGGAAGCCAGTTAGTGTTCCTGATCTCCCTAGTTTTGATAAATGGTTCTCCGTTAGTACATCTATTCTATCTGGACTGATTAGCGGAGAAGATGGGCTCAGTAGTTCCGAAAGCATGAGGGTGTCATCTACTCATACAAGTTCTAGTTTGAAGAACGGGCAGCTTTCTCCAGCAGGATCTAGTGCTATTGCAACCGCTTTATCTTTCTTGGAAAGCAACAAGGGGCTTAACATGAAATTTTCCTCATCATGGTGCCAAAAGGTGCTTCCAGTTGCTAAGGAGGTGTACTTGAAAGATTTGCCTGCCTTCTACCCAACTAGCGTGCATGAAGTGCAGCTACATAAAGCATTGCGATCCTTTCACTCAGCAGTTAAAGGACCAGCTGTCAAGGTATTCTCCAAGAAGCTAGAAGATGAATGCAAAACAATCTGGGAAGCTGGAAGGCAGCAATGCGATGCTGTCAGTCTTACTGGCAGGCCTTGCAAGCACCAGCGGCATGGTGAATTATCTTCATCAGATGCAGTGGATCAACATTCTAGTGGATATGTATTCCTCCATGCATGTGCCTGTGGCCGGTCACGTCGCCTTAGAGATGATCCTTTTGACTTTGAGACAGCCAACGTATCATTTAACTGTTTCTCCAATTGTGAAGATCTATTACCTACCCTTGTGCTACCGAGAGGTGTCGATACCAGTTCATTTCCAGTATCCTTTTGGCGCTTGGTGCGACTGGGAGGAGCAAGATATTACAAGTCAACAAAAGGATTGCTCCAAGCTGGATTTTGCTCGAAGGACAAGTATCTTTTAAGGTGGACAATATCTCTTGGCAAAGGACAAGGGAAAAATAGCACCCGTGCTACCATTAAATCATCCTCCATGACATCGAATATGGACTCCCAGACTCCACCTGTTGTTTCTAGAGAAGTAAAGTCCATTCCAACCCAAGTCACATCAGAGGTTAAATCTGTGAAGCTTGAAAATTCCAGAAAACAACCTGAACTGCAATCAGCGAACAACCCTGCTATTAATTTCGGTAAAGGTATTCCAAATTTTACTATGAAGAAACCATTTGCTGAAGTTGTTGCTGGCAGCACAAGTAAAGACTCCGAGTTTCCTGCTCTCCAGCTGAAGAGACCACCAAAGCCTGGTAGCCGGAAAGATGAACGGCAAATGAGTGCAACGGAACAGACTAATGGCCGAGGTAATGCAGCTCTGAGTCAAGGATCTATAGCTGAAAATGAATCGGAGAAGTTGAGCACAAGTATCAGTGAAAGTGCTGATGGCAAGGCCTTTCTGCAGATCGGGAGCAACATAGTGCCAGTGATTGTTGGAAACGAGACCAAAGAAGCTACTGAAGCCGTACAGCAGTTTGTAGTATATGCCGGATTCGAGTACGAATGTTCATATGGTCATCGTTTCTTACTGACAGAGAAATATCTCAAGGAGATTGATTCATCTTGTTTGCGGGATGAAAGATCTTATGAAAACAACGATGCGGAAAGCAAGCACAGTTCACAAAAGTTACTCCCAAATGCATCTATGTTAACAGCAACAACAGTAAATGGAAACAATGGGCGGAAGGCCAATAGACCGATGGAATCATCAGGGAGAAATAGCAGGCAGCAATTGCTTCGGCCTGGCGTTGATGGCGGGACCATGCAGCCTCCTCATATTCTTCCAGATCCACATAACGTGACAAAGGGAGATCACTCTCTTCAATACATCACAGCTGATGATGGTGGAGAAGCATATTCGCTTTTGAACAGAAATCTTCCGATATATATGCACTGCCCACATTGCAAGAGCTCCGATGGGAAGGGACGTCAAGATGTAAAGGTTGCTGGTGCCGTGTCACAACTTCAACGGATTTTTATTGTAAGTTCAATGTTCAAACTACAGTTTTTATGTCAATGCTGCATATGGTTTAAGTTGGGATCATAGATTTAAATTTTATTCATAATGCTGATGTTTAAGCACTCCCCGCTGAACTTTGTAGTATCTGTATATTCTGCAATCTTGTCATTCCACTAATGTTACCTTTCGGTGCAGGTGACACCAGATTTCCCTGTCCTGTTGGCTAGCTGCCCAGTTGTACAGTTTGAGGTGAGTACAATCAAGACTAACCATGTTATCTTCTCAATATTTTAATACTGAGCAAACAAATTAGTTTTTCATAGTATGGGTTCATGTGAAAGCAACTTTTTCACTCGGGCATGGTTATATGTATTTCCTATTAATGGGTTTCTTATTTTTCCTTTTTGTCATCAGCGGTCATGTTTACCACCAAACGTGTCTGATCGTGATCAACAAGGATTGTTCAGTCTTGGATGCCGAGTCGTCCTTCCACCCGAGAGCTTTCTTACCATGAGGCTCCCATTCGTGTACGGCGCCGAGACGAGAGACGGAAGCATGTCCCCCCTCAAACACCTCGAGCAACAACCGGAGCTCACGGCCTGGCTCGTTGGAGGCACAGCTCTGCAGATTGTATCAGCCGGACATGTTCCTGAGAAGAAAGCCGATGTGTCGTGATAAACTCGGAATCTAAAGCTTTGACGGTTCAGGCATGCTCTTCCCAACATTCAGGACGTGCAATATGCCATCAGGTATAACATGGTAACAGGAATTTTGCACTCTCTTCTTTGTTACCCCCACTCCGCTCTCTTTTTATAAGAAAAAATAACTCTCATATGTTTCTGATTCTTCAGTATGTATACTGCACTCAAGGCACTGGATTCCAGGTTGCTTGCTAGTGCGGTCGGCGTAGCGTGATTCGTGTCGGTGGCGTTTTTTGCTTATGCTCCTGGGTTTATGTCTGTCAAGCTTTCGATGTGGCTACTACAAGAATACTGCACAAGGGGCGCACACAGAGAGCCAGAGGTACAGGTACACGGTTGCATTTCTGTGTTCATACTACTCTTTTGAACCATGGCGGTTGATGATGATCATCAGCGCTAAGAGAAATGCGTGTTTACTGATGTAGGCAATCGGGCATCGGTTGCATACGTTAACAGGTGTCAGGTAAAGTCTGACTGACGGGCATCCTATAGATGAATCGAATCCTGACGCCTATTTACCTTGGCACCGGAACTCTTTGTCTCCTGCTGATGAATTACTTCGGTTCAGCCGTGTAACAGCACCGTATTGTTCTTGTACGAAGCAAGAAGAGGTGGACGACGTGTCGCGCAGATAACGCTGTTTTGAAACTATCCTCTCCTCTTATTATCCCATAATGTTGTTGAATGATGATGGCTGTTTTTGGATGCATATATGTACAGTAGTACCTTGTTTCTCTCACGTGCCGTCATGGAAGTTTCATGCGGATGTAGAGAATAGAAACTTCAAAAGTTACCTGGAAACCTTTTGCTGCAACTGCATATGCGTTTCTTCCAGCCTTTTCCTGCCAAAGAAGACACGAAAAATCTCCAAGCTCCAGGTTGTCCGCCGCCGCCGCTCCTTGTAGGCTGGAGATTGATTGCGCTGAGGAATGTGGAAACACATGAGCACCTCCCAGTTGACAAGTGTAAAGGCCTAAAGTGTAATGAACCTTTTTCTTTCACCTGCAACGCAACCGTTTCCACGTGATCCCATGGAGAAATCATTCCAGTCCAGCTCAACTCAGCAGGAGGAAGGCGTCGCTGGGTGGCTGATGATATTTTCATTGTGTGACGGCTGACTGACTGACTTGGGGCGTTCGTGACCCATCTGCAGTCATCTCCTCCTACCTAAACCTAATCGATGAAACAGAGCTTTTTCTTTTCTACATGAAACTAATCTCGTCTTCTAAAAATACGTTGCAGTTGTGTGTTCCACGATGCATTTATCGCTAGCGAATTTAGAAAATTCAGCGGTTCAAAAATAAAAAGCTGAGTAGTTGACAGAAGGATAAATAATGAAGCAATTAGCTATCTAGGCTGGTTAGCTTGGAGTGAATAATCGACCTTCATTCCGGTCTACGCATGCAAACTACGTACTACTAGTGGAGTGGCATTGCGTGCACTTCACTTGCATCTTAACTACGAGGCCGGCCAGTGAAGTCGTCGTTCATGTCCGCACTCATGTACAATGTACGTATATATACGCGGAAATTAAGATCGTACACATACTTAGAGAAAACCTAGGTTTTTTTAGCATAGCATCTTCGTGATTGAGCCAAGTACGTCGGCGAAGCTGTTCGTTCTTTGTCCTTACGAGTCTATCCCTAGAAGTGGTTTGATGTGAAGCCGTACGTGTCCCGTACTCCCGTATATAGGCACACGTGCGTGTGCAAAAATATGGTGTGTTGTGTGCCGGCGCTATGTGTTGAAAGTCTTATATTTTTATATGGAGGGAGTATTTGTGACACTATTTACCCCAGGAGCGGAGGCGGAGTTAATATTCTGTTACGTCCATAGCCATTGGCTTAAATCACCAAAATTACCAAGTAAAACAGGGCCAAATCGTAACATTAGCAAATCAACGCCTCGGGCCATGGCCCAGGTTGCCCGGGGCCTGTCTTCGCCCCTGATTTACCCCCATCGAGTATTTTTTTGAATCTAGATTACTCTTTTTCAAAACTTTGGACCTTGTTTTCTGATTTTTCGTTGGACAAAGTGCAAGGTGACATTGGGCCTTCAAAATATCAAAGACGACTACGAGGGAATGGAATAGATCAAGAAGAGAAAAGTAGACATGATTGTCGATGATGCCCTCCAATCTTTACATGTTTTGACGGACCATATCGAGCTAACATGTTGGTCTTATCTTACAAAACATGTCAAATGGTAAACGGGGTAAAACTATGTTCAAAATATGGGGTATTTCTGTACAATGCTTACTAAACGGAATATGTGTCACGGACACACAACTATGGGGTAAAAGTGGAATTCACTCTTAAAAATTTGCATGTCTATGTAGTTTAATCTTTCTTTTATGAAACTCTTCCGATCACAATATATATATGTTGAAATATAAATATAACGCCTAGTATTTTTCATCAGTTCGTACTTTTGGTTTAGATGGCTGGTGAATGAATTTTATATGGTATCAGAGCCAAGGTCTCAAGTTTGAGACCTGGCCCTGCTCACGCAATATTAAAAATAGACGAACCAAAATCACGCTAAGGACTAATAATAGCCTAAACGTGAGAGAGGAAAGGGTGTTGATATATAAATATATTGCATTGCCCTCTTCCACCAGTTCGGACTTTTGCGATTAGTTGAAGTGTTAAACATTTACCCGAAAACAAAGTGTTAAACATTTGTGGCGAATTAGTTATGTATATTGCGTGCGTGCATTATCTTTGTATACTCTGGAACTAGCTAGCTAGCTACGAAAGACGCGCGCACACGCAAGTTGACAATGTATAATCCCGTACGCGATTGCGTAGGTACCACAGATCGATCAGTTGCACTACTAGTAGAGCAGCAGCAGTAGTTGAAAGTCGTAGTTACTAGCTAGCCTAAGATGGTTCAGTTTGGTAGTTTAATTACTACTCGTGCTACTATACTTAGGTGATTTAGTTTGGGAAGAAAGGAAAAGGAGAATATTAAACGAACACGTGAGGGATGAATCGAGATGAGAGGTCGATCGATGACACATCCATCCGTCCATCCGTGGATGGACGTCCGTGATGCATCGTGTCGTACCTCTACTACGGAGTATCTTTCTTTCTGTCTCTGCTGTGATCGGTTAAAGTGCATGTCACGGAAAGGATACTTGCAGCACCTGTCCGGTACCGTCACACCACAAAAGGCATATATACCTTGCATGCATGTACACGTACAAACAGATGTATGGACCATCTTATGGTAGATTTTCCTACTACTAGAAATTATGTTGCATATAATTTATTAATTACAGGAATCACAAAATATGCCGACGGCCGAAAATCCTTGGCAAACGAACGAATCCCGTCGGTAGATATGTATGCTCACGGTTCCCGTCGGCAACTAGAAGTCTGCTTGTTCTTCCTCGGTAAGTATACAAAATTTCATCGGTAGGCCATCGACATATACTCCCGTGCTGACGGTTTACAGAAAATACTGGCAACCAATATATGAAATATAGGAAACAGCCTTGCCCAGTGGCGGTATTAACTCAATCAAATTACACATGAGATAATTCCAAATACATACACACGATTCGACAACCACGCATTTACAAACAAGTTGCGTGCTTCACATCCACATCCAGATTCTTATTAATACTCAATATTAGTTGTTTTACTAGGATCATTGTGTTGTTACCATGTTCGACCACCTTGTATATGCCGACGCCCCCTATAAAAAGCCGTCGGCTTATAGAAAGCCATTGGCAACAATGGCTTTTCTTGTAGTGTCGGTGGATCAAAATTAAAATGAGAAATAAATACTTCTACTAAGAAAAAGAAAGTTGTGGATTGCTCGAGTCAACGTGTCTTGGTTCCGCGCATGGCATCGCAATCTTATTATGTTCTTCTCTTTCTAACTATATATACCGAGCTAGCATATAACCAATGGTATCAATTGACACCAAGGGTTTCCGACTAATTCTCTTTAGAAACAAAGAAATCTTTGGGCAATATGTAATGGCAAGAAGATTAACGACACTAATGGTGATTTTTTATTTCAGCCTTCGCCCCTCACCGTCACTTACTCTGTCCTATTTCCGGAGCTCCATCTGTATGCCGGCAAGGCTAACAGGAACAAAAATAAGCTGGTACGCGCGTGTACAGCATACATAGCACACGCTAATTATAACAAGAGGACATAACCCGCATGAACCGGACAGCTATCTAGGCAGAGAGGTTAACTATGTTCACTCTGTCGTCCAACTGTTTCTGCTAATACTGAACTACTCAACTTGTTTCATCAGAAGCTGGCTGGCTATTTAGCAAGCAAGCTTGCAGACAAGACAAGCTCGTCTGTCTCCAATGAAAATCACCTGGTGGATGCACATACATGGTGGCCCTTTAATTTACTTGGTGGCGAAGAAACCAAGCCACAACTCATGTATAAACCCCAAACACAACATCATGTCCAAAGATGAGCAAGACAAGACATGCAACTACAAACACTCATCTCATCCTTCTATGCACACATAGTCAGAGACATATACATATATATATATGTGTGTACATGCATAGATATGCCAAATTGCCCAACTCCCACTCAACTCATGCACCACCACTAGCGCTACATATGGAGCATCTGCTCGCCTAGCTACGTTCCAACGTTTTTTTTTTTGGCTTTGCAACCCTCCCAATTCCCTTTCCAACTTTGCCTACTTCACTGCGGATATTCAAAACGGATGCACCCACTACCCAAAAAACATTTTTCCAAATATCAAAAAATTCAAAATAAATTTTTTGCATGTAGTCCCACACATTTCAAGTCAGCACAAAAAGTTACGCGAAGAAAAACCTTTTTTTGCAACCTGTGCAAAAAAGACAAATTCGGACATACCGAAATGTACATATACGTGTCAGAATTTTGTCTTTTTTGTACAAGTTGCTAAAAAAGTTTTTTCACCATGCCAATTTTTGTGCTAACACATCACTCTGTAATGTACATCCGGATTTTTTCTGAAATTTTTTGACATTCTGAAAAAAAACCAAAAATAAATTACCTAATGGGTGCATCTAGACCCACTACCCAAATCGCCGCCTCCACTTCACTGTCCATATCTTTCTCAGTTAACTAACTGCAGCAAGCTACTGGCTATCTAGCTGACTTGATCAAAAGGAAACGTACGTGCATGTACGCGGCACCACTCGAATTGAAACGACTCTCGATTGATGAATTTTAAAAGCAATTAACAGTGAAACAGACAGTCTAATTAAGTGGCCATATTGCAAATATAGAAAAAAAAACGTTTACTACCCCTTAATTACCTAACTCAGAAGGATAAATTCATAATTCCAACCAATTTTCCTTTGAAGACATAATGCATAAATATTTCTGTACATATGCATGGGCAGTTGCCACTGAGTAGAGAACTGGAACTGAATTGGATAGGACGACACAGATGCATATGAAAGAAAAGAAAAAAGTGGATAGTAGTAGGCCACAAACATTGCACCCACTCCCTTAATTTCAATCACATTTCAGACAACCCACGCCACTCACTCACTCACTCACTCACTCACTCACTCACTCACTCACTCACTCGGTCTCACGCACACTCCAACTGGCTGGCCAGCCAAACTTTTTCTTCTGCTACTCACACTCACAGGTCACAAAGTGGAATTTTTTTCATTCCAATTAATACGCATGCGTGCGTGTGTACATGTACATACATAGAAATGTCAATCACTTTTCTATAGTCAATATTACACCAAAGAATCGAAAGAATCAATTGTACGTTAATTACAGTTTCCTGGGTATGTTCATGCCAAGGAACAAATTCGTAAGTATGTAATTTTGTATAGAAGAAGAAGAGGAAGAAGAAAGGAGAGTGATGAACCAACCAACCAATCAGTGTTAAGAAAAAGAATTCACGAGGCCGGCCGGCCAGCTGCGCGCGTCGTGTCGATCAATCGATCAATAATGGCAATCCACCAGCGCGGCGGAGGCCGCGGCGGTGAGCATCAGCCGTTTCTTGCCGCTGTCGAACGGGCCGAGGCCGAGCACCACCGGCGCGGTTGAAGGCGGCGGTGGCGGGTGGGACACGGACTCCTCCTCGGACGGCGCCGGCATGTTGAGGTCGAGCTCCAGGTTGATGCTGTCTTTCTTCGCTGTTGTCGATGCGGTGATCGCGGTCACCGCGGTGGTGGTGGCGCGGTCGGCCGGCGCATGCAGCGGCCGGTGGCGTCGCATGTGGCCGCCTAGCGCCTGCCCGGATGCGAACTCGGCGCCGCATATGGAGCACTCGTGCACCCGGATCCTGTTGTTGTTGTTGTTGATGATGGAGCCGGCGCCGTTGTTGTTGAGGCTAAGCACGGTGGTGACGTCCGGCGCGGCGTCCACCTGGGGCGGTGGAGGCGGCGGGGACACTGTCATCGTCATCATCGGCGGTGGTGGCGCCGTCTTCATTGGTGGTGGCTTGGACGGCTTGGCTATGGTGGTGGCGTTGGCGGCGGTATCATCATCGGCGGCGCCGGCGATGCGTGGCTTCTTGTGGCTGGCGCGGTGGCCGCCGAGGGCCTGGAAGGTAGGGAAGCACTTGTTGCACGTCTTGCACTCGTACACGTAGAAGCCGGCCCGGACGCCGTCCGCCGTGGTGGCCGCCTCCGTGTACTTGCGGCTCGTGTACCGCTCCGTCTTCGTCGCCACCACCACCGGCGCTGGCGGAGGTCCGGCCAGCGGCGGAAGCGATGCCTCTCGCAGCACCAGCGCCGTGGAAGCCGGCGACGACCTCGAGTCGACGACGGCGGGAGGCGCGGCGCTCTGGGCGAGGAGGATGAGGCAGTGGGCCATGTCCTCCTCCTCGGTGGTGGTGCTTTCGGAGGAGGACGCCGACGAGCACGCCGCCATGACGGCTGCGGGCGGGTGGTGGCGCGGCCTCTTGCTGCGCTTCCGCTTCACCACGGCGCCGCCGTTCTGCTGCTGCTGCTGCCGATCGTCCGCGGCCTCCTCCCTGAAGAGCACCAGCTCCATGGCTGACGTTTGCATGTCACCGAAGCAACAAGGAGACGCGTAGAGAGAGAGGAAAAGGAGGAGTGGCAGGCAGGCACAGGTAGGGAGGGAGTCCGGCTCTGTGGTTTTTATGGCGGGAGGAGACGGACAAGTGGAGCTACGCTGGCTAGAGAGAGAGGAAGAGAAGCGTTTAGCTGTGCATATATAAACAAGGAGATGGATGGATCCTGCAGCCACTACTCTAATCAATGGAAGTTTCTTTTGGCCTATAATCAATGGACAAAGCAACTCCTAGCTTCTCTCTCTACATATGAGAGAGAGATCACAAGAGCTGTCTGGAAAAACCTAGCCGGCTTCCTCTATATTCTTGTCTTTTGGATGTCTCTTCTCAACTCTTATAACCCTCTACCTAGCTTGTTTAGAGAGAGAAAGAGTTTTTGGTGGTTAATTGCTGAGTGCTATTGTTAGAGAGGTGAGAGGACTAGTAATAGTAGAAGGGCTAATTGGTGGCCAAGG
The DNA here is from genome assembly GCA_947311845.1 of Poa pratensis. Classification (NCBI taxonomy): domain Eukaryota; kingdom Viridiplantae; phylum Streptophyta; class Magnoliopsida; order Poales; family Poaceae; genus Poa; species Poa pratensis. The sequence continues at coordinate 93,237,175 of CAMZMU010000034.1, forward strand.
GAGCTGAGTGGAAATAGGGATGTTATGGGTGTGTTAGAGCTGGCTTAATGCCCATCCCCCCTCTCTCAACTCACTTGTGTGGAGACAATTGATGGCCAGGCATGGCTACCTGCCTAATTTCTTTCATGTGCAAAACATGTCTCGGCTGCGCTAGTACCAGTACTGGTCACAATTAATAGCCACCCTTAATTTAGGCCCCTCCTTTTTTTCTCACCAAGTGCTTAATTAGTCACTCTCCCTGATTAAGTGTGTAGTGTAGGTTAACACATGCTCTGACGAAGCAAAGCTACCTAGATAGATAACTAGGTGGATGGTTTTGGAGCATGTATATTTTGGTTGCCACTATATGTGGTGAGAGAGAGAGGAAGGGATCCAACTAGGAGTGGTGAGTGAGGAGTGGTATTAGGTATAGTAGCAGCAACAGCAAAAAGCCAAGAAAAGAAGGGGTGGAAGCAAGCTCAATATTCCTTTGTGCATGTGTGATTCCTGGTGTGACGCTGTTGCACTTGCAAGCCTGGATGTAGCAACCTCTCACCCGGCTCAAGTTCCATCCTCTACTTTTCTTCCACTACTTTTTGAGCAATATATACATTGCATGTGGCTACTAGTTTAATTGGTGAAAAAATCCTTGAAAATCCACTCTCTTAATTGAGCATGTTTGATGGTTTCTTGTTGATTTCCCATTGGTTTTTTCTGTTCAAAGAAAATTTCACAGACAGTTGTGTTTAGCTAGCAATTCAAGTGATCATGAACAGCTAGGTTGCTCGGCAGTTGGCAAAAAAAAATAGAGGTAGTGAGGTAGTGGTGGTGCAACTAGCCGCAGATGCATATGTCGTCCCTAGCTAGTGTCCAGTGGCCACACACCCCCAACAGAAAAATCAAAAATACATGCAATTATTATTGTTATTCTAAAGTATTTGCATCCCCACTCCCAAAATGTTAGTTTCTGAACTGTCCATCGATCACCTACCCTTTTAATTGCAGTGCTTAACAGTAACACTCACTTGCTTTTTAAGCTAGACAAGAAATTCCAATCCTCTAATGCAAATGGCACATCGATCTACATTGTGCGATTAGTTAGGAGTCGCACCAGTTATGTATTCTCCTTTCTTGATTTGGGTTGGTGACACTAACGCTTGCCGTGGTTACACTATCTCAATCGAAACAATATATACATAATAGGGCGTCCTCCTCTCCAAATTAATTGAGCCACCTTAATCACTGTTCATGTACTTACACTTAACCATGCTCGTCAACAACAAAAAGTAGCGACACGACCTATTTTGTTGTGTCTTAGCGAAATAATCTTGGAAACACTTGTAAGCATAATGTTATCATAAAGTACTTGAATTAGCTTGCATAAGGTTATTTTTCTTCTTCTTCTTCCAACAGTTGAAGAAGCAACCGCCGATGTGTGATGTTGTGTGAGAGAAGTCAACGGTTGAGAGGAGGAGAGGGACATACGGTTGAGATAGAGTGATCAATTAGACTAGTTAATTAATCGGCGATCCTTGACGTGATCCCGGATCGTTTGTAGTTCCTTGTGTGGGGCAACAAGAAAACTCCCTCAAACAAAAAAAGAGTGGCATCGATCCAACGATTGGACGGTGTGGTGTGGTGGGGGCAAGCAAGGCATCGGTTAGTTGGAAGCTGGCTAGCTTCCTTTCTCTCTCTAGCACACTTCCTCCTCTCTCTAGTCTAGCTAGATCTCACACATGCATCACTAGCTGGTCACTAGCTCACTTGCACTGCAATCTTCCAGAGTGAGTGAGGAGTGATGGGTGCCTTTCTTTCCTTCTCCTCCTTTGCCATGGCTTAGTTAAGCGGTGCATGATCCTTGCCTATGATTGGCAATTAGCCGAGTTGTCCCACATGTGGAGAGCCCTAGCTTTAAGGATCTACCATTAATCAGTGCACGCATTTGGTAGCTAGGCCAACTGAGCAGATTTTGAAATGGATTCTGAATTTTTATAGTATTCCCTGGTGCTAGTAGACCGTATACATACACGCCAAGCCACCATCCATCTCTCTGAAAGTCAATGCTAGTAAACTGTGGTTTAATAGCTCAGATGTGATGGCTGATCAGCTTGATTGCCCAGCTCGGACGGTGTGGCGCACACAGTTAAGTGAGGTTAGTTCAGCTAAGATTCGTCACCCGGTCCTCCGTTTGTGACATTATAGCTTCTTAATTTAGCAAAACAGTTGGCTGTGAATTGTGTAACTATTTCTCTTGAATCAAATTAGGGAGAGGAAATATCTACCTAATTGGTTGATTAATCAACATGTGTCATGAACATTTTTTTTATTTTTTTGAGTTTATGTGTTATGAACATTAAGCGGTGTGAAAACATGTGTTGGGCGGTGAGGTGAGGTGAGGCGATGGGTGTTGGGCTCCTGTAACCATCCATCACTGTGTGGGCACGCACGTAGTACCGATGTATGTGTGTGACAAGGAACAGAAACTGCATGAAATCTGCCAGTAGAGGGAGGAAATATATACTCCATATGTAGTGGTTGGGAATATGGGGAGGGAGAGATGGAACATGTGGTGGTGTTCATGGACACCCACCATGCACACACACCAGCAGTGCAGGATCGAAACGGATGACGAGTGAAGTAGTAGTGGGACACTCGACAGTAGCAGGCACTGTCATCACTCCATCGCTAATCACCACCACCACAAGGGATTAATTAGTTAGTGGCTGCTTGCTGGGCCACCACTCCTCACGTCGCACTCATGCTGCCACCAGAGAGAAAGGTCAGCGAGAGAAGAGTAGCATTCATGACAAGACGATCTCAGAAATGATAACATATAAATAAAGAGTACTCGTTCAGTAATTAATCAGGATCAAGAGAATTAACAAAGTGGCAACACCGTAGCTGGGAGACTCGACAACTTGGAGGAAGAAGAAGCAGCAGCCTGGCTGCCTGGGATAGAAAAGGAACCATGGATCAGACTTGGCCAGGGGTTATGCTCAGATTAGTGGCGTGGAGTGAAGGGAGAGTCGTCAGTCAATGGCATCCCTCCCTCCGAGCGATGTTGCTGCCACTCACCTTGAGAGTGCGGCAACTGCTGCTGGTGCTGTTGGCTTCGCTCGTGGGCAACCACTCCTCCACATCCACAGCGCAGCACACTGATTGGTGGGCAACCTCGTTATTCCAGCATGTACATGTGCCCAGCCAGAATCATCCCTTGTTCCCTCCTCAAGCCAAGCCAGAGCCAATTCATGGTTGAGTGCATGTTGCCGCTGCCGCCTCAACGGCGAAACACACACGCATAATCTAATGCTTTGTGACTGCTTCAAGAATCGACGTCTCGGTGGACGGTGGTGGCGCAAAACTTGCTTCGATCTCCGGCGGTATATTTGCTAGCCAAGGTTCTCCCAGCATGATAAGAGAGGGATAAGATAACCCCGGAATCCTGTGCCTTCGTCCTGAAAATGTACTTGGCCGTCTCGTACCGGCCAATAAGCGGTGGACAGATTGGTAAGTACCGACGCACTGATCCTATGAGTGAACTGATGAGCAAAGTGAACAACAGGAGACCTGAAAGAACAGGACCGGGTCATGTAAGCGGCGCGCACAAGACAAATAAATACAGATAACTGACTGCTAAGCATGTTCTCAAGTCAAATCCATATGTTCCGGTCGCTCACGGCCTAGACGCCTAGTCTCTACTCAGTACCACTCTAGTCTTATCCGGCGACACAGGAAAACAGATTCCACAGAAAGAAACTAGATAGATCTCTCTCCCTCGCACGCGGGCCCCTGATTACGACTCGAAAGGAATTGCCAAAATAATATCCAACGAGAAGTAGACGGAGATAACAATCCTCGGCCTTTCTTTTTCCTTCTCACTTTCCCCGGCCCCTTTTAGGAAAAGTTGGCCTGGGATTTGGTTAAGCCGGCCACCCCGATATATTTACCTTTTAGAACAAGTGTCGATGTTTGCCTACAAGACTGCACAGCCGGCCTAACCCAAAACTACACTGAGATGAAAACGCCAGAAAATTTCACAGGGGTTATATAGATGCCTAACTAGCAAGACAATAATTAGTTTGGTGTCTGGCCGAAGTATAGTGTACTTGTCTGCAAGTTGGCTGTTCACCAACTCCTTTTTGCTAGAGCTCACTCAACTAATCCTCTTGCTCGATCGTATGATTGAAAACAAGTAGTGAGGACATCATCCTCGACCACGGCCTACTTTCAGCTCCAACCTAAACGATGCTTCCAAATTTAGCAATTCCGGTAGCTGCCCTGTCGTCTTTACCGCACGCTTATTAGATGCAGCTCGTATTTACGAATCTACCACTGGAGCTGCACACAAGTGTAGTACAACACACTAGCTAGTACTACTTGATAAGGTCACTGCAAATTAGTCAGAGAGAAAACCTAAGAGCTCACAGACCTCTTCAGGGATTGCTAGAATATCAGTACCGAATCTGACATGATTACGCTCCTCTGGTTATATTTCAACAAAAAAGCCGTTTTCATTTCAAGGATATGCATTAGCTGCAAGTAATCTAGTGTGTTAGACCAAACAACTGCCCAAGCTGCGACCTCCTTCCGGCGTTATCCACTCGAAGCTATCGAGTCGTACAATACTGAAATTATAACCAGACCTTGACGTCGCAGGACCAGAGCTTAAATATCCAAGTATTTCTCATCACTATTTGGTGGCCACAATACACACACGGCGTCAATCGACCACACAGGGTCAGCCAGCCACTACTGCATATCTAGCTAGTTACCGGTGACTAGTGTCACTGTACAGACACAGTGAACTGAAGTGGCTCTCTCACTGCCACTAGGGAGCTGATAGGTGCCAAAGTAGTACGTAGTAGTAAGCGGCACTCCTACTAGTGGCAGGTATGGCAGCAGCAGTAAGTGTAAAGTAGTAGATACTACTAGATAGGAAGGGACAGCAACAGGTAGCTTAGCAGTGGCTGCTGTGAAGAGTGAGGAGTGTGTCTAAGCTAGCAGCATGCAGCCTGTGGATCGAAGGAAAGCTAGGGAACTTTTCAGGAGAGGTTGAGATCGAGTGAAGAGTCCTGTGAGCGAGTGAGTGAGTGGCACCGTGCTAGGTGTGACACCAGAGCGTTTCCTGAGCACGACGCTGCAACCAATCCCCTACGCTCACTCTCAAGCAACTTTTAAAGGCCAGCTAGCTAGCTGCTCTCTACGTCTCTGCTTGGCCTAGGGTGTGTGTGAGTGTGCTTCTTGTGCACTCAAAAGGCCACCCCTTCACCTCACTTGTGGCCTCATCTCATACCGGCCCCGTGACAGCACCACCACCCCTTTTATGTGCATCTTTCTTCTACTTAATTGACACATGTATCGTATGTACGTATATATAATCATTTTTGAAGAAAAAAAGAGTGGAAAAAAGCTGTGACACTCATGGGCAAAGAGCATCCATCCTAAATTTGATCTCGACCGTAGCCCGCCCGCCCGCCCCTCGCTCACTATCAGCTATTGCGGGTCTACGAGTACGGATAAGTCTGGTCTGGTTACTAGTGTCTGCAGTAGACGATTTTGCTGTTTCAGTTGCTTACTGCGCCATGAAATTTAGACATATATGCCTTTGGCTTTGGGCGGATGCCATATGTTGTTCTGAGCTGAGCTGAGTGGTGCTGCGCTCATCATCGATCTGTGGCTGTTCTCTCCCACTCTCAGCTTTAGCTTACAACTTCATCAGCAATTCTGTTTCTTTCCACACAAGTTCTCTAGCAGATAATTAGATGAGACAAGTTGGTCTATTAAACACAATGAAAAGATAATTTTTAGGATTTGTTGTCTATGGGAACAATACATCTCTGTTCTAGGTGGCAGATTTGATATACCCCTGTGTGATATGTCAAATATCGTCTAGTGTGCTTTCAGTGTCCATCTGTCCAATTCTAGGCAGAGGATTCATCAACATCGAACACCTATTTTTCCAGATAAGAATCAGAAGTCCAATCATTCTAGCCGCACACGTTAGAGAACGAGAGACGGAACTAAGAGAAGCGAGGGTCCTATTCTCAAGAGGAAAAAAGTAACATGGGCCCAAAATTGTTAGGTTGGCAATAAAAGGCCAAGCCCATACATAGCAGCAGCTCCCTATCAGACTATTCCCGACTATTCTTGCGGATGCTATTTACCAATTATTGTGTATAACAGCAGTGTATCGCCTACAGGCTGTTTGTTGTTGGGCCAGCCCTTTAACAAGCATATATTCTCTTTTTATCTGCATATCATGCGATTCTAAGAGAGATTATCTTTTCGATGCTGAGAGTTGTGAGGTGTTGGAGGCTTGGGTGGGTGTTGTTAGGTGGTGGGCTTATGCACGAAACAGAATTGACTTATAGAGCGAAGAAAACTAATACCAAGTAGTCACAATAATGTTATTAAGCACTTGGAAAGAAAGTAACAAAAGGCTACCTGAAACAGCATTGTAAACTTAGCTACAGCGCTCTGCACTGGTGTGAGACCTATGTTGTTCCCCCGGAAAATTATGGCACCATTCTTCAGCACGAGTTACACGATCCTGCACAAAGAGATAAGGCAACTAAGGGACATTTAGAAATAGCAAGAATATCTGTCTTACAACTCAAATGTTAATGGAGCAGAACTTCGGAGAAGAGCACCTTCGCTCCTGTGTGACTCAGCTACTACTAAAGCACCAGTGAGGTGCCAGGTTTCCTTCAGGGTCATTCCCCATCAAAAGCATCTTTATGACATTTATATCACCAATCTGCACAAGGAAGGTTGATCTGAACAAGAATTTCAATAGATACGTCACAGCTTTACAAAGTGCAGCTTGTTAGGCAAACATGCTTAGAGCAATACTGCGTCCAAATTTAAGAAAAATCAGAGCTTCTTTCTCTAAGGTGTAATTCTCAAGCTACACGCAGTCAGTACTCAAGGAACAAAATAGTAATTGTAACTACTTTCACGTATCATGAATATCCAGAGCTGAATACTCAACTTCCATCGTAGCCATAGTAACACATGCCATATATAATGAATATTCAGAGAATCATATGTGCATTTAGAAAAGAAAATACTCAAGTACATGGCAGTCCTAGTAACACTTTTCATGTAATGAAAATTACGAAAGGAAAAAAAAAGCTTGCTTCCATCTTGTATTGCAGAACTCGGAAATAGTTGCCAAGCAATTTAAGCGTAAAATGAATACCGGTAGGCAAGCTTCATCTATCAACTCTAAGTAGAGTACCTAAATCTCACAGAGCAGGGTCTTTCTCCTATCGTTGACATGTTTGATGCATCTCCAATAGATACAATCTCCACAACAGATTTGTGAATTGATCTCTTTGTTCTGATGGGACTTTATCACCACACTCACTATCACCAATATCTTGTCTTCAATCACTAGACGCCGCATGGTCACTGCAGAAATACGCCTCCCATGGCGTATTCATAAGCTAACTCCCCAGCCTCGCTGGTTTTCTCCATCAGAAGCCTCACTGTTCAGATCCTATACACGCAGAAAGGTGGCAAGTTTCGCATTAGAAATGCATTCAATTCCATGATCCTATCACTTAGGTGTATATTCCAAGAGTAGTAGTCTTTGATGATTAGAACAGAGTGAAACACAACACAACTACGAATATGGATGTTCAGAACACAGAGTGTATGTAACTACATAATAATCACCTGGTTTTAAATGAACACCGTTGAAGTTTGACATCCAAGAATGAAAATATCTGCTGCGTGCTTTCCAGAAGTTCAATTATGCCGTTTACCAGGCTGCTGCAAAACATGCCGTGTACCACAATATGCACGCAGTGAAGTGAAACAAGGAAACACGAGTGGTAGCCAGGAATTTTGCAAAATCACATCTGCAGCTTACAAATGACTGGTAATATTTTTGACAATGTTCACATGAGCAGGGAGCAGCTCCTTGTGAATCCTCTGTTACAGAAATTCGGGAATCTGAGAAGCAAGCAGTGAAGGAAAACATGGAATGATTAATCACATACGGCCAAGGAATATTTTCGCAACTAGCACTATAAATAAAAGGAAGCAAAATGGCAACATCACATGCCTTTGGAGCGTGTGGGGATATTTTCACAATTCATGATCTTTCACTCATTTGACGGATCATCCTGCAAAAGTAAATTCTGTGAGATAAGCAGCACCACACTTACTACTGAAGCAGCACCATCACATAGGAGCATGCAAGGAAGCTGTTAACTACTTATAGATCCAAAACACCACAACAGCATTACCATTGAACTAGTTAAATTAGACTAAAGCCAACTGAACAGAGAACCCAGACACTTACAGGTGACTCGGGAATTATCTCAGCAAGTAGCTTCCTGTAACTTTTGACGGGGTGTTGCGAGCTGTGCAGGAGGAAAAGACACTGCAACAATAAGCACACTGACTGCGGTTCTCTTGTCAAACCAAGAACAGTCTCCATCAGACCATCTATGCTTGGTAGAAATCAACACTTGAGATTCCTAAACTTGATATAGTTTTTTAAGCAAACGCCGACCTTCCCAGTTCATTCCTGGCTTCGAAAATGCTCTGCATATAGAATTAATAGTGCTTTTTGATGGACTGAATCCTTTTTCCTTCATATCTTTGAGAAATTTTCTCACCTCAGTTCCATTTCTAAGCTTTGACCATCCACTCACAAGAATATCGTAAGTGCAGGATGTGGGTAGAACATCCCTCTTTTCCATTTCATTGAGCAACTCTTTAGCTTGACTCATCATTCCCACATTAGCAAAGTCACTTATGAGTGCATTATATGTGCTTACTTTCGGAAGAAAACCTTTACCCACCATCTCACAATACAACCGCATTGCTTCCACTTTATTGCTTTGTTTTGCATATCCTGTGACCAGTATGTCATAAGTCAGATTGCTGGGCTCAATGCCCCTTTTCTTCATCTCGCTCAGCACCTTGTCCGCTTCTCCAATTCTTCCAGCAGACTCAAGCCCACCCAAGAGCGTGTTGAACGTAGCTATGTTCGGTGATACCCCATGGTAAAGCATCTGATCGTAAGTAGCAAATGCATTGTCTACATGGCTGCTCTTGAAATGACCAAGGATTAGAGCATTGAACGTGATGGTGTTTGGGGCAATTCCTCTTCCTGACATTTCTTCCAAGACAACAGCAGCTTTCCTTGTCATTCCATGGTAGCACAATGCACGCACAAGTGTATTATAGACAGTGATATCAGCACAAAGCCCAGCACCCATCATCCATTCATGAATTTCCAAGATCATGGCCGGTCTCCCACTTTGGGAGCATGCTTCCAACACCCTTCGATGAGTCAGAGAAGTCGGAGAGAATCCAGAAGAAGACATCTCGCTTAAGAAATGCTTGGCCTTCTCAACAGCCCCAGTCTCAATAAGACCCGCAACAAGTGTATTGTATGTTATGAGGTTTGGCTTTATAGAACTCCTCTTCATTTCATTAAGGAGTTTTAGAGCTTTGGCAGTTTTTCCTTCCCTGCACTGTGCAGCAATCATAGTGTTATATGTCACTTGGTCAGGTTTTAAGCCTGTATTTTGCATCTCTTTCATGAATGATTCTGCTTCCTTAGATTTCCCGAGCATACAAAGGCAATTGACAAACACATTATAGACAACAGCATCAGGTAACAAGTTTCTCTCCGTCAGCTCCTGACCAACCTTGAAAGCAGCAGGCATGTTGCCTGCTTTGAAAAGCCCATCTATTAAAGTGGTATAGTTTACATGGTCTAGCAACATACCTCGTTCATTCATATCTCTAAAGAATGCTTCAGCTTCCCCTATTTTCCCATTCTTTTTCAGACCATTGACCAGTGAATCTACAACAAATTTATTTGCTTCCACACCATCACAGAGCATTTCCTGGTACATGTCAAGAGCTGCTTCTTGCCCCTGACACTTGAAAGAGCCATCGATAACTGTTCCATAGGTCACGACATTTGGATCAATGCCCCTTTCCTTCATCTTTCTCATGTAATCAGCTGCCTTGCCAAGCCATCCTTGTTTAACAAGGCCATTGATGATCGCTGAGAACGTAACAACATTTGGACTAACAGATTTCTCCTCCATCTCCAGCAACACCTGCTCTGCCCCATGAACATCGCCGGCTCTGCAGAGCGCGTCGATCAGCACGGTGTAAGTAACGCCATTGGGGGTACGATTATCTGCCAGAGCACACCGAAACATGTCCTTCACCTCATCAACCTTCCCTTCCTTGCCCAACCAGTGCATCAAAGCCGTATACATGACAATGTCCATGACCACGCCTCTGGAGACCACCTCCCCCAACAGACCGAGCGCCTCGCCGCCCCTCCGCGCCTTCGCCAACGAATCAATCAGCGTGCAGTACGTGACATGGTTCGGCGCAGCCCCAATCTTCTCCATCTCCCTGAACAGCGCATACGCCTCCGAGAACCGCCCGGCCCTGCAAAGCCCGTCGACGAGGGCGCTCAGCGTGACCACGTCGGGCAGCACGCCCATCCTCACCATTTCCTCATACAGCCTGAAGGCGTCGTCGATCGCCTCCCTCCTGCAACACTCCGCAATGAACGTCGTGTAGGTGACCACGTTCGGCTCCACCCCGTCGCCCTTCATTGTGTCGAGCATGTCCCGTGCGGCGTCGACCTCGCCGGCGCGGCAGAGCCCGGTGACCAAGGTGTTGTACCCGACGACGTCGAGTCCCGCGCCCTGTGAGTCTGTCCTAATCCTCTCTGTCAATGCCAAGGCGGCTGGCATGTCTCCAAGCTTGCAGTACCCATCGATGAGAATATTCCAGCCCACGGCGTCTAGTCTGTCGATTCCCCTGCCTTGAACCAACATCTCGGCGAATGCTGCGGCTGCCTCCGGCTGGCCGTCCCGGCAGAGCCCCGCGAGCGCGGCGTTGACCGTGGCGGCGTCGAACGGGACCCCGCGCTTGCACATCTCGGCGAGCAGCGCCGGGGCGAGGCGGCCCGAGATGCCAGAGATGAGGATGTTGTAGCTGACGGTGTCCACGGAGCGGGAGGAGCGGAGGAGGCGCAGGGCGGAGGGCAGAGAGCGGAGGGTGCAGTGGGAGAGGAGGATGGATTTGAGGGTGAGCGGGTCGCCCGGGACGGGGCGGAAGCGGGTGGCGGCGGCGGCGAGGCCCGCGGAGGCGAGCGCCGGGATGAGGCGGCGGAGGAGGGATGCGGGGAGGGAGGTGGATGGGAGGGAGGAGGCGATGTGGGAGGCCGCGGAGAGGCGGCCGGCGCGGAGGAGCGCGAGGGCGTGGGAGCAGTGGAAGGAGGCGTGGAGGGGGTTGAGCGGTGGCGCCATGGGAGAAGGGGAATGGAACTGGGAGGAGGAAGACGAGGCCGAATGGAGGTCTTCCTGTTGGGCCCATGGGCAGATGCTGATGGGCTTTACTTATACTTTCGGCCCAATATGATCGGCCCATGGAGTTTACATTGACAACGGGAGAGTTTATTTTGTCTGCACCAGCCATCGCTAAAAAAACTCTTCTTCTCAAAAATTAAAAATCTCTGCAACCAGCTCTTAAGAGGACCGGAAAAAAACTAAAAGAAGTTTTTTCAAGAAACAATGTAAACTTAGACACAAGCACAGTAAGACTAGGCGTGATACGCCGAGTTTGAAAGTACATGACGACACTAGTTGCGTCTCGCCACGGGGTGGAGTCAGGATTCTGTTACGTCTGGGGCCATCGTCAAATAAGCAAGGGAAAATTTTGTGTACCCCAGGCCATGGCCCGGGCCCCGTCTTCGCCCGAGTATCGGAATTTTCAAAGACATACTAGAGCTAAACCATTAAATCTGGTTGTGTCGCCAATAGCGGCGAGCCTCTGGATTTGCGTCCTGATCAAACGCATCTAGGAGTTTGTTCGTGTTGGGTATCCTCCTCACGTGGGCTCTGAGGAGATGGACATTTGAACCCTTTCAAGTAGCACAGACAAGTGCATAAGCCTACACATATAGGTGATGATCAAGTGGGATTTATTGTTGGACATGATCATCTACTCATTTGCTTGGTTGGACATAGATGAATTATATGTAATTCATTTGCTTTTTATGCATGCAAGAGAAATATTTTTTTTTTTTGAAATTTCCATGCTCTATCTATTAACCATATTGCTCAGCGATCTCGCTGGCAATTAAACCAGATACAAACTCCGGGGCGTCATCAGCCCAACCAGTACACCCAGTTTCAGTTCACAGACCGAACTGGGCTATTTCATGAGCTACTTTATTACAAGAACGAGGACAAAAGCTGAACTCAAAAGACTCAAAGGAGCCAATGCATTCACTTCTAACTTCACGTAGAAGAACCCCTATTTCAGCCAGGTCGTGGCTCTTTGATTGCAGCGCGTGCACCAAAGTCTGGGAGTCAGACTCAAAAATCACACGATGCAGGCCGAGCGCAGTCGCACCTTCAGTTGCCGCTGCACACGCCTCCGTTTCCGCTTGCAAAGCATTGCGCAAGTGTTGAAGCTTCCCCGCTGCCGCCGCAATGAATTCGCCTGTATCTGAGCGAACAATGAAGCCCCACGCCCCTGACTTTGTGCTCTCGATGAAGGAAGCATCAAAATTCACCTTGACAAAATTTTGTGCTGGCCTAGACCATCTTGTCATTTGCTGGTCAGGGCCGCTACCAATAGCAGCCATAGAACAGTCTGAACCATGATAAACAGCATAGTGCTTCTGAATGATATGACAGACCTCATCTGTAGAACGTACTTTATGTTCTGCATTTACCTTGTTTCTAGTAGACCACCAGTCCCAAAGCAATAGAGAGGCTAGTAATCTCTTCTGCACAGGCAACTCACATAGCAGGTCCAGCATCACCATGGGGTTCGGAGCTTCAGCAAACATGAGTCGGATATCTTCAAGAAGCAGGCTGCGCCACACCTGTTTTACATTCTTGCATTTCAAGAACAGGTGGCCACCATCTTCATTAAGCCGATTACACATCGGACATCTCGTATCCAACTGAACATGCTTGCGGGAGATATTCATTCGAGTCGGTAGACTGTTATGACTTAACCTCCATAAAAAGATCCTCACCTTGCTAGGTAACTTTAAGGACCAAATCTTTTTCCACAAAGTGGACGAGTTCGCTTGGGCTGCCGATGAACTTGTATCTCGATTTTGTTTCGCTTCCCGCAAACTCACCCCAAGACGGTAAGCAGACTTTACAGAGAACACGCCTTTACTGTCAAAATGCCAAGCGACCCAATCCTCCATATCCCTCCTGACAGGAATTGACAGAATATCGGCTGCGTCTTCTTGGTTGAAAACAAATCTAATCAAACCTTCATCCCATTGACCCGTTTCATGATCCAAGAGATCAGCTACACGGATAGGTTCTTCAAGTCCATTTGGAGTACTAGGGCGTCGAGTGGTACCCCTAGGAATCCAGGGATCCATCCAAGCATCAATAGCTTCTCCTGTACCAACCCTCCATATGATTCCATGTTTCAGAAGGTCAAGTCCACGTAAGATGCTCCGCCAGGTGTATGACATCGCTGGCTTTGGCTTGGCCTCCAAGATCGATGTATCAGGAAAATAAAGAGCTTTGAGAACTATGCAACATAGGGAGTCAGGGTTTTGCAACATACGCCAACTTTGGCGAGCAAGCATCGCCATGTTAAAAATATGAAGATCTCTGAACCCCATCCCACCATCTTCCTTGGATTTTTTCATTACCTCCCAGCTTAGCCAATGACATTTATTTTTACCATCTTGTTGGCTCCACCAATACCGGCATATCATAGCACTTATCTCCTCGCACAGGGTTTTTGTTAGATCGAAGCAAGACATGGCGTAAGTAGGTATTGCTTGTCCAATAGCCTTAATCATGATCTCTTTGCCCGCCTTAGAGAGCAGCCTTTCCTTCCACCCTTGGATCCTATTCCAAACCTTCTCTTTGATATATTCAAACTCTTTTGATTTTGATGCCCCCAAATGGACTGGTAGGCCCAAATATCTTTCATTCCTTGATTCTCTTGGAATTCCCAAAACATTCAGAACTGCTCGCTTCACGTTATCCTTCGTGCCTTTGCTAAACATTGCGGAGGACTTACTCTTATTTATCATCTGTCCGGATTGAGCTTCATAGAGTGCCAAAATTTGCTGTAGTTTAGTCGCATTAGCGATATTTGCTTTCATTACAATCAAAGAATCGTTTGCGAAGAACAAGTGGTTTATTTTTGGCGCCCCTGTGCATAACTGAACACCCTGTAGTGTACCTTCTTCCTCTGCATTTTTCAGTAAGGCCGAAAATCCTTCGGCACAAAAAATGAAAAGGTACGGCGACAAGGGATCCCCCTGTCGTAGTCCACGTTCGGGAACAAAAGGATCCAACAGATTCCTGTTGAGCCTAATTCGATATGACACTGATTTAACACAGTTCATCACAACCTTCACCCACTCTGCAGCAAAGCCAATTTTGAGCATGATTCTTTCAAGGAAGCTCCATTCAACCCGGTCATAGGCCTTGCTCATGTCCAACTTTACTGATACCAAACCATCGCGTCCCCCTTTCCTCCTATGCATCATATGGGTGATCTCATATGCTAGAAGAACATTATCTGTAATCATGCACCCTGGGACAAAGGCTGATTGTGTAGGGGATATGATATGGGGTAGAACAACTTTCAGGCGATTGGCTATGACCTTGGAGATAATTGGTGGCTCTAGGTTAATAGTGCCAGAAACAATTGATTGTACGTCACACGTCAGTTGGGAACCCCAAGAGGAAGGTATGATGAGTGCAGCAGTAAGTTTTCCCTCAGTATGAAACCAAGGTTTAATCGGACCAGTAGGAAAACGAGGTTTGCTTCGAAGGTGTTGGTGGAGGAGTGTAGTGCGGCGCAACACCAGGGATTCCGGTGCCAACGTGGAACCTGCACAACACAATCAAACTACTTTGCCCCAACTTAACAGTGAGGTTGTCAATCTCACCGGCTTGCTGAAAACAAAGGGTTAAACGTATCGAATGGAAATGATGTTTGTTTGCATTAAACAGTAGAGAACAATGATTGCAGTAGATTGTATTTCAGATGTAAAAGAATGGACCGGGGTCCACAGTTCACTAGTGGTATCTCTCCAATAAGATAACTAACATGCTGGGTAAACAAATTACAGCTGGGCAATTGACAATTGATAAGTGCATATAACATGCATGTGTGAGCTGTGGTGTCTACTATGAGATTCATTTGGGCATTACGACAAAGTACATAGACCGCTATCCAGCATGCATCTATGCCTAAATAGTCCACTTTCCGGTTAACATCCGTACCCCTTCCAGTATTAAGTTGCAAGCAACAGACAATTGCATTAAGTAATGTGCGTAATGTAAACAATACATTCATCCTTGAATAAATCATTGCTGTTTTACCCCTAGTGGCAACAACACATCTACAACCTTAGAACTTGCTGTCACTATCCCAGGTTAAATAGAGGTTGAACCCAACTATCATGCATAAATACCCCCTCTTGGAGTTACAAGTATTCACTTGGCCAAGGCTTCAACAAGTAACGGAGAGCATGCAAGATCACAAATGACATAGACATGATAATATAATATTCAGCTCCACATAGGTATCAATATAAGTCGGATCCCAGCAAACACAACATGTAGCATTACAATAAGATGATCTTGATCATGATAGGCAGCTCACAAGATCTAAACATGATGGCACAAGTGGAGAAGACAACCATCTAGCTGCTGCTATGGACCCATAGTCCAAGGATGAACTACTCACGCATCACTCCGGAGGCGGGCATGGCGATGTAGAGCCCTCCGGTGATGATTCCCCTCTCCGGCAGGGTGCCGGGAAGAGCTTCAGGAACCCCCCGAGTTAGGGTTGACGACGGCGGCGGCAGCGAATATGTTCTGGATGAAAGACTCGGTGTTTTAGGGTTTTCGCGTCTCGGGGAATAAATAGGCGAAGGGGCGATGTCGGCGGACCCCCGAGGGGCCCAAACCACACCCAGGCGCGGCAGGGGATGGGCCCGCGCCTACAGGTGGTTTGGCCACCTCGTGGCTCTCCTTCGTGTCTCCTTCGGACTCCGTGTACGTGCTGGAAAAATAGGGACCTGGCCTTTTGTTTCGTGCAATTCCGAGAATATTTCCAGAAGTAACTTTCTGAAACCAAAAACAGCAGAAAACAGGGAACTGGCACTGTGGCATCTTGTTAATAGGTTAGTCCCAGAAAATGCATGAAAGTGATACAAGTGTATATAAAACATGTAGCAAATGGTATAATATAAGCATGGAACAGCAGAAATTATGGATACGTTGGAGACGTATCAAGCATCCCCAAGCTTAGTTCTACTCGTCCTCGAGTAGGTAAAACGATAACAACAAATAATTTCTGAGGAGACATGCTTTCACACAATCTTGATCAATATATTGCAAGGCTCATGTCATGAATGAAGTGACTCAAAGCAATGATCTATAGTTTGCTAACAAATAGATAAAGAGTAAACAGTGAATCATATAAGCAAAAACTTTTCATGAATAGTACTTTCAAGACAAGCATCAAAAAGTTTTGCATAAGAGGTAACTCATAAAGCAATAGATTCAAAGTAAAAGGCATTGAAGCAATACAAAGGATGATTAAGTTTCAGCATTTGCTTTCAACTTGTAACATGTATATCTCATGGATAGTTGTCAACATAAAGCAATATAACAAGTGCAATAAGTAAATATGTAAGAATCAATGCACACAAAGTTGACACAAGTGTTTGCTTCTAAGATAGAAAGGAGTAGGTAAACTGACTCAACATAAAGTAAAAGATAGGTGTCGTGGGTTTGTCACGTCAGGTGTCATAGATGACTTCGTAGGTGTGGGATTACGCGAGTCAAGCATCTCCGAGCTTGGGATCGCAGGAACAAAGATCAACACAGATTTACCCAGGTTCGGCCCCCTCAATGTGAGGTAAAAGACCTACTTCCTGCCTACCCTAGATTGGTATTGATATGATAATCGAGGTGTTACAATGGAGGCGATCCGATCTGGTACTCGCCGTATGAGCTAGGGTTTGGGGCTTGATAGCTTGACCCGCTCTAAGTCCTGCGAGTCCTCTTTATATACACAGAGGCTCGCTAGGTTACAAAAGGAAACTTCCCCATAAGGAATACATCCACAGAGGCCTACTCGGAGACTACTTGGTCTTCACGTCCTCCGGGATTTGTCTTCTAGATCTTTCTCCTTATGGCGGTTCAATATTGGGCTTGTTCCCAAGTGGGCCTTCATCCGTGCGAGTAAGTTAAGTCGCACTGGGCCGCGGGTTAATCCAGAAAGTATTCCCCCGACATTAGCCCCCAAGCATGGCCTGAACTTCATAGTACTCTTGATCTTGAATGCTTAGGCCGTGCTTTTCCTTGTTTCCAATCTGCGGCTTATAACTCTTCTTGGCGACTCAAGAACGCGACTTATCCTTTCTTGACGGTTGACTTTCAGATCTAAACGTCTTCCACGTCTGGGTTATTTATCTTGACTCATCGTTTTCCCAGCGTTCTGCATCAAGTCCTGTATTACGCATCCGCTACTCCTTTCCGCCGCCTCCAATCTCGCTTCTCGTACTCACAATCCTTCGGTGGATATCTCCGTTGATCGAGAAAAATGTCTCGCCGCAAGTGCAACTGGGAAGGCTCGTGGGTCGACGAAGATTTCCTGGAATCCCTATCTGCACGGGGCCTTCTTCCGCCAAAAGATCAATGCGAATGGCGGGCGGCTGGCGAGGAGGTAATCCCCAATCCTCAACCAGGAGAAATAGTGATTTTTGCGGAGCATGTTGAGCGCGGGTTCAAACCCCCAGGCTCTCTCTTCTTCCGCTCCTTGATGCAGCGGTTAGGTCTCCGCTTCCATGATATTGGCCCTAATTCGATGTTGCAAGTGAGCAACTTCCACGTCCTCTGCGAAGATTATCTGGGCATCCCGCCTTCAATAGATTTCTGGCTTGCTCTTTTCAATTGCAATAGTCAAAGGGAAACCACAGATGGTCCTTTTCTCCAATGCGGCGCCATTTCCTTCCAACGCCGTAGGGGTAGTATCTTCCCAAAACTAACTCTTGCCAAGAAAATCAAGGAGTGGCAAAGGACATTCTTCTATTGTAAAAACACTTCTCCTGAGGGTGAAATTCCCTCCCTCTTTGGTCTCCTCTTCCCTTCGAGGCTACCGATGCTTGTTTTCCAAACCTGATCCTTCTTCGTTACCCTTTGTCGAATCCCTTCTAGACAAGGTGAGAGCGCTGACACTCCATGGTCTCACTGGATTAGATCTCATATCTTGCTGGACTAAATGGCGAATTCAGCCTGTGAGTCGCCGCTCGCGGCTTATGATGGATTTCACTTGTCATGCAAATGACGTCGATCGCACTTGCCCTGAAGATTGGGACAAAGGGGAGTGGATAAATTTCATTCGCCGAGTGACGGACGAGGATATTGACTCGTATGACAACGTCGGACTTGCTCCCTTCTGGGCTGAGCACAAGCCTTTTGTGGTAATGTTTACTTGTCACTTGTTTCCTCGAAAATTCCTTTCCCAAAAATTGATTATTTCTGACCTGAGCTCCTTTTCAGATCGATCCCTATTTCTGGGTTCTTCCTTCAGAGGACGTCGACTTGAACCAAGGATCCGTGGCTGAGTCGTCAAGGCAAGCCGCAGCCTTTGACGAAGATACAGTTATGCACGAGGGTAGTGCTTCTGAAGAGGAACAACAAATGGCCGACGCTCTTTTGTCTTCGACTCCAAATACACCTTTCCTGGAACTTCCTGAGGTGCCTCGCAGGTCCTCGAAACGTATTTTATGCCAGAGCTCAGAAGACCCCACGCAGCCTGAGAAACGTCGCAAAGCCTTGGCATTACTGGCAGAAACAAGAGCTGCCAAATCTTTAAAACTTGCTGATCCCAACAAGGCTACTTTTTCTTCCGAAACTGCTGCAGAGGATTGCTTCTCAATAAGCTCGGGTAATTGTTTGCGACTCTTTCCTTCTCTTTTTGTTTTACGTATTTCTGGCAAGGAATTGCTGACCACTACTTCTTTTCATACTCTGTAGGTTCAGATTTGCAAGGTTTATCTTCTCCTTCTTCTGGTTGCCTGATGAAGAGTATCCGTGTCGCCTCTGGGTATGGTTCGCCTTCCTTTTAATGTTGCGGCTCTGCTAGGTCAGCTTATTAACCCATCAATGTTTTGCAGGGCTATGTCTGAAGAGGCTCCCAAGTCTAATTCCCATCCCACTTCTTCTCTGCAAGCTATGAGCGAGGATGATGCTGCTGATGAAAACGTGGGAAACAGTAATGGTGCGACTCAACCAAGGCCCTCCCTGGAGGAAGGTATTGCAGACGCGGCTCCTGCCGCGACTCCAGCCGCAGCTCCATCCACAACTCCTGCTGCTGGTAGGATATCTACTGAAAATAGAATTCCAGCTCCAGGAAATAGTTCTAATCAATCGCAGATGCCATAATTTCTGCTGGAGACAAGCATGCTGCTCTGCTGCGCGCTTAGTTGAGCAATTTTCTTCAAGTCGCCAGGTATATATACCGTAGCCCCCAAGGATCAAAACCTTGTGTCATCGCACGGGGTGTTGATTCTTTTCCTGCTTCAAATCTCGAGCCCCCAAATTCCTAGATAATTTACCTTGTTCGTTTTGCTCTGTTTGTTTTCAGCGTGAACTGTCCTTGCTTGATGCTTCTGGCTCAATAAAGGGTAAAGGCATTTCCATAGACCATCCTGAAATGATGCAGTCTCGCCTGGAGCAGCATAATGAGGTCATTAGGGACCAAGATCAGGAAATAAAATCTCTCAAAGGTCAACTCGACTCCTGCGAAGAGCAATTTAAAGAACTTGAAGCTGATATGCAGCACGACTCATGGAGAAAGACGAGGTCATTAATCTTTGCGAGAAGGACTGGCTCTTAAAACTGAATTGATTGATCGCCTGAAGGGGGACCACGCAAAGGAACTCGCCGCGCGAGATGAAAAATATAACTCGCTGCTCAAAGCCTTTGAGGGTTTTGGCTCCATGGTCAAATCAGCCGTCCTGCAGCTTGCTGGTTGGTCTTGTATTCCTTTAATCATACATATTTTGGGTAACCACTCGTTAGTCTCTGACTTGTTTCTTGCCTTTTCTTTCTTTGACATAGGACCTGAGGCCCCAGTGTCCCGCTCCAATTTGAAGGATCAACTGGTATATCTGTCTGACCTCAGCCAGCGCTTCTTAAAGGTTACCAAGGAAGTTATGACGGTAATCACTCCTGCGACTGATGGCCCAACATCTTGCGAGTATTGGATTAATAAACTGCTCAAGGCTCCACATTATGTCTCTGATTGGAAACGATCCTCTGCTCGCGCCGGAGCCGCGCATGTCTTGACATTGCTTCGAGCATATTATCCAGAGATAGATGTTGGCAAGGTTGCTCGCCACGGCCTGGCGATGAGCGCAGATGATACTGAACTGCCAATAAGCGAGTACTTCGATATCTGGAAAGGGATGCGCGGGTATGCCACAAATTTGTTGATAACTTAGACTTGGGCACTTATCTTGATAAATTCAATCTTGATGGGAGCAAGTGTCGAAGGAAAAGTCCTCAGGAGCTGAGTCATCTCGGGCTGCCGCTCCAGCAACAGTATCTGGTGGCCCTTCTGCTTCGTCTGGCGGCGCCCTGATTATTAGGACACCTGCGACTGCAACTGCGAGACAAGCCGCGCCAATTCCCACTCCTGTTGCTCGGAAGAGGAAAAATAAATAATGTGGGACATGCCCGTTAGTCTGTAAGATATTCATGTATCATAAACTGTATTTTTGTGACCTATAAGCAGGTTCTTTTCTTGATAATTCCATTAAGTAGACGCTCGCGCGGCTCAGTATTTCCTAGGAACATGTGTGTTCAGGGTCGAGAGCGGCCATGATAGGCAATCAAGCTCGATTGACGCCACACCCCAGTACTTTGGTCGCATAATGCAAGACGCTTCTAGCTTAAGGATTGCCACTAGTTTGGCAAAATTTGAGGTGCGATTGGTACTCGCGATGCTCGTAAGGAGCCCTCAAGGGTCAGTGATATATGAAATTCAAAAGACTCAGCGACTCAATGATAGTTGAGGCGAAACGACAAACCCTTGAATGTCAAGGGTGCCGGCTTTATTTCATAATCACTCGATGTTTTACAGGGTGTTACATGATGATGCAGGCCCTTTAATGCGGGTTTTCTATTCCCCGCAGGCCATGCATACTTGATACTCATCGCACTTAGTTGCGAATTAATACTCCTAACGGAGTGGGTTGAACACCTGATTGGTTCAATTTTGAGTCGCTAAAAGCGACTCGGGTCGAGCATGATAGCTCCGATGTATGTCTCATGTTGAAGTAGAAAGCATTGTGTTGGGCGATCAGCCGCACTGAGCTGCGACTTATGTTGAGTTGAGTTTGCTTTGTAAGGTCTCACGATAACTGAGCCCCTTTGGCTGGGTTGTTGATCGAGGCTGGGTCTATGCACATGCGCCATCTTGTCTTCTTTTTGTACCAAGGCGACCTCTGGGGCATTATCTTGCTGATGCGCGACTTCTCGGTGGGTATTTACCATCCGGTGGCTGCATCCTGTTGGCCGCTTCCGCGGTACCTCCAACGCGACTCGTTTTGAGCTGCGATCACCGATCTGCGACTGATACCCATGTGAAGAGTTGGCGATACAAGCTTCTTCTGCGAGTACTGAGCCTGCGTTCTCGCATTCTAATGCTCTCTGTCTGTCTCCATATATTGTAATAACACCGTTTGGTCCTGGTATCTTTAACTCAAAGTCTAGGAGCTCTGAGCGGAAGTTCCGCTCTGTTCCAAAGCTAACTTCAAGTGTTATCTTTCCGATTGGTCGCGTAACAGCTCCTGGGATTATTCCTTGAATTTCTTTCCTGGATGGTCGCAGCCTTGTCTCGGGTATATTCATTCTTCGGAGCGTGTCTTGATATAGGATGTTTACTCTTCCTCCTCCGTCCATTAGGACCTTACTTAACTTGTATCCCGCGACTTCTGGCGTGACCACCAGAGCTGGCTGTCCTGGATCTCTTACTTCTGGGGGGTGATCGCCGCGACTCCAAATAACCGATTGCTCTGTCCAGCGACGATGCCTTTCTGGCGTTGAAATCTGACTGCTCTTCCGGCTTCCATCCGTCGTTTGTACCTCCACTGTATGAAATTGTCCTATGTTTCTTCTAGGTAAAACGTCAGGCTCTTGATGAGAGCTAGATTTATTCTTGTGGTGCATCGATCTACTGTGAGCTGTATCTGGCGTGTCGCCTTCTTTCCACCTCCGGTAATAATGACATTGCGCCTTTGTGTGACCCGCTGGCCTGCCATCTCTCCTGCGATGTAAGTCGCAAGGCACGTCGAAGATCCCCTTGCAGTTATTAGGGGGTAAGGCCTTATCACTCCCTTGCTCTTGCATCTGGTGTGCGCGACATTCTGTCTTCGCGACTGGCAGTTTCCCGTTGGGTTCTGTGATAAGCCGCCTGTCCCTCTATCTGTCTTTGCATACTTGTCAGCCGTCGCCAAAAGCTGGTCGAAACTATCAATCTTGTGCTCAGCGCGACTTAATTTGTGCACCAGCGGCTCAAATCTACAGTTCTTCCTCATAGCTTGTATTGCAGCTTGTACTGTTAAGTTTTTGGCGGAGCCAAGGATCTCCGCGACTCTCTTGATCCAGTCGCCGCTTGATTCGTCCTCTTTTTGAATGCATTGTCTAAGGTTTTTCATATCTTCTGTTTGGAATCTGCGAATGAACTTGTCCTTCAAGTCTTCCCATGTGTTTATTGATTTTGATGGCAGCCTTAATAGCCAATCCCTAGCTTCTCCCTGTATTGCCAAGTGGAAGTATTTTGCACGTATTTCTTGAGTCACATCAGCCCCTGTCATGGTTGCCTCGTAGTCTTCTATCCATAAGGCAGGGTCTTGGTCACTGTGATAGGTGGTGACTCGCTGCGACTCGTCGAAGTTCGGGGGGAAACGAGTGAGCCGTATTTCTTCTCCAAAACATGCTGGTCCTTTCAATAATGAATAGGAGTTTACTGGCGCTGAATCTGAATCAGTTTCAATCTGGAATGGCTGAGTCGCTCCGGATGTCCGCGACTCGCCTTCTATCTTCTTTTCTTTTTCCAATGATACCTGCAAACCTGCTAACTGGTTGACCACTTCTTCGATGCTGTACTCTCCTCCTCCCATGATACCTCGCTTTGCGGCCCATTGGGCGTGACTCCATACATATTTGCTTGTTGTAAAGCAGCAGTTTGTAGTAGGTCGATCGCATGGCGAGCTTCCTTATCAGCTCGCGTGTCTCCAACGGTGCTATCTTTGACAATATCCCTATCACGGCGTGCACGTTGCTCTCTGGGTCGCCGTGGAACTGTGATTTCCTCTCTCCTCTGCCCATCTTGATCTGATGTTTTTGCTGCCAACGACGGAGTCGCCACTCTTCTTCTTGGAGTTTCTTGCGCTCAGATGTCATCTTGGTTCGCACCGCCTGGTGCTTCGGCTGGCAGTGGCGGAGTCGTCGGCCTTCTTCTTGGAGTTTTTCGCGCTCAGCCGCGAGTCTTTGTGCCTCTTCACAAAGCTCCGTCCTGATAGCTTCAATCTTTTCAATCTTGAGATCTCCTTCTGATTTGGTAGGGATCCCCAAACAGGTCTTGATGGGACGGGGATGGGCAATCTTGCCGTAACTTGTTGTAGCTCCTCTAACACGCGGACCCTGACCGGCCACAGCTCCTTCACCGATTCGTTTCCTTGAGTCGCGTCCACAGATCTGCGACTGACGGATCCGACGAAAACTTTTACTGATCCGATGGGAACGATGTATCCGAACTCGATGCGATCTGCCTCGGGTCCCCACTCTGAGTCGTCGATGAAGGGGACCCCATTGATGTCTTCAACTTGGCCGATGGCGATGTCCTTGAAGCCTGATTTCGATCCTGCGCGGAACGTGACGCTTTTGACCGCAGGCCCCACGGTGGGCGCCAACTGTCGTGGGTTTGTCACGTCAGGTGTCATAGATGACTTCGTAGGTGTGGGATTACGCGAGTCAAGCATCTCCGAGCTTGGGATCGCAGGAACAAAGATCAACACAGATTTACCCAGGTTCGGCCCCCTCAATGTGAGGTAAAAGACCTACTTCCTGCCTACCCTAGATTGGTATTGATATGATAATCGAGGTGTTACAATGGAGGCGATCCGATCTGGTACTCGCCGTATGAGCTAGGGTTTGGGGCTTGATAGCTTGACCTGCTCTAAGTCCTGCGAGTCCTATTTATATACACAGAGGCTCGCTAGGTTACAAAAGGAAACTTCCCCATAAGGAATACATCCACAGAGGCCTACTCGGAGACTACTTGGTCTTCACGTCCTCGGGATTTGTCTTCTAGATCTTTCTCCTTATGGCGGTTCAATATTGGGCTTGTTCCCAAGTGGGCCTTCATCCGTGCGAGTAAGTTAAGTCGCACTGGGCCGCGGGTTAATCCAGAAAGTATTCCCCGACAATAGGCCCTTCGCAGAGGGAAGCAGGGATTAAATCATGTGCTAGAGCTTTTTAAGTTTTCGAAAGCATATAGAGAGCACAAAATAAGTATTTGAGAGGTGTTTGTTGTTGTCAACGAATGATAGTGGGCACTCTAACCCCCTTGTCAACCAGACTTTCAAAGAGCGGCTCCCATGAAGGACGTTATTTCTACCAGCAAGGTAGATCATCCCTCTTCTCTTTTGTTTACACATGTATTTTAGTTTCTTTATAGATGACACTCCTCCCAACCTTTTGCTTACACAAGCCATGGCTAACCGAATCCTCGGGTGCCTTCCAACATTCACATACCATGGAGGAGTGTCTATTGCAAAATTAAGTTGCTTACTGATAAATCAGGGCAAAACATGTGAAGAGAATTATTAATGAAAGTTGTAATTAATTGGGGCTGGGCACCCCGTTGCCAGCTCTTTTTGCAAATTATTGGATAAGCGGATGTATATGCCACTAGTCCAGGTGAAAGTCTGTCAGAAGTAAATGACAAGATTGAAAGATAAAACACCACATACTTCCTCATGAGCTATAAAACATTGACACAAATAAGGAGTAATAAAGTTTTGAATAGTTAAAGGTAGCACATGAAATATTTACTTGGAATGGCAGGAAATACCACATAGTAGGTAGGTATGGTGGACACAAATGGCATGGGTTTTGGCTCAAGTTTTGGATGCACGAGAAGCATTCCCTCTCAGTACAGAGTTTAGTCTAGCAAGGTTGTTTGAAGCAAACACAAGTATAAACCGGTACAGCAAGAATCACATAAAAACATATTGCAAGTATTATAAGACTCTACACTGTCTTCCTTGTTGCTCAAACATTTTACCAGAAAATATCTAGACCTTAGAGAGAACAAATATGCATCCCAAGTCTCAACCAGCTCTACGGTAGTTCTCCACTACTAGGCTTTAACTACATGATGCAAGAGCTTAAACATGATCTACTTGAGAGCTCAAAACAATTGCAAAGCATCAAATCAAAACAAGACAATGATCTACAAGAATGCATATGTCTTTCCAATACCAACTACTACATGTAGCATTTTCTTTCTTCCAAACAAACACCAATTAATTTATTTAAACATAAACTCTCCAAATGATAATATAATGCAGCAAGAGAGTATTTATAAACAAGTGCTAACAGCTCGAAGAGATGCATGAAAAACAGGAGCTAAAAGCACTGCAGTAGCTAGTTAAGAATACTCAACAAATATAAGTGAAGAGCATGAGTATTCACATGAAAAAGCGGAGCGTGTCTCTCTCCCACACAAGGATTGCTAGGATCCAAATTTATTCAAACAAAAACAAAAATAAAAACACACAGACGCTCCAAGTAAAGCGCATAAGATGTGAAAGAATTAAAATATAGTTTTTTTTTGAAGCGAATGACCGTAAGGGAAAACCCTACGGTATGGATTTTATATATATAGAAAAACCAAAAGTTTTTCTTACAGCTTCAAAAAAGGGGGGACAAACTATGGAGGTTTGAAGGGAAAGAAAAAAAGATACAAAGTAGCCATCTAGGTAAAAGTAACTAAAATCCAACCAAGCACAGCCTGAGCTAGAGAGTCTTTCACTCTATGTTTATGCAGGTGCAAATCCGACTGGAATTGAACTTTCCAGCGCGCCAAGGAGGGATGGAGGTCTTTGAATATGAGGTCATTTCGACACTTCCAGATGTTCCACATAGCGCAGGTGATAACTTCCATAAAGCAGGGGCCAGTAAACAGCCCATTTGCACGGGCAAGACGCCGGGAGATAGGCAGAGAGCAATCCCATGTTACACCAATGAAGTTCCAGCAGTCGCGAGCAAACTGACATGAGAAGAAAAGATGGTCTCTGTCTTCTAGAGTCGAAATATCACAGAGAACACAAGAAGACCCTCCTTGAATCTGCCAATGCTTTCGAAGCATTAGGTCCTTGGTATTTAGTCTGTCCCGTTGGAGCAGCCATGCAAAGACTCTGAGCTTGGGCATGAGTTTATATTTCCAGATGGCCTGCAAGGAGGGGTCGACTGCCAACTGAGAGAAGAGGAAGCTGTAGTATTTCACCGACGTGTAACTTGAAGTTCCCCAGGGAAAAGTTCTTATATCCGGCTCAGCTGTGTTCAGATTCAGGTTAGCTAACACTGCACCAATTTCTTGCAGTTCCACAAAAGCTTCAGGCGACAGAGGCAGGGCAAAATGGGCCTGAAGATCAAGCATGTTTGACATATTAGCAACCGAAGCATCTTCATTTCTCGCATATGAGAATAGCCTAGGGTATTGATCACATAAAAGGCCCTGCCCGTGCCAAAAGTCTTTCCAAAACAGTGTAGACTGTCCATTGGAGATTGTGGAGCGAGTGATGCTTCTGTAAGTGCCAACAAGCTTAAAGATATCTTTCCACCAAAAAGATCCTCTGATCGACTGCGCCTGCGGCGGCGAATCCGTGTCATAGAGAGACCAGACCAGTGCAACCCACGGAATATCAGCTCTGTTGAAGAACTTGTGCAGCTGCTTAAGGAGAAGAGCATTGTTCTGAACTTCAAGGTTGAGGATGCCAAGGCCACCATGCTTTTTCGGCCGACAAACGAGAGACCAGGCAGCAAGGGAATTAACAGAGCTCGAGTCTTCCTCCTTGGCCCATAGGCAATGCCTCCGAAATTTATCAAACGGGGTCAGTATCACTTTGGGAAGCTTAAGAGAGCAGAGAAAATGCAGCGGCAGCGAGGAGAGAACCGAGTTAATAAATGTCAGGCGGCTGCCGTAATCCAAGAAACGAACAGAAGCGTTCAGTCGCCGCTGTACTTGATCAACCACCGGCGACAGGTCCTGGACAGTAGGTCGAGAAGCACCCAACGGGAGCCCAAGATAGGTGAACGGGAGAGTCCCAGTATCACATCCAAACACAGCAGCAAGCTCGGCAAGGCGATCGGCATTAGTGTTGACAGGCATGAGACATGATTTTGAATAATTAACTTTGAGTCCAGTGGCCAAAGAGAACGTGCGCAACAGATTCTTGAGGGCTAGTAGCTGAATAGGGCAGGCTTGCAAGATCAATAGTGTGTCGTCAGCGTATTGAGCAATAGGAAAATCAGCACCTGGGATGGGAAGAGGGAGGTGCAGCTGACCCGACACGACAAGGTTATTAACCATGGACTGTAGCAGATCAGCACCGGCCACAAAAAGAACTGGAGAGAAAGGATCGCCTTGACGCACACCACGCTTGCAAGGGAACTTTTTACCCGGCACGCCGTTGAGCAACACTGAAGATGTACCAGAGGAAAAAATGCATCGAACCCAGTGGAGCCAACGATCATCGAATCCCCAACAGCGCAGAATTTTAATGATTGCTTCATGCTCGATAGTGTCGAAGGCCTTCGCGAAATCCAGTTTCAAAATCACCACCTCTTTCTTGGTCTGCTTACATTGGTGAATGTACTCGTATGCCCAGCCGACGCAGTCCTGAATGGTGCGAGTCTTGAGAAAGCCGTACTGGTTTATATGGACCAGATCAAGGATGCGTTTTTGCAGACGATTAGCAAGCAGTTTCGTCAGAATCTTCAGGCAGGAATTCAGAAGAGAAATCGGACGAAAATCATTAGGGCCAGTCGGAGAAGGAGTCTTGGGGATGAGAGTGATAAACGCATCATTTATACTTTGGAGATTCAGCTTCATCGCCCAGAATTCCTCACAAAGCCGATAGAAATCAAAGCGAATGACAGACCAACACACTTTGAAGAAAAGACCAGAGAAGCCATCCGGGCCTGGTGATTTGTCACTTGGACAGTCAGCGATGATAGCATCAATTTCTGCATGGCTGAAAGGGGCAGATAAATCATGGAGGCCATCTCTAGGGTGCACATATGTAGAGAAATCAAATGTTTGGTCTATAGGAGTGGACACTCCCAATCTCTCCTTAAACGAGCTCCACAAGATGCCAGCTTTACCCTCATGATCTGAGACCACCGATCCATCTGGTGTGGTCAAAGAAGCAATACAATTATGCCTATATCGTATGGTAGCCATAGAATGGAAAAACTTGGTGTTCTCCCCACCAAACTTTGCCCAGCGTGCTGTACATCGTTTTTTCCAATACTCTTGCTTGTATCCCAGGAGGCATTTCAGCTTTTGTTTAACAATATTTCGGAAGTTCCATTCTCTAATGTGGAGAGGG
This sequence comes from Poa pratensis, assembly GCA_947311845.1. Lineage (NCBI taxonomy): Eukaryota > Viridiplantae > Streptophyta > Magnoliopsida > Poales > Poaceae > Poa > Poa pratensis. Next base: position 93,265,853 of record CAMZMU010000034.1, read on the forward strand.
CGCAGTTCCTCAAATTCATCTAGCAGCAGGATAGTTGAGTTACAGTTATCAATCAACTTGGAGATAACCGAAATACTAGTACTCCAAATGCGTAGAGCTTTACGTAACAGCTTGAGCTTAGCCGACAAACTTCTAGCAGCATCGCCAGGGCAGTGGATTGCCCAAATGCGTTTAACAACCTCCATAAACCCGGGCATCTTGACCCAATGATTCTCGCCGCCTTAGAGATGACCTGATAAGTTTGTTGATGAAGAAGGGGATGCCTTGGGCATCACCAAGCTTAGACGCTTGAGTCTCTCTGAATATGGTTGGGATGAACCACGGGGGCATCCCCAAGCTTAGGCTTTTCACTCTTCTTGATCACATAATATCACCCTTCTCGCTTGATCCTTGAAAACTTCCTTCACAACAAACTCAAGACAGTTCTCATTAGAGGGTTAGTGCATAATCAAAAATTCTCATATTCTGTAATGATACAATCAATCCCAAAACTTCTGGACATTAGCTACAGCCACCAATGCTTTGTGGAGCAAAGAAATCCACACAAACACAGTAAAAGAGCAAATGCAAAACAAAAGGCAGAATCTGTCAAAAACAGAGCAGTCTGGAATGACGAATTTTTTCGAGTCACTTAAGTTGCTCAGATGGATCTGGCCTAAAATAATGAAAGTTGCGTACATATCTCAGGAATATGCGTGATTTTTCTCAGAATTTGTTCAATTTTCTACAGGGAGATAAGCTCAAATCCGTGACAGCTAAAAATCTGTCACTGCGCAGAAATCCAAATCTTGCATCAACTTTCAATATAGAACTTTACTTGGCACAACATTGCGATAAAATAAAGATACAAAGGAGTTGCTACAGAAGTAACAAAAATCCTTGACTCAAAGAAAACAGCAAATAAAAATGATGGGTTGTCTCCATAAGCGCTTTTCTTTAACGCCTTTCAGCTAGGCGCAGAAAGTGAAAATCAAGTGTTGTCAAGAGAAGAAGCATCAACAGAGAGTTTAGAAGTTTTCTCAACGATGCATTGCACTTTATCTATGTAAGTTTCAGAAACTCCCCTTTCATTACTTTTAGATAAACTATCCTCATCAAATAAATTTTCAGGCACAATCCAATTAAAGTTCTTTTCTAGTGCCTCATGCATTCCTGCAATCTTAAAAGGAATTGGTATTTTATTCTCTCCTTCATAACTAGTTTCTTTAGTGTACTTGGATCTTTCCTTCTCTAATTTTTCAAGTATATTGGCGATATCAATGTAATAACCAAGCATCCTATATCGCATAAAAACTTTTCTAGCTTCACTAGCTACATCTCCAAATTCTTTGAGAAGGGTTTCTAAAACAAAATCCTTCTTTTCCCCCTCTTCCATATCATGAAGTCTAAGAAACATATGCTGCATTATAGGGTTAAGGTTAACAAACCTAGCTTCAAGCATGTGGACTAAGGAAGCAGCAGCAATTTCATAATTAGGGGCAAGTTCTACCAAGGATCTGTCTTCAAAATCTTTCAGCTTGCTAACATGACTAAAAAATTCTTCAATGTTGTCTCTTCCAATGATAGACCCACTTCCCACAGATATTTCTTTGAAAGTGTACTTAGGGAGAGGCATGATGAAATAATAAAAACTAAACAGAAAATAGACTAGATGCAAGTAACTAATTTTTTGTGTTTTTGATATAAAGAAAGCAAACAAAATAAAATAAAAATAAACTAAGCAAGACAAATAACAAAGTAAAGAGATTGGGTGTGAGAGACTCCCCTTGCAGAAGCAATTCTGTTTTCCCCGGCAACGGCGCCAGAAAACGTTGTTGGTGGCTCTAGGTTAATAGTGCCAGAAACAATTGCTTGTACGTCACACGTCAGTTGGGAACCCCAAGAGGAAGGTATGATGAGTGCAGCAGTAAGTTTTCCCTCAGTATGAAACCAAGGTTTAATCGGACCAGTAGGAAAACGAGGTTTGCTTCGAAGGTGTTGGTGGAGGAGTGTAGTGCGGCGCAACACCAGGGATTCCGGTGCCAACATGGAACCTGCACAACACAATCAAACTACTTTGCCCCAACTTAACAGTGAGGTTGTCAATCTCACCGGCTTGCTGAAAACAAAGGGTTAAACGTATCGAATGGAAAATGATGTTTGTTTGCATTAAACAGTAGAGAACAATGATTGCAGTAGATTGTATTTCAGATGTAAAAGAATGGACCGGGGTCCACAGTTCACTTGTGGTGTCTCTCCAATAAGATAACTAACATGCTGGGTAAACAAATTACAGCTGGGCAATTGATAATTGATAAGTGCATATAACATGCATGTGTGAGCTGTGGTGTCTACTATGAGATTCATTTGGGCATTACGACAAAGTACATAGACCGCTATCCAGCATGCATCTATGACTAAATAGTCCACTTTCCGGTTAACATCCGTACCCCTTCCAGTATTAAGTTGCAAGCAACAGACAATTGCATTAAGTAATGTGCGTAATGTAAACAATACATTCATCCTTGAATAAATCATTGCTGTTTTACCCCTAGTGGCAACAACACATCTACAACCTTAGAACTTGCTGTCACTATCCCAGGTCAAATAGAGGTTGAACCCAACTATCATGCATAAATACCCCCTCTTGGAGTTACAAGTATTCACTTGGCCAAGGCTTCAACAAGTAACGGAGAGCATGCAAGATCACAAATGACATAGACATGATAATATAATATTCAGCTCCACATAGGTATCAATATAAGTCGGATCCCAGCAAACACAACATGTAGCATTACAATAAGATGATCTTGATCATGATAGGCAGCTCACAAGATCTAAACATGATGGCACAAGTGGAGAAGACAACCATCTAGCTACTGCTATGGACCCATAGTCCAAGGATGAACTACTCACGCATCACTCCGGAGGCGGGCATGGCGATGTAGAGCCCTCCGGTGATGATTCCCCTCTCCGGCAGGGTGCCGGGAAGAGCTTCAGGAACCCCCCGAGTTAGGGTTGACGACGGCGGCGGCAGCGAATATGTTCTGGATGAAAGGCTCGGTGTTTTAGGGTTTTCGTGTCTCGGGGAATAAATAGGCGAAGGGGCGATGTCGGCGGACCCCGAGGGGCCCAAACCACACCCAGGCGCGGCAGGGGGTGGGCCCGCGCCTACAGGTGGTTTGGCCACCTCATGGCTCTCCTTCGTGTCTCCTTCGGACTCCGTGTACGTGCTGGAAAAATAGGGACCTGGCCTTTTGTTTCGTGCAATTCCGAGAATATTTCCAGAAGTAACTTTCTGAAACCAAAAACAGCAGAAAACAGGGAACTGGCACTGTGGCATCTTGTTAATAGGTTAGTCCCAGAAAATGAATAAAAGTGATACAAAGTGTATATAAAACATGTAGCAAATGGTATAATATAAGCATGGAACAGCAGAAATTATGGATACGTTGAGGACATATCAATAATCTTGTAAAGCACATTACACAAACTGATCGGTCTAAACTCAGTGATCTTTTCTGGCGATTTTACTTTCGATATAAGCACAATTGTTGTCTCATTCCAGCCGTCTGGCATCTGGCCACCATTGAGAACATCAAGAACCTCTTGTTGAATTTTCGAACCCACCATGTGCCAGAATTTCTTGTAGAAAATTGCAGGCATACCATCCGGTCCAGGTACTTTAAGATCCCCAATGGATGTAATTGCTTCATTCACCTCGTCGACTGAATAAGTACGCATCAACATCTGATTCATATTATCTGTGACCGAACGAGAGACATATTGCAGGAGCTCGTCATTTCGAGGCCTTGCAGAAGACGTGAACAGGCTTTTGTAATGGTTAGTAACAAAAGTTCCCAATTCTTTGTCTCCCTCTACTACTCCTCCTCTTCTCTCTTTAGACTCTTTATTACATTCATCTTCCTCCTCTCTGAAGCAAAAGCGTGGAAATATTTTGTATTACGATCTCCATACTTTAGCCAATTGGCATGGGCTCGCTGCTGCCAATACGTACTATGCTGGTCCTCCAATCTACTCAGCTTGTATTTTAGAATTTGCTCCTTGGACACTTTATCTTGGGATATTGGTGCACGCCTACACCTTTCTAGCTCCCTTCTTGCCTTCTTTATGCGCTGTTTCATCTCTCCCAGCACTTCTTTATCCCAACGCCACAAATTTATACCACCCTTCGGACAGCCTCACTCACCGACTCCACCCTTCCTCAAAAGCTGAGTTCCAAGCCTTCTGTACTACCCCTACACACTCTTCCTCCTCAAGCCACGAAGCTTCAAACTTGAAAGAGGATACCGAGTCTCTATTTCCTTGAGGTAACGCTTGATCATTAAGCACCGCTATGACCGGCCGGTGATCCGAGTGCCGAGGATCACCATTAATAATCTTGTATAAAGGGAACATACATCTCCATTCCACATTTGCAACAGCCCTATCCAGTCTCTCCCGAACATAACCTTGAGCTAGGTGCCAATTGTTCCGCCACGTGAACGGATCACCCACAAAACCAAGATCAGCTAGGTTTGCATCTTCTAGGGCCCTTCTAAAAGCATCCATGCATCCCGGGGCCCGAGCCGGCCCTCCTTCCTTCTCATGCGTGAACAAAATTTCGTTAAAATCCCCCATAACAAGCCATGGGAGATCAGCTTGGTGCTTTAGGGTTCTTAAGAGCTTCCAAGTGTTTTCCTTCTCCGCAGATTTTGATTCTCCATAGATACCGGTAAATCTCCATTTTGTTCCATTCTCCTCCACCACATCCACATCAATGTGGTATCTTCCTTTCCACCTAAGCTGTACCTCCACACCTTTGCGCCAGAACAAAGCCAGGCCACCACTTCGCCCCTTACTATCCACAACTATCATGTTGGGCATGTCCAAACTCCAACGGAAACGATCCATCTCACTCTCTATCAATTTGGTCTCAGATAGAAAGAGGATGTCGGGCTCTTCTTCCTTCTTGAGATCATGAAGGCTACGAACTGCCGGCTGGTTCCCAAGCCCCCGGAAGTTCTGAGACACTATCTTCATTGGTCCTTACAGGGCTGTTCTGACAGCCCCGCCTTCTGAGATTTTATTGGTACCTCAGCAAACAAAACAAACTCCTCTCTCTCCCCTCCCCTTCTTCCCTCAACTTCCTTCTCCTTCAACCCCTTGATCTTCAGCTCTGACCAAACTGGCACCTTAAACAGATTCACCGCACTGTCCATGAACAAAACCAGGCATCCCCGGTCTAGGATTTACGTGTATTACGATCGTGCCCTAGACCAGCACGAAAGGCTTTTGGTTGATGGGTTAGTGGATGAGCGGAACGATCTGCAGCGAGAAAAAGGAACCACCGCAGCCACGGGAGCCAGCCAGATTCGGATCGGCAGAAAACTAAAGGTTGGGGAACCTGGAACGTAAGAAAGGAACCCACGAACGCGGGCACGACGGCAGGGCACAGAGACCCAGTGGCGACGACCCGAACTCAGGCGAACGCGGACAGGAACTTGGCGATGCAAGGCACAGAGACCCGGCGGCGGCGATCCGAAATCGAGCGGAAACCAATCGCCAACGCAATCGCCTCCGGAAAAACCGGAACACGAACCGTCACCCACGGGACGGACTTACTCGGGAGAGTGTTGGGCACTACAAGAGAAAAAAAAAACAACTTTTACCTAATCTTGCTACCCAACAACTTTTACATACCACCGAGCTTTTTCAATTCGGGTGGCTTAATATGGGTGGTGATCTTGTTGCTATACTGATGGATTTGATTATCTAATCCTTTACTTGTTGTTAATTCAGTTGGGTCTGTGTAGGGATGCACAAAGTGATCCCCTTCTAATCTCCTGGACTGGTTCTAGTTGAAGATTAGTTGGATTAGGTTGCTTAGTACATTCTTATGTTTTCTTCCTTTTGGATAGATAATATAATAAGAACATGTAGCCTATGATGCCTAGTCTGAGGCAAATGTCCCTTATAAGAGCAGATACTTGCATTTGGCTTTTAACTTCTCGATGATGAGTTGGCATAGCACTTCTATGTCTATCTGAGGGTAATCCATCTCCAAAATCCCTTTATTGGATTTCTTTCCTTCTTGTTTTCTTTGTTTGGTTAATGTGCAGGAATGAAGATTGGAAGATTGGGAATATCAAAGATAAGAAGATCAAGATCTTTCTTTTAGAAATTTCTTTTACTCATTGTAATTTTCCAATTAAGATATGTAGTTATTTGATAAAGGATATAATATTTATTATTCTTTCAATTCAAGTTCATATTGTAAAGCTTTGTATAATTCCCTTTGTTGAATCTCAATGGACTTGGGACAATCAAGTTCCAGTTTGTGTTTGAGATATTTGTAAAATGAAGTGGTGGGATGAGATGATAAACTTGATGTATTGAGATGATGATATCATATTGTATATAATCATTTGACGGTAAATATTTGAACTAAAGATCCAACTTTCTAAATACTTATCGTAAAGATCATGTCGAGATTCATTAGCACTCTACATGATGATCTAAACCCTAACTCATCGAGTCGAGAGAAACATCGATCCCTTTGTCTCATTTCTTAAACTCGTCAAAATTTCCCGCATTTTCAGATGCATGCTAGGTGCAAATATCATATTTCTACCCGTTTCGACTCTTTAAACTCGGGGTATTACATCCTCTCCCCCTTAACAATAATTTCACATCGAAATTATGACTCGTCTTGCGTCTTCAATGTGACACCTAGCGCCTATGAGAAGCGCAAGTATCCCGTCGGTAGCGAGGCACCAGGACGAAAAGGAGCCCATTTTCCACTTCCTGAACACTACACCTTGCGCCGGTGAGGATGGAAAGAGAACGTCCTTGGTGTGGAGCGTCAGATCGAACCCTATCATCCGCAAGGAAGGACTCCTCGCGTTGGTAGATGGCTGCTGTATGCAGCTGCCCATCCAAAGTAGAGTTGTTGGCGACTATGGGATGGAGATTTGGAAGAACGGCCAATAGTTTACATTTTTATACTCCGGATGAAAATTTATATTGAACTTTCATACTTACTTTTAGCATGCTACAGTCTTAACGAGTATATTTTTATATTTCTTATTTGGATTTGATAACCATATACAAATTGTTAAATCTTAGTTGTAGCTTCTTTTATATAGTCATACTTCATATAATTGAAAAATACATAAGCATTATGATAGATATAAATTATATTTTGTAGCATAGTTTTGTTCATCAACTAATTTCCGATAATTTTAAAATTATATAATGTGTACTAATTTATGTTAGAGATTTCTAAAACATATCCAACAAACATATTAATAAAGGGTTTTGGTGTATGATTATGTAATCATATTTATAGAAACTTTCAGAGTATAAACTGATAGTTTACACCTATTTCCTTGGCCAAATATGTATTGAAAGTTATAATGTGGGTACATTATTGAGTTGACAACATGTGAAGGATGTGACTTAGTATTATTATCACTAATAGTAATCACTTATGACTAAATGAATTACATCGCAACAGTTGATGCTTACAAGGAAGTGTTATGGATGAAGAACTTCTTGCCAGAGTTGGGCATGAAGCAAGTGAAATATGGTCTGTTGTAATAGTTAGAGTGCTATCTGTCTTGTCAAGAATTCATGCTTGCACTCTTGAACAAAGCACATTGATGTGAGGTATCATTGGATTAAAGATGTTGTCAATTCCAAGATGGTACATTTTGAGAATATCCATACAGACGAAAATGGTTGGGATATGACAACCAAGACATTGCGAAGTGAGAAGCTATTTGTATGTTGCAAGGTAGCGGGCATGACGGTGCTCCCCTCATGAGTCGGAAGGGAGAGATTTGAAAGGATCATATGACACCTAGAGGGGGAGGGGGGGGGGGTGAATAGGTGCTACTTCAATTTTAGTACTTTTTCAAATTAGGCTTGACACAAAAGGTAAATTCTCTAGATATGCAACTACGGTGAATTTACCTATATGACAAGCTAGCAACTAAGCAAGATACACGAAGTAAAGACGGTAAACAAGGATAGAGGTAACCGAAGGTGAAAGCACGCGGAGACACGGATGTATTCCCGAGTTCCTCCCTTTTAGGGGAGTACATCTCGTTGGAGAGGTGTGAGGCACCACAAAGGTCGATCTCAACGCCACAAAGGCTCACCCTATTCTCCGATGAACCGCACCACAAAGGATTGGTTCACCTTCCACTATCAGAAACCTTCAAGGCGGATTCCGGAGCCTTTACAACAACGATTCGAGGCACAACCCACAATTGGATTGGGGACTCCCGAACAGCTACAATCTGTCACAAAGACAATCAAGTAAGTACAACAATGAGCTAGGTTTTCCCAATGGAAACCCTAGCAAAGGGGCCCTCAAGTGAATGAGGGGGAAATGTAAATCGGCTTGGTGAAGATGTAGATCCGGGCCTTCTGCTTCAATCCTCCAAATATCAACGAGTTTGGGTGGAGGGATTGGGAGATCTAGCAAATCTTGAGCTTGCAATAATGGTGTCTTCAAGTTTGAGCAAGCTACCTATCCAAAGGTAGGTGGAGAGGATTAAATACCCCCACCCGAAATATGGCCGTTGACAGCAGAAATCTGCCCACGTCGGTAGTACCGGGCCTCACCCGGTAGTACCGACCGGCGTTGACCTGGAGGCACGAGCGAAGACTAGTCAAACCTTCCTCCCATGCGCGCATCGGTAGTACCGGACCACCCGGTCCGGTAGTACTTCCTATGCGGTAGTACCGCTCCACTACCGGGGCTACTACCGGGTAAAAACTCCTCGATTACAGAACGCTTCCCGGAGATGCGGTAGTGGCCCCGGTACCAACCGCGGTAGTGCCGCACGGCCAAAAAACGGGGTCACCCGGTAGTACCGGGGTGGATCTGGTAGTACCGGCTGAACCAGAAAACTCAGCATTTTTTCAATCTTCAAATAGAATCTGTGCATGTAAAATATAGAGATAATCCTGCACAACTTAGCACACACATTAGACCACTAAATGTGTTGTCAACAAACATCAAAACACTCATAGCATGGAGATGCTCTTTCAAGATTTTTTGGGTATCCTCCTCATGTGGGTTGTTAGTAGATGGCCATTTGAAGCCTTCCAGGCAGCCCAAACAGGTGCAGAAGACAATTACCCATTAGGGTTATGATCGAGCGTCATTTTGGACATTGCACATGATAGATGGGGGGATGTTAACCCTCCCAGCCAGCCACCACAAGGTGTAGTGACGAAAATCTGAGGATATATATACTCCACTGAAGAAGAAATTAAGAAAGAAAACAAAGAGAGAATGGAAGAAGACAAAGTTGAAGGACGAGTTTGAGATCAAGCGCCGGGTGTTCCCCACAAGGTTGTGAAGTACAAATCCACTACCTTGTCTCCTTCAAGATGTGGTTTCACCATCTTTGGTGAGATCGCTCCAATCTCTAACTCTTGTGCCCCAAATCTTGTTGTTGCATCCAAGATCTGTGATATCTTGATGTATGAGATCTCTATTTCTCTTTAAAGAAGAATTTGTTGTATCCCACCTTGCTAATAATAGAGTAAGATTTGGCTGGTTTCGGCCCATGGTTTTTCCTCTCATGTGGAGTGCTTTTACACCTGTGTGTTGATGTGATGCTGCTGTTATGAGATCTCTCTCCCTAGGATAGACATTGTCTACCTCTGGGTGTGAGCTTCTCTTGTGGGGACGACAGCCACTATCTACCGTGACAGCGAGCTAGCAGTGTCGTGTTTGCTCCATATATGTTTGATGCATGTTTTTCTCCGACACGAGCAACGATCCGTGATTTAAAATAAAAGTGATGTTGAAATTTACATCTTATTCCGCTGCGTTTGTTCAGATAATGCTAAGAGTGTGCTAATCTGCATTAAAAGTTAATTGATGTGTCCAGTTTTCCCAACAGTTCGTATGTGTGGTAACTAAGTTGTGTCGCCTTGCAGAAGTGCATCATACATCCTCATTGCCAAAATAATGTATGTTGTATGCAATTTTCGGTTAAAGTCAAACTTTATAATTTTTGGCCAGGTGTTTAGAATAAAAATTGATATCTATAATTTCATTGTTACTTGTCATTGTGAAATATATTTTCATATTGTGATCATTTGGTATCATAAATGTTAACATATTAATCTATATATATAGTTGGTCAAATTTTTGCAAGGTTTGCCTTTGAGCAGAAGGAGTGTTGGTCGACCACGGCGAGTAGACGTCGTGAGATCTTCGCTTGGGAAAGTCAGCACGTAGCAACAAGGACCTCTCAAAATGCACCCGAGAAGATAGCTAGCTAGGGACCAGGGAGAAAAACAAGCTAACGGCCGGAGAGTACAATGTACGTAGTGCGTGCGTCCAAGATTGACTGTTCGTCCTGGAAGATGACACACACGATCCAACGTAGGTGTGCAACTCGTGTGAGCTATTGACGGTGGATCGGCCGGATTCCTTGAACGAACTCGGCCACTCTTGCGTAGTACAGTGAGTCACACATGCATGCACGAACATGGATGATATTCTCCAACTTTGTATGAATCTGTTATGAGTTAAGCAGTTAAGTTGCATGCTCTCAGTTCGAATATTAAATAAGAAGCGCACATGTCTTGATCGACGTTTATAGCCGTCAGATTTATGCGTGTTCTTCGACTCTTCGTACTTATATGTGTCTCGTATCTGAATCAGACATGGTTCTTAGCATCACGTTAGAAAATACTCACTCCGTTTCTAAATATAATCATTTTCCTACCGTTGGTCAGCTTTGTAAGAATTTCCCCTCGTCACTTTGTATCGGTTCAGCCGTGTGACTTTATTTATAAAGCGGAGCGAAAGCATATTTCGAGAAAAAATATAATCTTTTTTAGACATTCTACAACGGACTACATTCGGTGCAAAAATGAGTGAATCTACAGTCTACAATATTCTGGAAATGCTAAAACATCTTATAATATGAAACGGAGAGAGTAGTTATTTCGTACGTAGCTATGTAAGTACGTCCTCTCGTACTAAGTCAAACTTTTCAAATTTCGTTTCAGTGATATATGAAGAAGATATCGATATCTACAATATCGAATCCATATAATCTTAAATATATTTCATGATCATTCTAATAAAACTAGTATTAAATTTATATGACCCATGTTGGTATTTTCTTACATATTTGGTCAAATTTAAGAAAAATGACTAAATCAAGACACATGGTAATTATAATGAAGGGATTAGCAGAGGATAATCAACTTTACACGAACAAATTAACTGCATTTAGCAAGCTGGTCAAATTACGAACACCCATGCATGGGTTTCCTCTCACTCATCACATCACAACTAAGTTACCATCGCCGATTTATTACTCCCTTCGATCCTTTTTTTACTCCGTCTATTAGGTTTGATTTCAAGTCAAAATTTGTAAACTTTGACCATATTTATAGGGAAAACAGCAACATTCAGAATACCAAATCAGTATCATTCGGTCCATCATGAAATTTGATCTCATATTGTATCGATTAGGTATGACAAATTTTGTTATTTCTCCTCTAAATTTGGTCAAACTCTAGAACGGCTAACTTAGGACAAATCTAATGTGCGGAGTAAAAATAACCGGAGGGAGTATTTCGTCTTATCCAACCAGCTGGCCAACTAGCTAAGGATTGATCAATCAATCATTGGTTATTAACCGCCTAACCGGCCACACATCATATCGCCGTAAATAAGAAGAAAAAAAGTCCATGCAAATATATGCGCCTATCACTATCCACCTTATCTCTGCTCGATCGCCGTCAGGAAAAGCTTGTAGAACTGACAAATTCAGAAACGTTGCTGACGATGCCGTCTTGCCATATATGTCAATAATTGTATACATATTGATCGATCGTGAAAGACGGCGAGTGGTTTTAATTGTATTTCAGCTGCATGCACTGTTCATTTAGCAGCTCTGCATGCAGAACGAGGACGGCCGTTTGAATACGAGAAAGGTTATCTGACAAGGCTCCACGCTCGCGGCGCTAGCTACGGCCGGCCGCACATATAGATTTTTGTACTGCGTGCCTGTAAAATTTTATGAAGAAATATGTTAATTTGTGGACTATGTAAAAAGACAAATATGTCAATTTATAATGGTGTATCATTTGCTATTTTTCTACCAGCACACATTTGTTTTTAACCGTACAAGTGAATACTCCCCTTGAACAACTATGTGAGCACATCTTACTGCATATATACGCGAGATTTGTTTCAAAAAAATAGAAACTTCAAAATATGGGGTTCTGTATTATTTTGAAAAGTAGCAAACTCCAAGGAACCACGGAGCCAAATCACTGCACTCAGAATAATCTATTATGGTATAAGTTTTATGGTATTCTCTAAGATAACACGGAGGGGTAAAACAGAAAGACTCGCTTCCCCAATGTTAGACATGCTTGTAACCATGATGTATGTAATTTGGTCAGTTATCTAGTAATAATCACATCTAATTGTAAGAGTGGCATTTGGGTGCGAGTTACTCAACTTTATACAATGTTTTTTTTTCGGAGAACACACCCTGTTAGGTGTATCAAATTTTATAGAAGGAGTGCCAAGCGACAGTTTACAACGCCGTTGGGTCAGCAGACTCGCTGCAACAAGGGGTGACAGCTTCGCTGACCTAGCTATAGAATACTAATCTCCCGACAATAACTAGTGGGGTGAGGCCAAGCACCACGCCATGTAAGAGACCAGCAAATCTCCATGAATCCGCCTCAAAACTGATCATATGTGACTGACCATGAGGCGCGAGGGGCTAGCACCGTTGAAAAAAAAATCTTTAGGTTTTTTCAATGATCTTTTGTTTTTGTAGCGAGTCAACAATATTTTAGTTACTTATTATACAGTTTACTCAATTATCTTTGGGTGTTGCTTATTTCTTAAAACTACTCAGAAACTATTCTAAATTACTCTCAAGAACTACCTCATCTTAACACGAGATTCCCGCAAATGCAAAAGAAATGAGCAGATGTTGATCAGACGACTATTAATGTCAACCGATAATAACTACTCCCTCCGTTCACTATTGTATGTTATAGCTTATTCCAAAAATGCATGTATTTATACGCGTTTTAGGTAGATTCACTCATTTTGGTACGTATCTAGTCGAATTTGAAATATCTGAAAGGTATTATAATAATGAATGGAGGCAGTATATTTGAGTCAACCGAGTTGTGACACCACAGTCGTATGATTTGTTAACAAAGTAACCAATGTAAAACTTGCCTGATTGGAGTTGATTAGGTAGACGGTCAATAGTGTGTATACACTGTCGCCAAATTCCATTGCGGCTTATTAGTTCCTTTTAAAGAAAAAACTTGCCTGATTGGAGTTGATTAAATTTCACATCAGTCTTTGTCATCCATCTATATAGTCGTTCTCTGGAATGATGTGATGTGGCCTCCACACTCGAAAGCTACTCGACCAATCCCACTCGAGTGCTTCCTAGTGTGTGTGTGTGTGAACTCGAGGTAGAATGATAGATAGATGGCTACCAAGCTTTTCCATGGCGGGCTACTTCTAGTGCACACATGCATATATACGATCAAGCTGGTCTTGCACACATGGACGGTGCATGCGCGCTAGCTCCGCATGCATGCGCTCGGTCTAGTCTCACACGGCGGTCAAAAGTTATGGCTCAAATATATGTGTTGTACTGTACTACATATCTCTCCTTTCAAAAAACAAGGTTCATAAATTTTGCCAAAAGGTCAACATTATTAAACTGTAACCGTTTTCGTAGGCAAAAATTAGGACATCTACAACACAAAGTCAAATATATTTCCATATATAATTGTTAAATATTGTAATATTTATTTTTTAAATATATATTTGGTCAAAGTTAGCAATATTTGACTTTTAAATAGATTTATAGACCTTATTTTCTGCAACGGGGGGTAGTAATAGAGTAAGTGCTAGAGTCTAGCTCACACCACGAGAAGTTGCCCCAAAATACAATATCTTGGTGTTGTTGGCTGTTTTTGCTACGTTGGTCATATTTACACACACAACTGAGTCACTATGAATTAGTACGACACATAGATTCATGCTTATATTAGAAACGACTTGGAGAAAGACCAGACGCTCTCTAATCACTGCTCGCAAGCACCAAAGAAGAGCTCCCCCATGGCAAAAAGCCGGACGCCATAGGGGCAGCACCAACTCTAGACCTAGTCCTATACCTAAACGGCTAAACCTACAACTACTTTGCATTATTATTATTACTATTAATACTAGTTTTCTTTTGCGGGAAAATCTCTATACTTGTTAGGACTACATGAAAGCTGACCGGGTAGACAAACGAACGGCTACTCGTGGGGGTGCAATACTAGACTATGACAAATTTTATCGAGTGATTGGCGTTAAAAATGTCAAAATAGCAAGGGAATGTAAAAATAATTAGCTAAAATAATTATTTGGCCGCTCCGTATTTCCTAGCGACTACGACAGACTCGCCCTCGAGCTACATAGCCACGATCTCGGCATGTACGGCGCGCGTTCCAGCCGGCCGCCGTCGAGGTGCGGCGCCGCGCTGACCGTCGAGGCTCCGGCCAAGTCTTGGTCAAGGTGGCATTGGCATGAAGTGCCACGTACGTACAGGAGTCCGCCACGTGCGCCGCGATTTTGTCAGTTGCTGAGATACCGTTAGGATTCTGTTTCCTTGGTCCGAAAGCGGACCAGACGGCCCGGCCGGTCCAGGTCGGTATCGGCGACCAGGCGCCACGTGGCGCCCGTTGACCGTCTCCGCTCTTCTACTACTTGTAGTAGCTGCTGCAGTTGCTGTCCACTGTGTCCAGATCCATTGGTTGTCTAGCTAGCCACAGTAGCTCGGTTCATTTTCTTCTTTCGCACAGCTCCTACGTGCCAGGGAGGGAGCTGGAAAAAAAATTTACTACCATGGTGTACAGATTTAGCACGCGCAAGATATTTTATATATAAAATATGTAATACTTAACTAGCAATGGAGACCATCTATGTTGGCAAAATAAAAGATTGTTTTCAAATCATCAAATGAAATTAGTAAAACTAAAAACAAATTAGAGGTTTTCATCTTCATAAGAGTGGCTGGGTTTTGTTTACGTTGGCTCGCCAAGCGTATCACAACCATGCTCCTTTATCCGGACTTGGGATCGGCTATGTTGAAACAATGTAGGCGGAGTTTAAAAACAAATTATAGACGAGAGAAAATTAATTTTCACTGTGTGCGCTCTCATCTTGATGCTCAACATTGACTGAAGATACAATTGGCTAGAAAGTTTTGCTGTTTTACAGAACATATTATATGGTCAAAATGGAACAGAGTGTCCAGATCCAAAAAGAATGTGGCTTGGTTGTTAAGGGCTTGAGAAAACAAAATATTAGCTTGTTGTGCAAATGATGGTGGAAAATTTGAAACCCGAGGTGGGTTGTGACAAAGAATTGTTCAGAAAAAAAATTGAGGTACAAAGTTGTTGCTTCTGTGAAATCAAGAGTTAGAAATTCTCCTCGTTGGAAAGCACTTTTGAAAGTGCAGAAGACTTGGTTTCGTGGGAGACAAGTTATTTTTAATAATGGGAATATTGTCAGATTTTTGCTTCATCCCTGCATTGATAATGCCACTTTACCAATCAGTCATCCCATGCTATTTGACATTTGTTAAGCT
Source organism: Poa pratensis (assembly GCA_947311845.1). Classification (NCBI taxonomy): domain Eukaryota; kingdom Viridiplantae; phylum Streptophyta; class Magnoliopsida; order Poales; family Poaceae; genus Poa; species Poa pratensis. The sequence goes on from CAMZMU010000034.1 coordinate 93,281,503, forward strand.
GACGATGTCACTTTTGCTCAAGATGAGTAATCTAATTTCAATATTCCTTTCAGAACGGGGCTTTTTCCCGATCTGTTGTTACAATGGAACAGCAATGCAAAAGTCTGAACTTCATGATGGGGTCATTTGGTATCTTACTTCAGACAACATTTTCTTGACTTTATCTATTTATCTAATGTTCGAAATGAATATATGTGGAGACATAATAAAGGGATTTGAAGAAATCCATTGAAATTAAAAATCTTTTTTATGGGAATTATATAAAGATGTTTTGTCGACAAGGCACAATATGAGGAGGCTAGGATCTCCTAAGCACGAAAATGCGCTGGTGCACATGGGTACCAGCGCACCCGATATTTTGAAAATATGTAATTCCAAAAATTCCAAAAAATTTAGTCGTGCAAACATGATCAAGTACTGTACCCATATAAAAATATTCAATGGAGAATAACACTTTAGTTTCGCCCTGGGTATTTGCCAAAAAGACAATATCGTCACGTTATATTCGTCATAAATTTGTCTTTTTTGCTCTGATTTATATGAGAATAATTTCCTGGCCAAATTGTTTGTACGAACAAAAGACATAAATATTTTAGCGCAAAAAAAAATCAGATTTTTATGACCTTTCTGAATTTCTAAAAAAAAATTACATATATCAGGTGCGCCGATACCCAGAAATATTAGTCCGCGTCCCTGCTAAGTGCTCCTTTTGTGATAACACTGAGTCTTCAAAACATAATGAGTATATTGGAGCAAAAGAAAGGGATTTGAAAAATCCATTGAAATAAAAATACTTATATGGGAATTATATAAAGATGATGTGCTGACGAGGCACAATATGAGGAAAATAAAATGGCTAGGATCTCCTAAGTGCGAAAATACGTCGGTGCACATGGGTACCAGCGCACCCGATATTCAAAAAAATAGTAATTCAAAATAAATTCAAAAAATTCCGAAACTTTCAGCCGGGCAAACATGATCAAGTATTGTACCCGTATAAAAATATTTGTGAGATAGTAACTATAATTTCAACTTATGTCAAAGATTTGCCAAAAAAGAAACTATATGCACGCTATATTTGTCATAGATTCATATATTTGCTCTGACTTATATGAAAATCATTTCCTCCAAACTGTTTGTACGAATACAAGGCTTAATCCTATAAGTGTGCAAAAAAGATTCTGAATTTCTGACCTTTTAAAATTTCTAAATGAAGTTGCGTATATCTGGTGCGCTGATACCCGAGACCATTCGTTCGCGACCCTGCTAAGTGCTCTTTTTGTGATAACATTGAGACTTCAAAATATCTCTTTTTTACCCGTGGTGTGGCAACAATGGTTTGGCTTTGACTTCTTGCTTGGGTACTAATTATTGTCCTGGGAATCTCTGGCAGAGGTTAGCTTGGCTCTATGCTTTCTTGTCTGGTGAACATAATTTGTATACTCTACGGCAGATGCTTTAGTACTAATAGGTTTTTTTTTCATGTAATTGGTGTTTGATGACGTACACTTACCAACGGGTTTCCTATTGTTGTGAGGGCTCTCTTCTGTCCCGTCTCCTTCTGTGCTCTTAGCCTCTTATGCTTGTATAAGACCGGAAATGCTCTTTGGCTCTCGAGCGCCAGTGAGCTGGATATCACCACCGTTGGCGTGGCTGTGCGATCTGTGCTGGAATTGCTTTATCGTCCTATACGGGTTAAATATACACACCGAATACAGGTTGTTGAATAGAGCATTTACCCTGTCATTTATTGCGGCTGCAGAGTATAGCGTGTGAACTTGGCCAACCTGACCGAATTGCTATCTGTGCATAGCCAGACTTAGGAGACTTTTGCTTTAAGCATAGGGTACAGCATGCAGCCTAGACACCCTGTAAAATATGATTATCGGCAAGTTAAGTGATACTCCACTTTTGTTAGCAAATCTCCCACTTAAACATGCACCCAAGCCACATAAGCTCACTTGGCGTCCTTGATGAATATTCTGGTTCCCTAACAAAATATCTAAAACATGAGTAGTTCATATCTCTCATATTTAGAGAAAATGACGTAAATTAGTAAACAACACTTTATTTAATCTTGCATGCTATCATTACCTTCCGTTTCCAAATACATAAAAGAAAATTCCTGGGTTATTTTTTGGTTCCCTTGGCTTTTGGTGTGTAAAATTTGAAGACTTCAATTTTTTTAGATTATTTTCCTCCGCATAAGCTCACTTGGCGTCCTTGATGAATATTCTGGTTCCCTAGTACAATATCTAAAACATTAGTAGTTCATATCTCGCATATTTAGAGAAAATGTCGTAAATTAGTAAAAAAAAACACTTTATTTATTCTTGCATGCTATGGTTACCTTCGGCTTAAAAAAAGAGACAAGAATATTCCTAGGTTATTTTTTGGTTCCCCTGGCTTTTGGCGTGTAAAATTTAAAGACTTTAATTTTTTAGGATTTTTTCCTCGTAATATTCTTGATTTTATTAAAAAAAATCCAAAGGTCCACTTGTTTTCCCGTGTTCGGTTTGTACATTCTTGCTTTTATGATTGCTTTTACAAATACGAATGTAAAGCCTCTTACGTAGAAAATAACAAGTGATCATTTTATCTAACGCGTTACTGATAACCCACAAGTATAGGGGATCGCGTGTAGCCTTTTCGATAAGTAAGAGTGTCGAACCCAACGAGGAGCTAAAGGTAGGATAAGTAATCTCTCAAGTTCTATCAACCACTGATACAACTCTACGCACACTAAACGTTTGCATTATCTAGGAAATAAAACTACAGTAGCAATACGGGTATGAGAGGTTGCTTTGCGAGATAATAAATACAAGAAAATAAATGTTAGTGCTGCAGCAATAAAATACACTAAGTAACCATATACTAACAGTACCATGAGTGTGGAAAAGTGGTGGTAAATGTGGTGTCTTTGTCCAAGATTAATTAGTGAAGGTACTTGGTTCATTGTCTTCGATGCAGTTTTCTATGTGGGAGAGGCTAAATATACATGCACTCCACTACTTGGGATTACAAGTACTATATGATAGGATTGTTTAGCAAGCATCCGCAAATACTAACAATGCATTAAGGTTTCCCCAACCATAGCATTAAGTTCAATGTCCTCTTACTCCCATACGTGCAACTAATCGGTTCGCGTTCTCAGGTTTCTGTCACTCCGGCAGAACTTTCCCCGCTTCGTTACAAATACTACCAACCCTAGGGTGTTTGATCCATGCGCGCACAAATATAATGGACACCAAAGGACATCACCATATAGACATACAACTCTAATGAACCTCATGCATTCAATTAAGCAATCAAAAGACAAATAAACTACGGAAACATGATGTAAATCATAGGATAAATATTATAGCATCAAACACCATGTTTACATAGGACGGTACAGAGGTTTATGGGAGGATGAACCACTGAATACAAGGAGGAGATGGTGATGGAGATGGCGGTGAAGACGGCGGAGAGGGCAGCGAGGAGCGCAGGGCGGCGGCGGCGGCGCCGGCGGCGCGGGGAACTCCTTCCCCCCCCCGCCGACATCATGGGGAGCGTCGCCCCTTAGCCTCCCTCCTTCATGGCTTCTTGGGAGCCCTCCCCCATGGAGATGGGATCCATGGGGGAGGCAAAAACGTGGATTTTGGTGGCTGAAATTCGTGGGTGGAAGAGTCCTCCACGAATTAGGTTTCCTCCCTTTATATATCTTCTCGGATTTCCGTCACCCGCTTTTAGGGTTCCACCAAAACGGGCCTACAGGCCGCGTCCGAACTCCGATTGGGCTGATCTCGGGCTTAAAATCTTCGTATGGAAAATTGTGACAACTTTCGTGACAGCCAGGTCTCCATATAACGTCATCTTCGAGGGTCAAACTGGCAATTTTCGTAAAAAGTTCTCAGACAGATTTCAGGAAAGTCCCAATTCGACTCCAACAAGGTTTCCTCTTGTATTCTTGATAATTTCTACACATCAAAGAGTAAAACAAGAACATTGTACACTTTTGCAACTATTAATAGGTTAGTCCAAATAAATAATAAACTTAATATAAAACAAGTGCTAAAAGCATAAAAATGGCATGAAACAATCAAAAATTATAGATACGTTTTGGACGTATCAACATCCCCAAGCTTAATTCCTGCTCGTCCTCGAGTAGGTAAATGATAACAAAATAATTTTTGATTGTAAATGCTATGATCAGGTATTTAACAATTGTATGATGTATGGATAATAAAACTTAGCAATCATGTTTCCTAATGAAAAATATCAACGAACTAAGAGCTTATAACATGAAATTTATAAACATCAACAAGATTGTAATGACCATAATAAAGCATGATAGAGTGGTATCTCGCTTGCCCTTAATTGTGGAGCAAAACATAAATGCCAAGGCACCTCTGAAGTTCAAGTGAAGACTAGATATAGAAATATCAAAGATAAAAGCATCATGGTTATACCTCAATTAATCGTATTCTGGAACAAGCACATTACACTAAGAACGACAGCTATGCTCTCGAAGAAGTGCTCAAAGAAAGGATGGTGACTCAACATAAAAATAAAAGATTGGCCCTTCGCAGAGGGAAGCAGGGATTAACACGTGCTAGAGCTTTTTGTTTTAAAAACAGAGGTAAAAATGTTTTGAGAGGTGTTTGTTAATTGTCAACGAATGGTAGCGGGTGAGAACAGTATTCTACCTGTCAAACGGACTTTTAAGAGCGGCTCCCATGAAGGACGTTATTTCTATCAGCAAGGCAGATCATCCCTCTTTCTCTTTGGTTTACACACATTTAGGTATTTCACTGTTTGTCATTGCTTACTGATGAATCAGGGCAAAGGTGTGAAGAGAATTAATTGGTTAAAGTTGTAATTAATTGGGACTGGGCACCTCGTTGCCAGCTCTTTTTACAAGTTATTGGATAAGCGGATGTATATGCCACTAGTGCAGGTGTAAAAGTCCATTTCACAAATAGAATAAAGAATAACCACACTAATTCCTCATGAGGTAGTAAACATTGACACAAAAAGAGAAATATTTTGAAGGTTTTAAAGGTAGCACATGCAAATTTACTTGGAATTGCTTGAAATACCATGCATAGGAATTTTTTGGTGGACTCTTTGGGATAACTTGGTTTTAAGGATTTGGATGCACGAGCAGCATTCCCGCTCAGTACAAGTGAAGGCTAGCAATAGACTGGGAAGCGACAACCACGAGAGCGATAACGGTCATAATCATGCTTGCGACAAAATAAAATTAACGGAGGCATAAAAACGATACTAAAACTCTGAGGCAAAATAGATCATCAAGGCTTAATTGACTTTTATTTTTCAGTCATAACATGTGTGAGCATGTGCCAAGTCGATTCAAGTGAATTATTCAGAGGAGGATACCACAATATCATACCATCTTATGAACAGGACAATGCATGTTGATATCAAAATAACATAATATGCACTATTAGCTAGTTGAGACTAACCATAAGAAAACATAAACTACTAAACAGTATTATTCACACATCATTTTAACGGAGGCATAAAATACGAATGTAAAGCCTCTTACGTAGAAAATAACAAGTGATCATTTTATCTAACGCGTTACTGATAACCCACAAGTATAGGGGATCGCGTGTAGCCTTTTCGATAAGTAAGAGTGTCGAACCCAACGAGGAGCTAAAGGTAGGATAAGTAATCTCTCAAGTTCTATCAACCACTGATACAACTCTACGCACACTAAACGTTTGCATTATCTAGGAAATAAAACTACAGTAGCAATACGGGTATGAGAGGTAGCTTTGCGAGATAATAAATACAAGAAAGTAAATGTTAGTGCTGCAGCAATAAAATACACTAAGTAACCATATACTAACAGTACCATGAGTGTGGAAAAGTGGTGGTAATTGTGGTGGCTTTGTCCAAGATTAATTAGTGAAGGTACTTGGTTCATTGTGTTCGATGCAGTTTTCTATGTGGGAGAGGCTAAATATACATGCACTCCACTACTTGGGATTACAAGTACTATATGATAGGATTGTTTAGCAAGCATCCGCAAATACTAACAATGCATTAAGGTTTCCCCAACCATAGCATTAAGTTCAAGGTCCTCTTACTCCCATACGTGCAACTAATCGGTTCGCGTTCTCAGGTTTCTGTCACTCCGGCAGAACTTTCCCCGCTTCGTTACAAATACTACCAACCCTAGGGTGTTTGATCCATGCGCACAAATATAATGGATACCAAAGGACAGCACCATATAGACATACAACTCTAATGAACCTCATGCATTCAATTAAGCAATCAAAAGACAAATAAACTACGGAAACATGATGTAAATCATAGGATAAATATTATAGCATCAAACACCATGTTTACATAGGACGGTGATACGTCTCCAACGTATCTATAATTTCTGATGTTTCATGCTTGTTTTATGTGTCATTGTCACATGTTTTATATGCATTATATATCATTGTTATACATTTTCTGGGACTAACCTATTAACAAGATGCCACAGTGCCAGTTCCTGTTTTCTGCTGTTTTTTGTTCCAGAAAAGCTGTTCGGGCAATATTCTCGGAATTCGACGAAACAAAAGCCAAACCTCCTATTTTTCCGAGGGACACACGGAGCCAGAAGGGCAAGCCAGGGGGAGGCCCACGGCCTCCAAACCACCTGCTCGCGCGGCTGGGCCCACAGGCGCGCCGGGAGGTGAGGAGGGAGCCCAGGACCTCCACCGACATCGCCCCTTCGCCTATATATTGCCTCAGACGCGAAAACCCTAAAAGACGAAGCCATATTCCACGAAGAGTTCCGCAGCGCCGCCGCCATCGACGACAAGTTTCAGGGGACAGAATCTCTGTTCCGGCACGCTGCCGGGACGGGGAATTGCCCCCGGAGTCATCTCCATCAAATCCACCGCCATCTTCATCGCCGCTGCTGACTCCCATGATGAGGAGGGAGTAGTTCTCCCCCGAGGCTGAGGGCTCTACCGGTAGCTATGTGGTTCATCTCTCTCTCCCATGGTGTGATCTTTATGTGATCATGTGTATTGCTAGTATCGCTGAATACATTAATAATGTTTATGCTACTCAAGTGATTTTGTCTAGTTTCTGGAGTCATTGTGACAACACGGTATCAAGGTGACAGTGTGGGTACTTGTGTGACTCTATGAATAATTTAGACATTTATCATGGCTTATTCTTGGGAATTGTGGTGTTTGTTTACTCAGACTTTGAGGTGTGCTCTTGCAGCCCTACGCATAGTACTCTTGCTTCATCAAGAAGGAGAATAATCCCGAGTAGTATTTACTTGTGTTCAGTTGTGCTAATCTAGTTGAATATGTAGATGTTACTCTTTATCTATTATGCACTCCAGAGGTTACTTTAATATGAACTCCGGTACTCTCCACGGTGTAAAGGTGACAGTGTGTGCACCGTGTGTGACTCCTTTATGACGTTGTGGCGCTTGTTTACTCCGGCTTGAGGTGTGCTTTTGTAGCCCTACACAATGAATGGTGTTTGTTATCCAACAAGAGAGTGTTTAAGAGTAGCTTTTACTTATTCAGTTATGAGATCATTGTTGAGAGTGTCCACTAGTGAAAGTATGATCCCTAGGCCTTGTTTCTAAGCATTGAAACACCGTTTACAACAAGTTCTGCTACATGTTTGCTTGCTGCCATTTTTATTCCAGATTGCAATTACCACTTATAATCATCCATATTACTTGTATTTCACTATCTCTTCGCCGAACTAGTGCACCTATACATCTGACAAGTGTATTGGGTGTGTTGGGGACACAAGAGACTTCTTTTATCTTAATTGCAGGGTTGCTTGAGAGGAATATCTTTGACCTCTACCTCCCTGAGTTCGATAAACCTTGGGTGATTCACTTAAGGGAAACTAGCTGCTGTTCTACAAACCTCTGCTCTTGGAGGCCCAACACTGTCTACAAGAATAGAATCGTGCGTAGACATCAGACGGTACAGAGGTTTATGGGAGGATGAACCACTGAATACAAGGAGGAGATGGTGATGGAGATGGCGGTGAAGACGGCGGAGAGGGCAGCGAGGAGCGCAGGGCGGCGGCGGCGCCGCCGGCGGCGCGGGGAACTCCTTCCCCGCCGCCGGCATCATGGGGGAGCGTCGCCCCTTAGCCTCCCTCCTTCATGGCTTCTTGGGAGCCCTCCCCCATGGAGATGGGATCCATGGAGGAGGCAAAAACGTGGCTTTTGGTGGCTGAAATTCGTGGGTGGAAGAGTCCTCCACGAATTAGGTTTCCTCCCTTTATATATCTTCTCGGATTTCCGTCGCCCCCTTTTAGGGTTCCACCAAAACAGGCCTACAGGCCGCGTCCGAACTCCGATTGGGCTGATCTCGGGCTTAAAATCTTCGTATGGAAAATTGTGACAACTTTCGTAACAGCCAGGTCTCCATATAACGTCATCTTCGAGGGTTAAACTGGCAATTTTCGTAAAAAGTTCTCAGACAGATTTCAGGAAAGTCCCAATTCGACTCCAACAAGGTTTCCTCTTATATTCTTGATAATTTCTACACATCAAAGAGTAAAACAAGAACATTGTGCACTTTTGCAACTATTAGTAGGTTAGTCCAAATAAATAATCTCTACTATATAATATGGCTTGAGGTGATGGTTGATGGTTGGTCCGTTTTTAACTTTCCGATTTTACCCCTGCGTGTTATGAGATTTTACCCACCCTACCACCGCTAAGTGGGAAAAACTATTGGGAACTGTTTTTTCTTGAACGTGTTGTCCTTGCGCGCCGCCTTCTCCGCTCCCCTGCCTCGCCTTCCTCCGCCGCTGCCCTGGGCAAGGCTCCGCGCCACCGCCGTCGCCTCCCTGGCCGAAGCCCCGCACCGCGCGCTGCCGCTGCCCTGGGCAAGGCCCCGCGCCGCCGCCGTCGCCTCCCTGGCCGAGGGCCCCGCACCGCGCGTTGCCGAGTTAGGGAGGCGCCACCGCCTAACCACCGGGACAGCGCCACCGCGGGCGAGCCGAGTACGGTGCCCGCACGTCTCCCTTCCCCGGTGGTTGGATCCGTACTTGCGTCCATTATAGAGCCACTTCATCTCCTACCTCCCTTCTACTCCTGCCTCCGAATCCAGAGGACCATCTCCTTCGCCGCGATGGAGGACAGCAAGCTCAAGTCGGCCAGGCTCCTGGAGCAGGCGAGCGCCCACCTCGCCACCGACGCTGGCAAGGAGATCGCCAAGAAGATCGGCTTCGTCTACCAGCTCAACTTCTCCCCCAAGGTATGTACCTCGAGTCGACAACCTCGTCCCTCTCTGTTCTTGTTCTTGGGCGGACTCTGTTCCAGCCTCGCGTGATGCTTGCTGCTCTTGCGGTTCCGATCTGACAGAAGGCGGGCTTCGACGAGGAGATCTTCGTCGTGGACCTCAAGAAGGGCGCCGTCACCAAAGGTCCACCAGAGACACGGCTTGACTTCCGGCTGCTCCATGACGAAGAGGAATCTGATGGTCCGTTCTCATGTAATTTCTTCACCCTTCACACCTGGCTATTGCTTCTGAATTAGGCACAATACATTTTCCCTCGGTCTGGACTCTAGAGTAGACATATTTGTGTATTGGTATGACCATAGAGGCTTAAGTTTAGGTGAATTGCGGTACTGCTATCTATGGCTACATATTTTATTTTTTCCGTTCGTTTTTGTTTTCACGTCTTAATGGTTGATAATCGATTTCTGAAGTTCTCAAGTTAATCATTGCTATATATGCACATTCGTATGCGATGACTGAATGATTCAAAACATAACCAGTGTCACAAATTATTCATCCATGGCTATTGTATATGAAGCTTACTCTAGGTTTTGCGTGATATTTAATTTTCAGAAATCTGGTGGCGCATGATCAGGAGGCCCCAGTCGGATGCAAAGTAAAGAAACAAGCATGTACCATTTCTTGATGCAACATTTTCTTCCAATTATACTTTTGTTGGGATGTTACTATGTCAGTTCATGTCTGAATGGTAAATCGGTTCTCAAGTCTTATATTGTCCATGTCTGTGTGTAGAGGTTATGACATAAAAATAGTTCTGGGGCCATCTCAATCCTGAGGAGCCAAGTGCTTGGGTTTTATGTGAAGAAGATCAAAATGAACAAGGCATCAGATTAGTAGTTTAATAGAGTAGGTGCCGTTCCTCTACTGAAATTATTCTTGACTGTAGTGATAAAGGTATGAGCAACCTGCATATTTCTTATTGTTGTATTACTCAATTCCTTTTTATATGTGGAAAGAAAGTGCTGTTTCTCTGTTGTTTCCTGTTGAGTTATTGCAATTTTCTATTGATGTCCAGGAAAACTCTGGGTTGGTCCATGAATGAGGTGGAGTTGTTCCTGTGGATTTAGTGCAAGCGCTTGTAAATGTTGCGCAAGACCAGGAGATTAAGGATTTTTCTGGAAGTTTCATATAAGAAACCAACTTTGTCTGTACTGATCCCGCAAGCAGCAAGATGGTGAGTTCCTCGATATTAAGATTTCATTTTTGTGAGGATAATTGTTGGTATATTCGCGATTGAGCTCAAGTCAAGCCAAGTAAGAAAGGTGCCAAGCCGGGTAAGTATCTGATCTGCCATTGTTGGCATATTCACTTTTCAATATATGCTCGTATAAGGTAGAACTGCCTTTCTAATCACTCTTACCATGTGTGTCATGTGCTCTAGAGACACCATTTCCTCTCAAGCTGCATTTGATTGCCAACCCAGACTGGTATCCTGCAGTAGAAATGTTGTTTCATATAAGCAATAAAAGGTAGTTCCATATGATTTTCAGTATGGATGCAGCTTGTAGTGTGCACCTCTTTTTTAAGGATGTTTGTGAAGTAGAAATTGATTTCCAACTGTTTGAGAACGATACGTTGATCAATGGTAGTGACAAATACTTTTCTGAATTTGAGTTAATTGTGCTGGAAAATGTGAGTCAACATTTCAGACCAAGCCAGCAAGGTTCGATCCATCTGACGGAGTATTCTTGATTGTGTGTTCTCATCATATGAGAGTGAGGATGTTGTTTCTTCTTTTCGTTTGTACTTTGTGATCTCTTTCCTCTCTGTTAGGCTTTATGTAGTTAGTAATGATATTTATGTATTCTACTGAATCAACTTCCCTGGTCCTAGACTCTCGGCTGACTCTTTTTTATTATACTTTTTCATAACTTAGTTACGTTCACACAATGGATACCTGTTGTGTGCAGTGATACAATACCTATGGACATAGGAGAAGGAGAATCAAGCCCCTCCTAGATTTCTACACTCTCTGACATGGTTTTGATGCCTATGGTGAAGATGAGCACACTACCCCTCGCGTGAACACTAGCTAGAAGATATTGTGCTGCCACTCCGGTGAAAACAAGCTCGAAGAGGAAAAAATAATTGTTAGCACATAATATTGTAGGAAATATAGATAGTGAAATACACGGTGTGACACTTATAGCTTCTGGAGTTGAACAAACTTGCTCTAAAGCGTCGAGATGAAAAAGGAGGTGAGCGAGGATGAATAGAGTGACTAGGTACACGTGTATTTTACGGTTTTACCATGTGCCGATTTGACATTACACAAAAAAAATCTACTCCAATTGCATTGTACATTATAATCAGCATGTTATTCTTGTGTTTCACGTTAACTAGCCGTAGCAACGCACGGGCATTCATCTAGTAAACTTAATATAAAACAAGTGCTAAAAGCATAAAAATGGCATGAAACAATCAAAAATTATAGATACGTTTTGGACGTATCAGTTACCATTATGTTTATTTGTAAAAAGGATTAGAAAAATCCTGAGATTTTCTCTTTCCCCCATGCTTATGCGTGTATATTTTAAGAGACTACTAATTTTTCAAAAAAAATCATCGCATATTCTTGCGTTTATCCAAAAATTATGGGTTCATTTTTCCCAGGTTCGGAGTGTATTATATTAATTTTCCGACGTTCCCTTTACAACATTAGCCCATATGGAACTCTAATCCGAATTTCATGGCCCTAGACATATAATGATAGCATGCGAGCTTAAAGAATGACTTTTTTTATTTCATACGTCAAAATGTCCGAATAACCTATTTTCCTTAACCTTGAAACAAAACAAATTATCTATAGGTTATAAATAAAGATTCAAAAAACTAGAGGGGTTGATATGTTTTTACCGGGTTTTGAGTGTAAAGACTCTTTAATCTCTCATGCTATCACTACCTTTACTTTATAAATAAATATAAGTAAAATTATGGGTTTTTTCACCGGGTTTGGTGTGCGGTTTAAAATATTTTATTTTGTTCATAATTTTATTTATCAAACTATTCTTTCTTTTATCCAAAAAATCCAGGGGGGTCACTTGTTTCCTTCGGGTTTCATGTGTATTTTATTAATTTTCCGACGCTCCCTTTATAATATTCGCCCATGTGAAACTCCAATCCAAATTCGCTGGCCCGGTACATAGAATGATAGTATGCGAGCTTTAAAGAATTTCTTCATACGTCAAAAAGTTTGAATAACCGCATTTTCGTCTACCTTGAAATGCAACGAATTATCTATAGCGTATAAATAAAACTAGAGAGGTTCATTTGTTTTAACCAGCTTCCAGGTACAAAGGCTCTTACATACAAAATGACCAGTAATTATTTAATATCGCATGCCATCATTATCTTTAGTTTATAAATAAAGATTAGTAAAATTCTGTGGTTTTTTCCCGTTTTGGCGTGTATAATTTCAAAGAATTTCTGGAAATCAGATTTTGTTTTCTCATTATTTACTTGTGAGTATTTAAAAATCCAGAAGTACATTTGTTTTTTAGCTTTATTTGTAGTCGGTTTAACCTTGAGAGGATTAAGCACACACGGCTCGGTAGTTGCACTCAGCAACGGCACAGCTAGCTACACTATTTGTTGCAGGCCTATGTACTTTTTGACTTTTCGTGCAATCAATCCATGGCACACCTGCACGTCATTAATGGGATGACCCACCTCATACATGTGATATGCTCACTGTTTCAGTAGGAAATACGCGCTCAGTTATGGTTAATACACGTACACATACGCTGAATGGATGGAGAGATTCTCAATATGGATGGTTCTGATATAGAGCGCAGTGGCGCTCGGGAGCCAAACGTCCGCGTCCGTATAAGACAATGTATTTCCGTTATGCAGTTAATGGAAAGCAGAATATCCTGTCTTGAAAAAAATATCACACACATGTTAGTTAATGCAACTATGTTATGGCTCGATCTCTTTTGAACGACTCCACACATATAATATATACACATAATATCTAGATATGTGGACATAGAATCACATCAATATATACACGCCTGCGATTGGCCACCACTTTCGACAAATGTGAAGCAATAAAGTGAGTTTTTGTTAAAGGAAGTCACTTGGGAGGACCCTAGCTACAAAGATCTCTATTTAAAAAAAAAAAAAAAAAAAGCGAGTTGAGAGCACTTCGATTGAGCTAAAAGGCAAGGTGTCACTATGCGGTATGGTACATATACTCCCTCCGTCCAAAAATAAGTGTCTCAAGTTTGTTCAAAAGTGGATGTATCTATACGTGAAACATGTCTAGATGCATCCACTTTTGGACAAACTTGAGACACTTATTTTGGAACGGAGGGAGTACAATGGTTCTTTTAGCATGCCCGATTAATAATGTAACCAAATCGCACACACACACACATGTTAGTTAGTAGTACAATCATGCATGCTCGGCTCTACTGATGGATCGATGTGACGCGGTTGCCGTTTTTGGCGTAGACGTGAGCAAATCCAAGCACACCGAAAGGCCGAACAACCCAAAAGTAGCAACCCGTAACGCTGGCAGCACCGTCGTTCTTAACTTGATTTGTGGCCAGAGGCATGTAGACGACATTAGTACACACATTAATAGTGGCCAGCGCTAAGGCAGTTTAGATATTTTAATTTGGACTAGACACGTATCAAAATGTGTGAATCTATACACTGAATATGTCTGGATACATGTATTTTGAAAAAAAAAGCTAAAATGTCTTATAAAAGTGAACGGGGGAATAGTAGAAAACACGTACATTACTAACTATATTAAAGACGCCCAAAATGGCGGCCTCTCCGCAGCCCGGGTTACTGTAGCTACTGTTCCAAATGAACAGTACGCTACAGTGTGCGGGTGGGCCCCACATGTCAGCCACACAGCCGCCCACGTTTTTTCAAAAAGGCCCTCGCGGGCGAGGAATTGCACCGCGGCCCTCGACTTTACGTGCGGAAGGACCTGTTCGCAAATCTGTAAAAACTGCGGGACCTTTTCGCAAAAACCCCCTGCAGACCTCACCTTCCTCCCCTTCCTCTCCCGCGACGCCGCGAGGCCGCCGCCGCCGCCGTCGCTCCGCGCCGCTGCGCTGCTCCTCCCCCGCTCAGATCGACGGCCCCAACGGCTCCGCCGTCGCGCCCTACCTCTCCTCGACGAGCGCCGCGTCCCGGAGCGCCGCACGCGCGAAGGAATCGCGGCCGCCATCGTCCACGCCCGCGGCCGCGGATTCGGCCACCGCCGGCGGCTCCGGCGACGAAATGGCCCAAAACGCCACCCGTTCTGCTCCCCTGCATCTCCTCCTCAAGATCCGCAGCATCTCCGACCCCTGCGCACAGCGGCTGCTCCGGCGCTAGCTCCACGGCGCGCGGCGGCCGCCATCGGGCGACGTCACCCGGTGACGTCATCGCGGGCCCGCGATGTCAGTTTTTTTTTCTTCGTATCGATTTTCTGGGAAAAAAAAAAACCGGAGAAGACCCACGTCTGCGCTTTTTGCTGGGCTGGGCCGCCTGCCCGGCGCCTGGCCCGGCCTTCTCTTTTTTTTCCCTTCCTTTTTCTTTTCCTATTACCAGAAACTTTTGAATTTCCCGGAAAACAAAATCAAACCAATTGAAATCAATTTGTACAAATTTCGCACAACTCAAACTCTACAATTCAGAAACTTTGCGACCTTTTGAAAAATATTTCGAATCTAAAAATTTCCAAATAGTACTAAAAGTTCCATTAGTAGATTTAGAAAATCACAAGAACTTAAAACTTTCAATTTATTAGTTACAACTACGGGGAAAAAAAAGACACACACAAAATGCATACGGAAAAACACGAATATTTTTTAAAAACTGTGTAAAATAATTCAACAATTTGCATGACTGAAATCTTTAGTTGTATCAGTTGCAGCAATGGAAACCGCCTTCAAAAAAAAAGTGCATTGCTCCACGGTATTTAGGCCATTTTATAAAGCTATTAAATGCCGCGAAATCAATAACTTCAGGTATATCCATCAGAGAAAAGATTTAAACCATTCGTCAAAACGAAAACGATCACACAAAAAAATTGCAAAATATAATTACCCATTTAAATAATGGTTTCACAACAAATATCACACATGCAAATATTAGGAAAATGCTGCTAACAAAAAAAAATCCAAACCAGTATATTCGAATTACAAACCAAATTCTAAATAGAACCTGCTTTACACTTTCCGAATATTGTTTTACGATATTTTTAAGAAATCAAAAATTCACAACTCAAACTCTACAATTCAGAAACTTTGCGACCTTTTCAAAAATATTTCGAATCTAAAAATTTCCAAATAGTACATAGAGTTCCATTAGTAGATTTAGAAAATCTCAAGAACATAAAACTTTCAATTTATTAGTTACAACTACGGGAAAAAAAAAAGACACACACAAAATGCATACGGAAAAAACACGAATATTTTTTAAAAACTGCGGAAAATAATTCAACAATTTGCATGACTGAAATCTTTAGTTGTATCAGTTGCAGCAATGGAAACCGCCTTCAAAAAAAAAAGTGCATTGCTCCACGGTATTTAGGCCATTTTATAAAGCTATTAAATGCCGCGAAATCAATAACTTCAGGTATATCCATCAGAGAAAAGATTTAAACCATTCGTCAAAACGAAAACGATCACACAAAAAACTTGCAAAATATAATTACCCATTTAAATAATGGTTTAACAACAAATATCACACATGCAAATATTAGGAAAATGCTGCTAACAAAAAAAATCCAAACCAGTATATTCGAATTACAAACCAAATTCTAAATAGAACCTGCTTTACAGAAGTTATAACACTTTCTGAATATTGTTTTACGATATTTTTAAGAAATCCAAAATTAGAATAGAACATTCATTAGATAGATAATTTCGCCCACTTCACATATACTTTCTTACGGTATTCAAATCATTTTACAGAACTACTAGATGCCGCAAAATTAGCAACTTCAGCTATATTCACTATAAAAAAAATTGAAAATATTCATCAAAACGATAAAAAAAAACGTGTAAGGTACAATTACTCATTTATACCACGGAATAAAAAAACATAAACATAACAGTACCACAAATGTAAATATTAGGCAACAACTGTTAAAAAAAAAAGCCAGAATATTCGAACTACAGGAAAACAACATACATACATGCAAGTAACATATTTCCCAATTTTATTACCTGTTATTTTTCCCTAATTCTATTTTCCCACAAAAAAAAAATTCCACACCTCTCCAAATAGGAAAAAAAATGACAGATGTTGTCAATACCTTCATATACAACCACAATCGAAAAAAAAATTAAACTGCTTGAAAATGATAGACACTCTAAAACAGATCTCCCAGATTGCATTCCCTCTAACTACGAAGTTAACCCGGATTTTATGTCATATTTCAAATATATCCAAACATCCCAAATTTGCAAATATCTAAAAAATAACGACATGGCAGGTTGCAACATTTTGTCTTCATTTCAAACAATTTAAATCTGAACATTTTTTTTTTCTAAAAAAAACAAACCATCATCAAAATTTTACGTCAAGAGCGCGGCGTGCGCCGCGCCAAAAACCACTAGTATGAACACTAACGCTATCGATATGGACTCGTTTTTTTTGACAGCATGCAGATCGACATTTTGGTTGGTAAGGCTGCATTTATTAGAGAATCTGGAAACACAGTTGATATGTAAAGTGTCCACTGGGATCCCAGCAAACTCCCACTTAAAATTCATTTTGTGAATTTTAGTGCAGAATTTGGACCAAAATTTGAACTAGAAATCACAAAATAAACTATAAGTGGGAGTTTAGTGGGATCCCACTTCCATCTCTAATTGGCATTCCACGGCCGGAATCTGCAAAGTCGTCGTTGCGCACACACTGACACACGCCGGGCCCGGCAACGTATTCTAGCCTTTCGTATTCGAACATATTCCCGGCCGGTCTGAAAATCGGTCGCCGCATGGCTTGCACGGCTCGATCATTCCGGCCGGCGTTTGACCGGGAAAAAGACCATCGGCTCGACGACGGCGAGCTCGATCGAAGTCTAGAAGGGAGAGAGCACACCCGATGCTTCCACTCGGGGAACGAGCCGCGTATCGTGCGTAGGTGAGTACGTACTCCTCCCTCCCGCGGGCAGGGAAGACCCGGTCAAACCTGACACCAACTCCCTCCAATGGCTTCCTCCGGCCTCGCCGGCCTCTATATAAGCGCGACGCTGCCCAGCTACCAGTACCATCGTCCCAACTCATCATCGTCGTCCACCTACCAAGCAACATTTTTCGCTTCAATAAATTCGACCCACATCCTTCCATCGCCACCTTTCTCCACGATCGAGCACCATTTAGAAGCGACATGGAGCTCGCGGCGGAGGCTCTAGCGGCGACGTCGTGGCGCGGCGCCGTGGCGGCGGGCAGTACTACGCTGGCCGCGCTCGCGCTCGTTGCCTTGTACTTCCTCTACGCGGCGTGGCTCTCGCCGATCGCGACACGGAGGCGGCTGCAGAAAGCCGGGTTCGGAGGCCCCGCTCCGTCGTTCCCGCTCGGCAACCTTCCCGAGATCGCCGCCACGCTCGCCGCGAACAGCAGCATCATGGCTGCGGCGCCTGGGGTGATCAGCAGTGACATCCACGGCGGCGTGTTCCCGTACTTCGCGCGGTGGCGCGGCGCGTTCGGCAAGGTGTTCGTGTACTGGCTGGGCACGGAGCCGTTCGTGTACGTGTCAGACCCGGAGTTCCTCAAGCGCGCCACCGGCGGCGCCATGGGCAGGCTGTGGGCAAGCCCGACGTGTTCCGGCGCGACCGCAAGCCCATGTTCGGCCGCGGCCTCGTCATGGCCGAGGGCGACGAGTGGGCCCGCCACCGCCACGTCATCGCGCCAGCCTTCTCCGCCACCAACCTCAACGTACGTTGAAGTCCGCCACGTCTGCTCTGCTTTAATATCCGTGCACTTGCACTAGTGAAGACGTACTCTGTTTATGCATGCAGCAGTTGCAGTTGCACTGACATCGTATATGTGTGTGTGGGTGCAGGACATGATCGGCCTGATGGAGGAGGCGACGGCGAGGATGCTGGGGGAGTGGGGCGAGGCGGTGGCGGCGGCGGGGCGGAGCGCTGGGCGGTGGTGGACGTGGAGAGGGGCGTGGTGCGGAACGCGGCGGAGATCATCGCCAGGGCCAGCTTCGGCATCGAGGAGGGCGGCGGCCTGGTGTTCGAGAAGCTGCAGGCCATGCAGTCCATGCTGTTCCGCTCCAACCGCCTCGTCGGCGTGCCGCTCGCCAGGCTGCTCCACGTCCGCAAGACCTACGAGGCGTGGCGGCTCGGCCGCGATATCGACGCTTTATTGCTGGACATCATCGACGCCCGCCGCCGCCGCCATGGCACAGGTGAGAAGAGAAAGGACCTGCTGTCGCTGCTGCTGGCGGCCGGGACGAGGGAGCTGCAGGGAAAAGGAGGCTGATGTCGTCGCGGGAGCTGGTGGACGAGTGCAAGACCTTCTTCTTCGGCGGGCACGAGACGACGGCGTTGGCCGTGTCGTGGACGCTGCTGATGCTCGCCGCGCACCCGGAGTGGCAGCGCGCGCTCCGGGACGAGGTCCGCGAGGTCACGGGCGACGGCCCGCTCGACGCCGCCGCGCTCTCGAAGCTCACCAAGATGGGTTGGGTCCTCAGCGAGGTGCTCCGCCTCTACCCGCCGTCCCCCAACGTGCAGCGCCAGGCCCTGCACGACGTCACCTTCGCCGCCAACGACGACGGCGCTCCCCCGGTGACCATCCCCAAGGGAACCAACATGTGGATCGACGTGGTGGCGATGCACCACGACGAGGCGCTGTGGGGCCCCGACGCGAACGAGTTCCGGCCGGAGCGGTTCGCGGCGGCGGGGGCGCAGGGCGGGTGCCGGCACCGGATGGGGTACCTGCCGTTCGGGTTCGGCGGGAGGATCTGCGTGGGGCGGAACCTGACGGGGATGGAGTACCGGGTGGTGCTGGCCATGGTGCTGCGGCGGTTCGAGCTGGCCGTGGCGCCGGAGTACCGGCACGCGCCCAGGATCATGCTCTCGCTCCGGCCCTCCGACGGCATCCAGCTCCTCCTCACGCCGCTGGCAGCTGCGTGCACCAACGCATCCGTCAAACACTAGTAGGCTAGTAGCTCGATCGAGGATTGCTAGCTAGCACACGGATTAGTCTCTCACTGATGATTAAACAGAGTGAATTGATTACTTACTTATATACGAAAGACAAGCTAACTAAAATGCTAAAATTATAAAGTAAGGCCCCATTTAACAGTAGTTTTATATACTTTAATATTTATATTTATGAAAATGCACTATTTTTTAAGTATATGACCTCTTTTTCCAATACTGAAGTACTGGTTTCCTAGACATATGAATAGCTGTGGTTTTCGAATACTTTGATTTTAAAAATACTTCGCCTATTTTTTGGATTGATTAAAGAGTGCAGGGGTCGATCATGTTGTCAAACGGATGAACTTGTACGAAGGGCAGTATGGCCCTGCATGGTGCATGATGTTTGCATGCATGAGATTAATTAAGGATCCCTAAGTGCCTGCTTCAAGCTACATTAGTCGTTGACTGAGTTGAGCGCGTGACCGACCGACCGGGATACGTGCCTAGGATGCACGAAGACTCGACGAGCACCTACGGATGGTCGTGCGCGCATGTAAACTTGGAGATCATTTCTCCGGTCATCATTTCAAATTTCTTCAGTCACCATTTCAAACTTCTTCAGTCTGAACATGTCAAAAAGTAAAAAAGAAACTCAAAAGTTATAATAAACTCTACTTTAAGGACAAGGTGGCGCAACCGGGTCGAACAGGTGACCCTCTTGATCTGCAGTCAAATGCTCTACCACTGAGCTATGGACCCCAGCTGCAGCTTCTCCGGCTGTTCGTGAAGCTGGACGTGAGGAGGCCGGGGCGGCGGCCCCGGGGCAGGGTCGGCGCGGCGACTGCCGTGGCGTGAGGTGTCACGGTGGCTGCGGTATGCGGTGATGGTGGACTGGCCGGTCCTTGATGGGCGGTTTGCGGAGTTTGCGACACATCACCGGGTGAAAGTCCCGCCCTGGTTGTCGGCCAGGGCCGATGACGGCGACGCCCTCGGGCGCCGCGTCCTTCTTGAAGGCGTCGTCGAGGTGGTGCTCTTCCTTCTCCACGCCGGGTTCTCCGGGGAAACCCTTGATCCCACGTGGGATCGGGCGAGGGCGGCGCTCCTGCGTCGCTTGCCTCTTGGGGCCTCGCTGTCGTGGTGGGATCACGGCAGATGCCATGGGTATGGCTTAGTTGGGGCCGAATGGTCGTTGGGGGAATCCGGGGAGGGTTTATGCACTCAAGACGTGCACAAGCAAGAACATGCAAGAAACCACAAGAACATGAACAAGAAACCAAGAAAGCCAAGAACACAAAAGACACCACGATGTACCCAGGTTCGGGGCCTTCGTGAGGAAGTAAAACCCCTACTCCTGCCTTTCCTCTCTCAATATATCAGTGTCGTTCTCAGGTACAAGGTGCTCCTCGAGCTGTATGATGCTACCAAAGTGAGAGCTCGAGATAGAAGATGAAACTATGAAGGGGGAAATGAGCTAGGGTTTTTGCCGTCCTCCTCCCTGGAGGTAGAGATGCGCATATATACATAGGCCGAAGTACAGTTTTACCCCTGCCTCCAACTAACAATGGCATGGCCAAAAGGTAGAAGACAAGCCTCTGCCTCCTGCCAGCTCAACGGCCGGACTGTCAGGCCGGACAGGCCTAGCTTTCCTCTTCCGGTCATACTTCAGTAGCCTGCCGAGGTCTAGCCTGTAGACCTTTCCCGAAATAGCCAAGTCAGCTCCTAGGCCCCCGAGCTTCCGGGAAACCCGTGGACGGACCTCGCGTCCTCTGAAGCTTCGGGCTACGAGCTCTGCGGCGCCCGTGACCCTCTGACATGCCTCGATCCTTGCTGCCAACCTCGGATAACACTCCTGATCCTATACCTCGGTAGAGAATACCTTATTCCTGTGGTAGCTAGCTGACTGCCCCGAGGTTGATACCTCGGAGGATATACCTCGGAGAATATACCTCAGACGTACACCTTACGTCGGATGACGCCTCCTGCGTCCTTGCTCAATCGTTACCTCGGACAGCTTACTGCCTTAACCTTACATGTCTTTACTCATCTTTACCCTACCCGGGGGTAACCCCCCGACAGTAGTCCCCGAAGCTGATGTGGTCTTGCAGCCTCGGATGAAAGGCCGCATCAGGTTCAACCCGAAACCACATGCGCTACAATGTTTTGCAGGTCACCGAACCAATACCCCGGAAAATCCATCGGTCTGTTCCCGGGCCATACTGCTTTTCCGAAGTATCCGCCGAGATCTCGGACGTCAACCCCTCGATTCCTGCATCCTTACTGACTTCGGTCAGAGAACACTGTTCACGTGTCCCATCCGTCACTTCCTGGTCCACGACAGTCAAAGCACTCGAGTGCTTTCCACCACGCGGCCCACGTCAGCGGAGATTCCCCGCTTGCGCCGCTTCGCGCTCCAGTAACCGCACCGCCCGACGGTTTGCCTCCTGCAACCGATCCTGTGGCCTGCTCGCCCACCGCTATCTTCGTGCCACGTGTGCCATTGTGCACAAACGATCCCACTCGCCGCTCCGATAACCGCGCGGTAGTGCGCAGTTACCGCCCGCGGTTATAAATACAGGCCCAGGGCAGTGCATCCCTCTTCTTCCTCATCCACTTGCCGTTTCGCCTCCATCGCAACCAGCGCCGCCGCTTCCAGTCGAGAAGAAACGCGTTCCCGCCGCCGCCGACGAGCAGCTCCTTCGTCGCCGTTGCGAACGCGTCGCCAGCGCCGCCCTTGAGCATTTCATCTTCACGGTACACACCTCTTTTCTTGTTATTCTTAGCATTGCTCTTGGTTTCTCCCTCTTCGCGTTTTGGTTCTTCATATATTCTTGATTAAAACTTCATTTATCTCCTCCGGTAGATCTTTCTTGTATACTCCTTTGGGTAGAAAGTAGTTTCTTGCCTCGGATAGCTACTCCCATAGCATGGATCTGCCTCTATGCACATAAGATAGCCACCAAACTCCTCCTGAGTTAGCCAAATATTGTACTAGATTCCAGATTCCCTTTTTCCTTTACTGAATTTTTGCACACTCTCTGCAGATTGACTCTGCCGAGATGTCTCCGCCTGAGACTTCGGAACAAACCGAGGTTCATGACCTCGAACTAGAGGTCGGCGAGCGCGCCGGCTGGGAGGGTTCGGATGTCACCCGGACGAGATCCAATGGCTCAGGGACACTCGGCGGATTCCCGCCGAGGTAGAGTGCCGCCTACCCGAGGGCGAACTCGAGCCACAAGTCAGGCAGGGGAACGGGTGGTCTTCGTCGCGCACTTCCAGCGCGGCTTCGGACTGCCCGTCAGTGATTTCTTCCGGAGCTTCCTGGACAAGTTCGGGCTCCAGGTTCATCATCTCCCCGCCAACGCCATCACTACTCTCTCCTGCATCGTCTCCTTCTCTGAGGGATACCTCGGCCTCAAAGCCACGGTAGACCTCTTTTCTCGCTACTTCCAACTTAAGCGGCAAGTGATCCCGGCTCCAAAAAACAAGGATCTGCCCAAGCTACTAACCGCCTGCGGAGCAGCCACCATAGCTCCTCGCCGAAACTCCATCTTCCCACGTATCACTACTCCGGACACCGTTCGCAAGTGGCTCCGGACGTGGTTTTACGTGAAGAACTCCGGCGAAGAGGACTTCCTCAACCTGCCGGCGTTTAACCTCAGCCCTCCTACAGAACAGCTCAACTGGGACTATACTCCCCCTCACACCGGCGAACTCAAGTCCATCCATGGGTATATTGCGAAATGGCAGGACCCGGAGGACCCCGAGAACGACGGGAAAGTCCTGACGGCTGACGACCTGGCCTGCACATTCGTGAAGCGCAGGGTCTCCCCTCTCCAGGCGAGGTCTCACAAGATCTGCCATATGAGCGGTCTTTATGACCCCACCCGACATACGCACATTGCACTGGACAATGCCGCGGTAGCTCGGCGAGTCCGAGCTATCACCAAGTCCAAGATCTCTGATGCTTGGACATGGGGAAGGGAGCCCCACTACAGGACCAAGCCAGCGAAACAGGTACGCTATTCCGACGTTTTCTTCGATACTCCTTTACCACCGAGGTCTTGCTACCGACGTTCATCTTGATAATTTTCTTCCTAACTCCTTTTCATATGTCTGCCATACAGCTGTTCGCCCGCCAGACCGCCGAGGATGGAGTCCATCCTGCGGACCACTTCGGCGAGGATCTCCCTGTCGAGGACCCACCATCCAACGTGGACCCTGACGACGAGGATTTTATGCCCATTGCCTCGGCCCGCATCACCACCGCGGGTAAGCCTCAAGCACAAGCTTCAGTTCAAGAGATTTCGGATGACGAGGAGGGGTTCCTCGTCGTGGAACCAATAAACGCGGTACCTCTCTCCTGCCTTCCTCACCTTCCGAACTTTACTCCAGCAACCAGCCGGAAACGCGCTGGTGCCGCAACTCCGGCCGCCGAACCATCCGCCACTGGAGCCTCCGGACCCACTGAGGCTCCGGTCAAGAGACGCCGGCTGAAGAAGTCCGGACATCCTCCTCATGCCCGGGGGGGCAAGAGGCTTCCTACCTCGGATGGGTAATGCTTTGCTTCTATAGCCAACAATGTTTGTTGCTTAAACATATTATCTCGGTATTAACACTTGACCATCTTCTTTCGTTGCAGTGCCCCCATAGACGTGGATCAGGAGGTATCCTCCATGACTGCACCCGTTGGTGCCTCTGAAGCCACGACCTCCCCGACGAACTCTCGCCCCGGATCTCCTCCACCGAGGTCTGGCCCGGCCTTGGGGAAATCTGCCCCCACCCGAGGTCAGACTTCTCCGCGTCCTCAAACGGATGCGGAGACCAATCGCGCCAGGACTTCGGCTACCACCTTGCCGGAGCCTCGACTCTCCCCCCGAAGCCAGACTGCCCGCAACCAACAGCAGCAACAGCAGAAGCATCAGCAGAAGCAACAGCCCAAGCAACAGCCCAAGCAACAGCCCCAAAAACCACTCCGCCAAACCACCTTGCCGTTGGAGAAGGGCAAGGAGAAAGAGAAAGAGACGGTGAAGGCCAAGGTCACCCCCAAACCAACATCTGGGTCTGGCACCCTGACTATCTCTTCTCCTTCAAGGATCCAACCGAGGTCTCCTCCCCCGGTGACACGCCGAATTCCTCCATTCGCCGCACCCATTGATGAGACTGCCCCTCCGGCCGAAGAATATGCTCGGAGGGCATCTCTCATATTGGAGAACCGGCCTGCTTCAAGTTCCGAGGCTGCTTTGGCCGTGGAGGCCTCGGTTAGGGGCATCGAGCAGGGCGGACCGTGGGGATTTCCTCCTCTGCGCACTGATAGTGGCCAGAGCCTCGGCTCCTTGGAACATTACAATGCAGACTGGAATTCTGCAGACGAGGTCTCCTCGGCCTCCTTAGCTGCTCCGGTGGCTGAGCATCCCGCGGGAAACAGCGCCTGCATCCGAAGCGTATATGATCTACAAACTGCTGCCCTGCGTGCTGCTCAAACCATCGACGTAAGTCCTATTCTCTTTACTTTCATGCAGTATCTCATCTAATATCCACCATCCCCAGTCCCCGAGATTCGAGGTAAACTATTGACGCTCCGTCGGAGTTAAAATTGTTTGGCTTGAATCTCAACTTTCCATTTTCATCCGACGTATCCAATCCATTTTATCTCACTTTAGCATGCACCTCGGGTACGAGTCCCCGAGACTCATGTCGAGGCATACCCCGGCAACATTTTCCCAATGATTTGACTCCGAGTCCCCGAGACTCTTGTCGAGGTATAACCTTTCTAACCGAGCTATATTTTTCTTCCTTGCAGAATACTATGAACATCCGTACGGACGTCTTCCACTCTCTCTTGTTCGCACACAAGAACCTCCATGATGCGCACAAGGCCGCACTTGCAGCGAAGAAAACTTCGGATGACCAGCTAGCGCAAGAGAAAGCCGAGGTATCTCGGCTGGTAAAGGAACTGAAGCGCATCACTGAGCTGCGAACGTCTGAAAAAGAGCAGCTGCAGGCGGAAAAGGCCAGTGTTGTCGAAACAGAGAAGAAACTCCGGGAGGATGCCGCCAAGGATCACCAGGAGCGCTCCAGTTAGCCGAGACCCGCGCCACCTCGGCCACCGAGGCTTATGAAGCCCTTCAAGCTTCGGTTAACCAGTTCCTCCCGACGCTGCAACACATCAACCAAGAAATGGACAGTAAGCTTCTTGCCCCCCTTAGCTTTGCTTTGTCCTCAACAGTACTGGCTCTTTGCCGAACTATCTCTTTCATTATTAACAGGCTATCCTTCTGCAGAGCATTTCACCTACACCCAAGTCTCGGCCCGCAATATCACTGCTCGTCACAGGGAGATGCGGAACGAAACGAACCCCGTCTGGACCGTTGAGGACCACATCGTGGCCATCAAGTCTCGGATCCATCCATTGAGAACCATTGGGTCGGAACTTCTCGATGCAGGTGTGTCTGCTTTCCGAGCCTTATGGCCTCTTGCCGACGCTCCCAAATCTACGCCCGAGCTCGCCGCCCAGCTTCGTGACACCGAAAGAAGATTGCGAGAGTGGCGCTCATCTTCAGCTCGCGCTGGAGCTGATGCCGCTCTCAGGTTTATCATGACTTGGTGCGAGAAGATCGACCTCGAGAAGATGAACACTCTCCGGCGAGGCTCACCTTGGTCGTCCGACCCGATCCTCGTCGCGCGCCGCCAAAAGATGGCCAACTACTTTGCTGGATATGCCAACACAAAGAACTTGAGCGAAGGAGACACCTACTCCGACGCCGAGGATTACGCGCCAGAAGACGAGGAATACGAAACAGAATCCGACGTCGAGGCCGAGCAAGGTGACGACGGTGAAACCCGCGAAGCAGAAACCGA
This sequence comes from Poa pratensis, assembly GCA_947311845.1. Taxonomy (NCBI): domain Eukaryota; kingdom Viridiplantae; phylum Streptophyta; class Magnoliopsida; order Poales; family Poaceae; genus Poa; species Poa pratensis. The sequence goes on from CAMZMU010000034.1 coordinate 93,307,768, forward strand.
GGCTCCCCCACAACCTGATGCCGAGGTTACTGCCGACGTTGCCAGCACTTCCCAGGCTACCTCGGCTCCGGACGAAATCCCTGCTGCATCGGCTGCTGCCGACGTAATTCCTGACGCCTCGACCTGAACTTATGCTTGGCCAGAAAACTTCATTAAATCCCCGGTATGCCGGGACGCAGATGTAATCAAACTTAAGTAGTTCCTTTGCTACCTCTATTACTATTATGCTCATCCGAACCATGCTTTTCTAGGCTTTATATCGAATCCTTTTGAACAAGTGCCCGAGTTCACTTTCGTGTTTACTATAGTTGGCAGTCTCTGCTCTTGTCTGCCATTCTGGCGTTCGACAGTCGAGTCACAAGATTGTTGTTCATAGCATACAGTACTTAGTAAATTCCGAGGTATAGTTCAAAGTCATCCGACATAAAGAAGAAGTAAAAAACAGGGGTTAGTAAACGACATATGCCGGACTGACTTTTTGGACCGAGTCCCCGAGTTCATTTTCATGTTTCCCATGTTCTTTCGTCTTTGCTCTTGACTGCCATGCTGGCGTTCGTCAGTCGAGTCACAAGATTAGTTACACAGCATACAGTACTTGAAATTTGAGACGAGGTTCAAAATAGTCCGGCATACGAACGAAAAAGAAGTACAAACATAAAACAAGCATGCATAATAGCGAGGCAGTCCCCGAGCTCATTTTCAAGGTGCCGAGGTTTTTATTAAAGATCAGCCGAGGTACATACATTACTTCCTTCAACAGTAGAAGGGTCGGAGTAGAGCTACATTCCATGGACGCTGAAGCTCCGCATCGGGTCTATCCAGCCCATCTCTCCTTGGCTCCTGTGCATCTATAAGATAGTACGAATCATTGTGCAAAGCTCGGCTCACAATGTATGGTCCCTCCCATGGAGGTGACAACTTGTGCCGACCTTTGCTGCGCTGAACAAGCCTCAGCACTAGATCTCCTTCATTAAACTTTCGGGGTTTTACATGCCGGCTTTGATAGCGTCGGAGACCCTGCTGATATATTGCTGACCGAGATAAGGCCAATTCTCTTGCTTCCTCAAGCAGATCTACAGCATCTTCCCGAGCTTCTTTAGCCTCGGCTTCTGTGTACATTGCCACTCTGGGCGCATCATATTCAATGTCGGTTGGCAGCATTGCCTCGGCCCCATAGACCATGAAGAATGGCGTATAGCCTGTTGATCTGTTCGGTGTGGTCCTTAAACCCCACAGAACTGCTGGTATCTCATCGATCCAACACCCCGGTGTTTTCAACAGTGGTTCTACTAGCCGAGCTTTGATTCCGGCCAATACCAATGCATTTGACCTTTCTACTTGCCCATTAGCCTGTGGGTGAGCCACCGAGGCTACATCAAGTCGAATTCCCTTACTCATGCAGAACCGAGCAAACTCTCCGACAGCAAAGTTCGTGCCGTTGTCTGTAATGATACTATGAGGATATCCATATCTCAGGATTATTTCCTTCAAAAAGGTCACTGCCGTATGGCCATCCAACTTTCGGATTGGCTTCACCTCGATCCACTTAGTGAATTTGTCCACCATCACCAGTATGTGAGTCATATTGCCTCGGGCTGGCTTGAATTCTCCCACCATGTCCAGACACCAAACTGCAAAGGGCCACGTGATAGGAATGGTCTTGAGCGCCGAAGCTGGCATGTGCTGCTGCTTGGCGAACCTTTGGCACCCTTCACATTTCCGAACTATATCTTCTGCATCGGCATTGGCGGTGGGCCAATAGAACCCCTGCCGGAACACCTTGGCCACCAGAGCTCTTGTGCTGCAATGATGTCCACATTCTCCTTGGTGGATTTCTAAAAGCATCTCCTTGCCTTCAGCTGGTTCGACACACCTCTGCAACACCTCGGTCACACTTCTCTTGTATAGCTCCTTGTTGATGATGGTGTATCCCTTAGCTCTCCTCTGGATTCTCCTTGCCTCGGTTGTATCACTTGGCAAACTTCCGTCAGTTATGAAGTTCATTATCTGCTCCGCCCATTCCGGCACTGGATGTAGAGGAAAAAGGCTCTCATCTATCTCCATTGGTTCGGCCGCCATGATCTCCGCCATGATTGCCTTTACCATTGCTCGGCCAGTCCCCGAGTGTTGGTGCGAAGTCCCCGGGCCAGATCCGAAGCTCCCACCATCCACGTCCATGGGAAAAGCTCCATCAGTCCCGGGTACTGCGAAGCAGTCCCCGATTTCGGCCAAACGCATCCGACGTCTACCTCCATAGGCTCAGGCTCCGGATTTGGTGGTAAGAAAATTGACTCGGAATCAGGAGAAGGCTTGATTGAAGGAGTCCTCAAATGATTCAGTGCTATCCCCGGTGGCACCGGTTCTTTGGATGAACCGAGCTTAGACAATACGTCGGCGGCTTCATTCTCCCCCCGAGGTATGTGCTTGTACTCACATCCTTCGAAAAACCCAGACACCTTTTGCACATGAAACCGATACAACTCCATGTTCGCATCCAATGCATCCCAAGTGCCGGTGGATTGATGCACCACCAAAGCTGAATCGCCGAAGCATTCTATACGCCGGACGCCTATCTCCTTTGCCACCTTGAGCCCATGGATCAGGGCCTCATACTCCGCCACGTTGTTCGACGCCGAGAAATGGATTTGCAGCACATACTTCAACTGGTCTTGCTTCGGCGAGGTTAGGACTATGCCGGCACCTAATCCGACCTTGGTCTTGGACCCATCAAAGTGCATCTTCCAATAATTATAGTCCGGCAAGGGCGGCTCATATTGCATCTCGGCCCAATCGCATAAAAAGTCCGGCAGCGCCTGCGACTTGATTGCATCTCGCCTTTCATAATGCGGAGTGTATGGAGATACCTCGATCGCCCATTTGGCAACTCGCCCAGTTGCGTCCTTGCATCCGATGATCTCCGAGATTGGAGCATCACATACCACCGTCATGGGATGCTCTTGGAAGTAATGCTTCAGTTTCTTAACCGCCAGGTATACTCCGTACGTCATCTTCTGGTAGTGGGGGTAGTTTTGCTTCGACGTGGATATCACCTCGCTCAGGTAGTAGATTGGTCTCTGCACCGATTTGCCTCCTTCGTCTCGCTCCACCACCACTGCAACACTTACGACCCGGTTTGTAGCCGCAATGTATATCAACATCGGTTCATTCTGCAAAGGGGATGCCAACACCGGAGCAGTGGACAACATCTTCTTCAGCTCATTGAACGCCGCGTCCGCCTGCGGGGTCCAAGTGAAACTGGTACTTTTCTTCATAAGTTGATACAATGGTAAGGCTTTTTCTCCTAGCCGACTTACAAACCGACTTAAAGATGCAAGGCATCCCGTGAACTTCTGCACATCTTTTAAACAGTTCGGCAACTTCATTCTTTCGATAGCTCGGATCTTAGCCGGGTTAACTTCTATACCTCGGCTCGATACGAGGAAACCGAGCAATTTTCCAGCCGGGACACCAAAGGTGCACTTGTCCGGGTTAAGTTTCAACCGATACTTTCTTAAATTTGCAAATGTCTCTTCGAGGTCTTCGATGAGAGTATGCTTCTTTTTAGTTTTGATAACAATGTCATCGACATACACTTGCACATTCTTGCCCATTTGAGAATGTAAGCACTTCTGCATACACCTTTGATAAGTTGCCCCGGCATTTCTCAAACCGAAACACATGACACGATAGCAATACGCCCCGTACGGGGTAATAAAGGCAGTCTTTATTTGATCATCAGTGTTCAGTGGGATCTGGTGAAAACCAGAATATGCATCAATAAAAGACAACAGCTCACATCCAGCCGTAGAATCGATCACTTGATCAATCCGAGGTAAAGGAAAGGGATCCTTCGGGCACGCCTTGTTCAGGTTGGTGAAGTCAATGCACATGCGCCACACCTTGACTACCGCCGGTTCGTCCTTCTTTTTCTCCACGAGGACTGGATTAGATATCCAGTCCGGATGCAGCACTTCCATGATGAAGCCTGCAGCCAGTAACTTCGCCAGTTCTTCGAGTACCACCTTTCTTCGGTCATCTGAGAGCCGCCGCGTCGGTTGACGCACTGGTTTCACCTCTGGCCGAACAAACAAAGAGTGCTCTGCCAACTCCCTCGGAACACCTGGCAGGTCTTTAGCCGACCATGCAAAAATGTCCCGATTCTCACGGAGGAAGTGACAGAGCGCGCTTTCCTATTTCTCGTCCATGCCAGTACCAATGATGGCGAAACGCTCCGGGTTCTCCGAGTCCAGCGGGATTTTCTTGGTCTCCTTGGGCACCTCGAATGAAGCGCTCATGTCCGGAGTAATTAGTCCGGACATGCCGAGCTGAGTAGACTGCGCCATTGCCACCACCTTCTGAAGTTGCTTCTTCTCCGCCGCGATCACCAAGGACTCGGCTAAACTAGATCCCGCCGAGGCACATTGCATAGCCTTCTTGTAGTCACCAGAAATGGTTATTATTCCCTTGGGCCCCGGCATTTTCATCTTTAGGTAGCCACATGAGTGGAGATCATGAACTTGGCCAAGGCTGGCCTTCCCAGCAAGGCATGGTAAGGGCTCTGCAAGTCCACAACCTCGAACTCAAGACTTTCAACTCGGCTGTTATCTCGGGTACCAAAACCCACGTCGACCCAAATCTTTCCCATAGGTGCACAAGAGACCCCGGGCACAATACCGTGAAATGTACAGCTGCTAGGCTGCAACTGGTTCGGTGAGTATCCCAGCTTGACCATTGTGTCTCGGTACATGATATTTATGGCACTCCCATTGTCCACCAAGACTCGGGTGAATCTCACATTGTTGGTCGGCCCACAAAACGTCGGATCCACCACCAGTGCATAGTTTCCAGGGCTCGGCATGATCCGAGGTGTATCTTGCCTGCTCCAAGTGATCTCTTGCTCGGACCAGTTCATGTATTTCACCACCGCCGGAGTTACTGCATTCACCTCCTTGGCACGCCTCAGCATACTCTTCTTATCAGTTGACTCAGTCACAAACACCACGTAGCTCTGATGTACTTCCCTATAATCATTACCGGGGTTCTCATACCTCTGATTCTCAAAGGACCACGCTTTGGCCGGCACCACCGTTGTTGTTGTTGCCCTGGGCACTCACTGCATTCACCGGTTTCGCCTGCACCGTCTTCTGGTTTTGGGCCGCATGCACCGGGGTTGAATTTGCTCCGGTTAAGCTCTGATTCTGCGCCGCTATGGTCGGCTTATGCTGCTGCTGCGCGTTCGGATATTGAGGTCTACGCCATTGGTTCGGTGGCCCACTCCGGTTTGCCCCAGCTTTCGCCCCTTCTGCAGCGGTTCGGTGATGAAAACTACACTGCAGAGTGGTATGGTTGGGTGTTCTGCCATTCCTGCCATGATAGATACATGGTCCATTCACCAATGACTCGTAAGTCACAGGTGGTCCGGCCTCCTGCCACTGCTTCGCACCACCTCCCTGATTCTGGTTCTGGTTCGGAGTCCACGCCTGACCCTCAGTCTTCGGTTTCTGGGCGCCTCCAGGTCCGGACTGACTTGGGTTTACAGCATTGACTTGGAAATCTGGTTCTCTCCTCTTCTGCCCGAACTCTTGACGGTTATCAAACCTCGGTCCGTTGTTGCGGTTGTTCATCGGATTCCTCCTGTTCCGGGCATTCCCATCCAGCAGAGGCTGCATCGGATCGCCAAGGGCATAGGAATCAGCTATCCGAATCGTCTCGGCCAGAGTCTTTGGCATATCTCTCTGGAGCCTCTGCCACAACATGCTACCATACCGACATCCATCAGCAAACCACGCTATAGCCTGTGCTTCGATAACTCCCTCACAGGAGTTCCGAACATTGCTCCACCGAGTCAAGAATTCTCGGTCAGTCTCATTGTCCTCCTGCTTGCACGCCTGCAAAAGCTGAGGTCGGTTTGGCCTCCTGTAAGTGCTGGCGAAGTTGCTATTGAATGCCTCCTCTAAATCCAGCCAGCAATCGATGCTATTCTCCGGCAGATTGTTCAGCCAGATCCGAGCAGGACCTTCCAACATGTGCGGGAGATACCGGACCGCCCATCGGCGATTGCCCCCCGCAATGTATACTGCTGAAACATAATCAGCTAGCCAATCTTGCGGCTTGGTGCTCCCATTGTACGGCCTGGTACTCCGACCCAACTGAAACTGAGACACTGGTGGAGGTGGTTCCTTCATGATCCGAGGTCCAAAACACGCCGGACCAGGAGGGCCTTCCTCCTCCAACTTCTCGGACATGTAAATCCGATCTAGCTTGTAGCGCGCATCACCTGTAGGCAACGTCCGAGCTCCGATACGTTCTCCCAATGCACCATCCACTCTATAGAATCCAGCCCGCTCCATGGCTGAATTTCCATCATCATATCGGTCGCCACCTCGACCGACGTTCTTCGGCTGCGGAACATACTCCGGCTCTTGCTGATACTGCTCCTGCGGCCGGGGTTGCTGCTGATGCCTCGGGGGCTGAGGTGGTTTACCTCGGCCAGCCGACGCTGCTTGCCCACCGTTCTGATTTCCCTGAGCTGAACGGCCCTTAGCTCGGCTTGCATCACCTGGGCCGGGGTCTCCATTGGCTCGGCTAGCGTTGCCGACCTTTTGCTTCCCAGCTAACACCGGATCGTACACTTGCAGCTGCATCTCCTTGTTCCGACCTGAAGTGACACTCCGGGCACGATCGGCTCCTCCGACGTGTGGAGACGAGGCTTGCCCCTTGGACCCCTGGCTAACTGGCCTAATCGAATGGACCGCCTGCGAACCGCCAAGCCCGGCCTTGCGGAGGGCTTCATTTTGCTTGCTGGCCACATGCACTAACTCATTGAGCCGCTTCTGCTGCTCACGCCATGCATCTCCGGTCAACTCCGATAGCCCGGCCCTTACTGCTTCGGCTGCTCTAAGGTTCTTAGCTGGTGAACTATACACCGGCCTACCAGTAGCCGACCTGCTACTTGTTGCCTTACTCGAGCCCGAGACTGCAGCCCTAGCCATCTCCTCATAGAGGTCCTTGCCTCGGTTGAGCAGAGCAGCTTTCTTACGCCGCACAACCGGAGTAAAACCATCCTCTATACCATGTGCAGCATTGTACTCCTTCTGCTCCATATCGAACTGCTGCTTAGCCTCGGCCAGCAACCGAGCTTCTCTCAGCACTCTGGCGCTCTGCCTCTAACCCGGCCACCGTATGCTCCACACTTGCCTCTACTGCGAGTGGCCGAGCTAACCTATCAACGATAGCTTCTAAGGGAACTTCTTCCCTTGGCATGCCCAACTGCTCATTCTGACTAGGTTTCTCGTACGGAAACTTCGCCGCCCGACCTGATTTCTCAGGCAGCGCGGTTGGCGTCGCCTCCACCTCGGCTAGCGCGACCTTGCCAGCATCTGCCTTGCTAGCTGCAGGCTTGGTACCAGCCATCATCACCTCCACACACCTCGGAGGGCGAGTGACACGCCGACCCAAAGCCGCCAGGAGAGGAGTTTCGTCGTCCACGAGCACCTGCTCCGGGTACTCGCGAACCACCTCGACAGCAACGTATGTGGGGAAGCTGCCGAGCATCATGAGGAAGCCATCGGTGGGGAAAGGCTTGCCGGCGAAGCACCCCGCATTGTCGCTCACAAAGGCGAACTCGCCGATCTTGGCAACAAGGCCAGAAAGAACACACTCAGAGGAGCCCGTCCGGATGGAAACTCCACCCAACGCCTCAATCTGCCCCACGGTGGGCGCCAACTGTCGTGGTGGGATCACGGCAGATGCCATGGGTATGGCTTAGTTGGGGCCGAATGGTCGTTGGGGGAATCCGGGGAGGGTTTATGCACTCAAGACGTGCACAAGCAAGAACATGCAAGAAACCACAAGAACATGAACAAGAAACCAAGAAAGCCAAGAACACAAAAGACACCACGATGTACCCAGGTTCGGGGCCTTCGTGAGGAAGTAAAACCCCTACTCCTGCCTTTCCTCTCTCAATATATCAGTGTCGTTCTCAGGTACAAGGTGCTCCTCGAGCTGTATGATGCTACCAAAGTGAGAGCTCGAGATAGAAGATGAAACTATGAAGGGGGAAATGAGCTAGGGTTTTGCCGTCCTCCTCCCTGGAGGTAGAGATGCCGCATATATACATAGGCCGAAGTACAGTTTTACCCCTGCCTCCAACTAACAATGGCATGGCCAAAAGGTAGAAGACAAGCCTCTGCCTCCTGCCAGCTCAACGGCCGGACTGTCAGGCCGGACAGGCCTAGCTTTCCTCTTCCGGTCATACTTCAGTAGCCTGCCGAGGTCTAGCCTGTAGACCTTTCCCGAAATAGCCAAGTCAGCTCCTAGGCCCCCGAGCTTCCGGGAAACCCGTGGACGGACCTCGCCGTCCTCTGAAGCTTCGGGCTACGAGCTCTGCGGCGCCCGTGACCCCTCTGACATGCCTCGATCCTTGCTGCCAACCTCGGATAACACTCCTGATCCTATACCTCGGTAGAGAATACCTTATTCCTGTGGTAGCTAGCTGACTGCCCCGAGGTTGATACCTCGGAGGATATACCTCGGAGAATATACCTCAGACGTACACCTTACGTCGGATGACGCCTCCTGCGTCCTTGCTCAATCGTTACCTCGGACAGCTTACTGCCTTAACCTTACATGTCTTTACTTCATCTTTACCCTACCCGGGGTAACCCCCCGACACTCGCCTTGGATGTTCCACTGGCCAGGGGACAAGTTGAGTCAGCTGGGGGTTGGCGGCGGCGAGCCTTCGTCTTCGGCTAGGGGGTGCGCGGCTCTGGGGCCGGCGTGGATGTCGGAGCGGCGGCTCCAGATTTCGTCTTGCGTTGAGATCGTCTCTGCCGTGTTAGTGTCGGTTTTGGTTGCTAGGGCGACATGGCCGTCAACTCGTTTTGGAGCGTGGCCTTGGGGCCGGCGTGGATGTCGGAGCGGCGGCTCCGGGTTTCAACTTGCGTTGAGGTTGCCTCCGCCGTGTTTGTGTCGTCTATGGTTCGCTAGGACGACTTGGTCGTCGACTCGTTTTTTGGGGCGTGGCCTTGGGGCCGGTGTGGTGCGTTGTGTTGTACGGTTTTCGGCCGGTTTCCCTCATAAACTGTCCAACTCTTTTCGACTTTATCAATCAAAGGCATTGCCGAGGTTCGAAAAAAAAACTGAGCTATGGACCCCACAATATTTATTAAATTACTAATCCTCTAATTAGAATGATTTCCCACGTCCTAATCGAAGACAATACAGTGCAAGAGTACCTATATGTCGTGTTTTTGTCGTCTACAACTCTACATTCTACTGCAAGCTAGCAGTCGTGCATGAACACCATTGAGCTGAGCACCTGCATGGTTGGTTCCTCTATCTGCCTGTCTGCCCAGCATTCTCTCATAGTCTGATTCTCTTCTTCTTCGTCCTCAGTTGTCGGTCTTATCAAACTAATCAGGGCAGTGGCAGCACTTAATTGGACAGAGATGCTTAGTCATGTTATATTCCAGTTTGACGAAGCGCGGTGTTCTATCGTCGGCTTGTCGGATGATTAACGGGCCACCTGAGCGTACGAGTCGTCCGTCCATTCCAAGCAAGTAAACGAACTGGAAAGCGATTATGAACGGAAGAAGAATACGATTCAGCCTTGACGTTGGTGTTCTTCTCCAAGACGTAGGTTCGGCGCTTTTATTTACACGAGTTCTCAGTTCCACATTGTTGGTCTTGTAGTAAGTTTCTTGCCACTTCTCTCCCTAAAGATGTAGCACTGCATTTTTTTTCTTTATTTACAAGGCTAGCTGCATTGTTGGCTGCATGAAAACGCAACCAGGCTCTTTGAACAACCTTTTCTAGTCAGAGAATTAAGCCATCAAAATTGATGTCCAAAGGTTATTCGAATATTGGGGCTAGCATATATTGCAGCAGAGTATTGGCGTAGTTATTGTTCCAACACTATTTTATCAAAACAGAGATATATTAGTTAAGATGAACAACAGCCAGTTCAAAAAAAAGAAAGAAAGATGAACAACAGCACTACAATACAAACGTATAGGGATTTCTGGCTCCAGAACTTCAATGATCTCTCCACTTTAAAAACAATCAGAAGACATGTTTATAACTATGAAAAAATTATATCCTACAAATGCGTCAAATGACTAAAATCTCAATTTAAAGCACTTTGTATTATAAGCTGCACAAATACAAAAAAAATATGGCTATGAGTATAGTGAACAGTCTATATTTTTAGAACTACAAAATTACTCCCTCTGGTCCATTAAATCTGTCGTGGGATTTTACTAATCACGTATAACCGGTACGCATGAGTTGCGACACTTAAATCGGATAGGAGGGAGTATCATAATTTATCATTTTTGTGAAGGCCAGAATTGCGATCTTGCATGCATATAAGACTACATAAAGAAAACAATAAAAACAAAGGGATCGCTGGAGCCTGAGAGCCAAAGAGAGTTTTCAAGTACCAACTTAATACCCAGGTTTCTTCTTTTTCTTCTATATAATAGGCAGGATCCATCAATCTAATACAACATCGCAAGTACATGATCAATAGTATGATCGATATGCAGGGTCTCTAACAGGCAGGAATCCCCAACGACTCCTCTAACAAGTCTAGTTTCTCCAGCGACAAGCTACTCGCGAATGGAGTTGATGTCAATGTTGGAGGACCTCGAGTCCATCTGCCGCATCAGGCCAGGCGGCGCCCACCCGCCCATCGGATGGTGGGGCGGCATGTTCATGTTGTGCTCGGGAGGCGCCATTGCGAGGGGCTCTTCGCTGCCGCCCCCATTACGCTCTTCGTCCTCCATGTCTTGCTCGGCTTTGGCTTGGTTCTTGTTCGGGTCCCCATACATCGGAGACCCTGAATCCATCTGGTTCATCATGCCAGGTGGCCATCCGCTCATCGGGTGGGGCGGCATGCTGTGATCTGGCAGCGCCATTGTGGGGGTGTCTTCACCGCCGCCACCACCATTCTGATCTTCGTTCTCAACGGCTTGCTCTGCTTTAGCTTTGCTTTTCTTTGATCCACCGCCATACATGAAGCTTCCCACTATCACCTGGGGCAATGTACAGCAATGGGTAAGAACCAAAGGAATAACTTGACCAAACTAAATTCTGAGATCGGTCGGATGAGATATCATGCATAGACTTCATTACCTGAACAGTTCCAGCTGCTGTCAGGACTCCACCAACACTCCCACCAATAACCCTGTGGTCAGGACCGCACAAAGCTATGCAAAGCCCTCCACTTCGAGTGCGGGTACCGCCTTCCTCTAGCAGCAAATATGATCCAGAAAGACACAGGATTTCAAATCGACCCTGCCAAAGCAACAGTAATGCATAAGGGCACGAACTAAATGTGGACAAAATAGTTCTTCTCAGGCTCAGGGTAAAGCCATACAAGTGAGCTGGTCAATGACAATGAAGTAATAGAAGATCTTAGCATAGAAAACTAATTTGAGCAAAAGTCAAAGCACATTTCTGATTTAGAGATGAATAATCCAATTTATCTATAAAGCAATGGTCTAGTTAGTCACAATCTGTTTACCCCCACATGACAGGTTACTGAAACAACCAGGAGTAAAGCATTTTAAGGAATTGAGATACAGCACATTTAACATGGCAAAGTGCGACAGAGATATATTTAACCCTTTTTACTGAAAAGGGAGGGTAGTTGGTTCATCTTTTTGCTGAATAAAGAGTGCATGAGCATAACAAAAGCATGCATGTCGTAGTTAGATTTGACTACTCCCTCCTTCCCAAATTAAGTGGCGTCCTTGTTTTTCGTGCACCGAGTTTGACCAACAAAATTGTGTTATATGCTTTGAAAATTATAACGTTGGATTCGCATCCAAATAAAGTTTCTAATGGTATGATTTTTACTCCCTCCGTTTTTTAATATAAGATGTTTTAGATGTTACACATGTTGTGAGTGAACATGCACACAAAAATGTGTCTACATACATTTGTGTGCATGTGCATGTGGACAAAAGCTAAAACATCTTATATCAAAAAACGGAGGGAGTATGACATAATTCTCATATACTAATGGTCAAATTGATGGTCAAAATTCGTGCACGCAAAACTAAGACGCCACATGCATTGGGACGGAGGGAGTACAATGGTATCAAAACACCTGCAGCAAGGTACCTCATATGTCACAGCACCAGAATTTGAATCCTGATGAAGGGTAGCCGTGGAAACAGCTCCTGTTGCTGAAATTATGCAAATAGCTCTTGGGCCTTGTTGTGCGAAGGACATTATTCTGGCAGCAACGTCCTGCACATGTACAGAACTTATAAGTTATAATGTCAAAACAGAAAGGCATATGCAGCAATTTTAAGAACTATTAAGTATTTCCTGGAACAAAGAAAAGAGCCAGACACACTGCAGTTTCTCAAAGAAAAAGTTATCTAGAAAATTTAGCTTTCACACCACTGATGCTACTGTGGCTGAGAGTTTCCAATTACTTTACACTCGAAGTTTCAACATGATTTGATCAACATCTAATGTTATGTCCAAACGGCTGAAATAATGTATACTGACACTAAATGTGATATAAAGACTTTGTTCACGATCAACAAGCAAGAGCTTGCACTAGTGTATTGGTTAATGAAGCATTTCCTTTTCTGCTACCTCATCTGTTACATTCAGCTTACTTTCACATGAAACTGGTTGGATATAAACACATGGCAAATCAAGAAACAATTTAAAGGCAATTTAGTGCATTAGATAGAATCTTTCATCACTCATGGCAACCACAGTCTAGTTAACGCCAAAATAAAAAATGATGCGTAAGCACACCCTTTCTAGAAAGTAGAACAACTAATGTACATTTATTGATCTCTCTCAACTTACCTCTCCTGCTTGAATAATAATGACATGAGGAGTAAAGCCTGTCCCAACAGAGCCAAGAAACCATTTTCCTGAAAAGGAAGATCTCAAATGAGAAAGAGAAGAAAAAGGTAGTTAAAGCAAACATCTACTTGTTTATTTTTCCTTTTAGGAAAAAAACAGGTGCAAAGTGCTTGCTTAACAGAATCTAGCCAGCATAGAAATTGAATAATTCATCAATTCAAGAGATACAGAACAAGACCTTAGGAATACAGTTATTTCTTTCAGTTTGACCATGCTAACAGTTAAAATCACACTTATGAGAAAAAAATGACATTCAGAGAAAGGTCGCAACATCATCCTGAAGACAAGTAGTGTGCAGCAGCAGACCACATAAAAAGAATTTGGGGAATTGTATTTAGCATTAACAGCTGTATCTTCCAACTGACAATAGAAAAAGGTGAGTCACATCCAACTAATCACGGGCAGGTAGTGTGGATTGGGGATCAATATAGGAAAATCTTAAAATAGAGAAACAAAACAAACATGATTTCCGGATTTATCTACATATATTAGATATAAGCCAGATTGTTTCCATAAACATGAAGCAAATCTATCATAAAGAAAAGCTAGCATTGGTGTCATCACATAACCGCGAAGATTCAACCGGGTACCAGACACTAGCCATAAATCTAGGAAGTGCATTTTTCTCAGTGCCATAAAACGATTGTCTACACAGTAACACAGCATTAGTGGAAATACTACGACACCTCAACAAGCCAATCGCCATAAAGCGCGCAACACGATGATAAAACACACAAGCCTGCACAGCGCTCACTCACCAAGCGAAGCCAGCTGCTGCATCTTCCCAGACCCCGGCGGCCGGCCTCTGGCGCGCTTCTCCGTCATCGCGCCAGAGCCGGAACCCCCGGACCCCGGCCCAAACCCTGATCCGGGCGTGGTGACCATCGCCCCCGGCCCAAACCCCGACCCCGGGCTGGACGAGTGAGGCGTCGACGGGGACGGCGAGGAGAGCCCCAGCGCCGTCGCCGACCCGTCGGGCTTGTACTTCCTCGGCCTCCCGCGCTTCTTCTTCACAAGCTCGTCCTGCGGGCTCCCCTGATTGTCCCCTTTACCGTCAGCGCCGCCCACAGCCGCACCCATGCCACTGTCGGCGCCGCCACCGCCAACGTTGTGCTGCTGTTGCTGCTGCTGGTGCTGGTGCGCCATGTGGGGAGGGGAGGCCTCGACGTGGTTCTGGTGGAACCCTTGCCCCTGCCCTATGTGGGGGGCGGCCCCGAAGTGCTGCTGCGGGAAGGCGTAGCCCGCGGAGACGGCGTCAAGCTGCTGCCGGTACCCGCCGGGCGGCAGCGGGACGTGGAGGCCGGAGCCTCCCGGTGGCGTCCCCATGCCCCGGTGCTGCACGTAGAAGGGGGAGTAGTCGGGCCCCGACGTCGCCGTGGACTCCCCCCTCCCATCCATTCATGGAATGGGCAGCGCCGCGCACACGACCGGCAGCAGCCGAGAGTACAGAAGTGCCTCGGAGATCTCGCCCGCCCACCAACTCCCTCCCGCAGCGGCGGCCCTTCCCGCGGATCGAGGCGAGATCAGATCGAGATCCTCCCGAAACAAGAGGGTGCGGCGGCGGCGGGCGGGATCCCGATCGGAATGGCGGGCGGCGGCGGCGGCGGCGGCGGAATGGGGCGCTAAAACCCTAGCTATGGATGGAGAGAGTGGGGTGGGGAGATCGCAGGCAGGGGAGGGGAGCGGGGGAAGAACCGAAAGAGGGGAGGAGCGAAGGGTGTGTGGTCTATGTATTGGAGGAGAGACGCATGAGCAAGGGAGTGCCAAGGATTGTCTGTGCACACGAGATTGCAAAATCCACAATGGATGAATCCATCCATTTTCTATAAGATTTGAGATACACTTTAAGTCAATCCAAAAAAAGGATACACTTTGAGTAGAAGCAAACAGTTTTTTTCCTAAAGAAATGATCAATCTACAAATGTGTAAGTGAGTTTACAACGATAGCATCCTCGACGGCATTGCATGGAGTTCCACCGTGCTGAGTTCGTATTCGGCAGCTTCGAACCACATGGCCAATTAGTCGGGAGCCAATGGATGCAATAATGAATCCAGTATTTCGGAAGCAATTAGATGTCGTCGAGGTGTGAATTCTCTATGTTGCATGTCAACGGGAACAAAATCCGGATAAACGGTCGTGTACAAATTGAAGTGTGCCAAAATGTGGCTTAAGGCAATTTTGCAAGAGGGAGACAGACATAGATTTATGTGCCTGTTTCTATATGTCAAAGTTTGGTAGCCCTTGGTGATTCCTCTCCAAGATAAGCGGAGAGAGCGGCATTGCCTTCTTACCAACATTTGCTTCTCGTGGAAGTTGGATTGGGAGGAACATAGAGCGTTCCGCGTGTATGTCACCTACTTACCTAGCTCTATTTGTGAAATAAATGAGGTTTTAATTCAGGAATGGTGTACACAATTTACATTTTTCTTTCATTTTTTCTGCCTATCAAAATGATTCCATAAATAATACTCGCTAGGCTATCTAACACCGTAATTTAGTCATGCTATGGATTAGTTTCTATCATCCTTGTGAAACAAGAACTTGAAGGGCGCACACACACACACACACACACATTGTGACACTTTTGGATGACAAAAGGTTGCTTTTTGCTAACACCCGGCCGGCGCAGAGGATCCTAGCCTAGTATAGGCTTGACCAGGTACGGAGAAAGGGGCTGTTCGTTTTGCTGACGGGTAGGGGTAAGCCGAGATGTCAATTATTTGGTTGGTTCCGCAGCCTAAAATTATACCCGAAAACTCCATTATCATCGAAAAGATGATTTTGTTAACTTTTATTCAAGTACGGACAAATCATATTAGTACACATAATCACATGACTTGGAATTTCAGAAGGTTTATCCATGAATTTGCTAAGATGCTTGTGAAAATGACAGAGGAATCTAAAAAAAGATATGACAACGAAATTTTTTTCCTTTTTACGTTTTGGCTTGGAAAGAGTTTTTTTTTTTTTTTTTTTGCGTCTCACTTAAGTGGGTACAAGTTGTAGTATCTGATCAGACACACAGCTATACACACACACCACACGCACACCACACTCACACCACTAGCTGTGAACCTAATCTAGACCTACAACTAGAACCAACTTGTCTGCCTGGTACAAGATTTTTTCCCTCATGAAGCTCACAGGCGAGACCAGAGACACTTATTGATGTTGCGGAATACTGTTCCTAGTGAACAGTACCGCGAACACTGTTCCTAGTGAACAGTGCCCTAGCGTGAGACAGCCCAAAATCCACTCCTGAGGAGTCGAACCCGGGCTGGGCAGCCTAGCCACTGCTAGCGCTACCACTGAGCTAACGCTCAGTCCTCGGCTTGGAAAGAGTCCAAAAGCTCCAGTTCTCCCAAGAAGGGATCACATCAGCCCCGTACTGGCACGTACTACTTGAATTCTCAGGAGGCCACCAATAAGATCCAACGCAGTACAGCACTGCAGCTTGAAGCTGTACATGTGATGCGCCAGTACAGTTTGAACGTCTTGTCACAGATATCAAGGAATCAAAATCATATTAATAAATGCAGCAACAAGACAGACCGTATATTTATACTGTGCATAGTAGTACAGCGTACCAAAATCAGTAGAATTCAGAATGAGCTTGCCAAACTTTGTCCAGTCTGAAAATATTCAGAGAAATGTAGAAAACCGGTGAAAATTGTAGATTTGTGCAGATCGTCAAAACAGTTACTGGTCAGGCAACATATTCTTGCTGCAGATGCATCTGAACCAGCATTTGCCAAGGCAAACTAGCATGTAGTGTATATCATACGCATCAGGAACAGGAAATTCAGACTACCTGGTTGGTTCGGGAGCCCCAAACTGTGTCAGGAATTCCATCGTTGCCGCAAAGATAAATAAATTTTGCTAATTTGATTGAGAAATCAATATACTTCATGTAGGCAGAGCAAAACCTGTTAAGAGATCTGTGCTCACGACAATGACAATGGATCAAAAAAATTGAGATGACAGCAAATGGATTTATTTAGGCAAAACCCAAACTTTGTACAACATGAAAACATTCAGAGAAATTTACAAAAACGGTGAAAATGAAGACTTGTGCTGTTGTGCAGATCGTTGACACGAAGTTACTGCTTAGGAAACTAAGCAAGAACATATTCTTGCTGCGGATGCTGATGATGCATCTGAAACAGCATTTTCCGATGCAAACAAGCATGTAGTGTATCATACACAACAGTAACAAGAAATTCAGACTACCTGGTTTGTTCCAGAGCCCAAAACTATATCAGGAATTCCATCAACACCGCAAAGATAAATTTGCTAATCTGAATTTCAGGAGGAAGCAATATACTTCATGTAGGCACAACAAAACCTGCTAAGATATTTGTGTGCCTGACAATGAGAACGGATTATAAGAAAAGAGATGACAGCGAAAGAACATCTTTATTTTTTGGCTTGGAAAGAGTTTCAATGTTTCAGTTCTCCCGAGAAGTGATCACTTTCGCCGTGCCCCATCCTCCAGTCTGAGATAGAGTTATTAGCATAGAACCACCACATTTCACGCCAAATTTCGAAAAACCACACTTTGTGTTTTGATCACAGAAAACCACCAGTATTCGCGACATTTGTTGCAATGTGCACTGATCACAAATTGAACGCTAATTGACATTCGTTCTGACAGGTGGGACCCACCAGTCAGTGCTGAGGTGGCAGCACGCGTGGACTGTTTGCTGAGGTGGCAGCACACGTGGCCATGGGCCCACATGTCAGACTAATAAAAAAAATCTCAAAAAATAAAAAAATCTCAAAAAATAAAAAAAAATCTAAAAATAAAAAATATCTCAAAAATAAAAAAAGTCAAAGTGGACAGGGAGTAGGCGCTGGACAAGCCGTCGAGCACGTACGACCTGGTGGAGCAGATGTTCTTCCTGTACGTGCGCGTGGTCAAGGCCAAGGACCTGCCCCCGAACCCCATCACCGGTGCTGCCATGGACCCCTACGTGGAGGTGAAGCTCGGCAACTACAAGCGCACCACCAAGCACTACGACCGGCGCGCCAACCCGGAGTGGGACCAGGTGTTCGCCTTCTCCAAGTCCCGCGTCCAGTCCAACGCCCTCGAGGTCTACCTCAAGGATCGGGAGATGCTCGGCCGCGACGACTACGTCGGCCGCGTCGTCTTCGACCTCGGCGAGGTGCCCACACGCGTGCCGCCCGACAGCCCGCTCGCGCCGCAGTGGTACCGCCTCGAGGAGCGCCGCGGCGACGGCGGGTACAAGGTGCGCGGAGAGCTCATGCTCGCCGTGTGGATCGGCACCCAGGCCGACGAGGCGTTCCCTGAGGCCTGGCACTCTGACGCCGCCACCGTGCGCGGCGAGGGCGTAGCCAGCGTGCGTTCCAAGGCCTACGTCTCGCCCAAGCTCTGGTACCTCCACGTCAACGTCATCGAGGCGCAGGACGTGCAGCCGCAGTCCCGCGGCCGCGCCCCCGAGGTGTTCATCAAGGCGCTGGTCGGGAACCGGATCCTCAAGACGTCCGTCGTGGCCGCGGCGACGCTGAACCCGCGGTGGAACGAGGACCTGGTCTTCGTCGTTGCCGAGCCCTTCGAGGAGCAGCTGGTGATGACGGTGAAGGACCGGGTGAGCCCGCGCAAGAACGACCTCCTCGGCCGCGTCCGCTCCCGCTCACGCTCTTCGACCAGAGGCCGGGCGCCGGTGGGGACGCGGCCGGGCGCGCGGACGGCGAGCGGCCGGACGGCAGCGACTGGGGCGGCGACGGCAACGGGACCTCCCTGTCCACCACCGCGTCCAGCGCCTGCTCCCTGTCCACTTTGATTTATTTTTTTGAGATATTTTTTTATTTTTTTGAGATATTTTTTATTTTTTGAGATTTTTTGAGATATTTTTTATTTTTTATTGTCTGACATGTGGGCCCATGGTGCCACCTCAGCAAAATGTCAACACCTTCTGCCACGTAAGCCCTGACTGGTGGGTCCCACCTGTCAGAAATCGTGTCAATTCACGTTTAATTTAGTTTTAGCGCATATTGCAACAAATGTCGCGAATACTGGTGGTTTTCTGCGATCAAAACACAAAGTGGTGGTTTTTCGAAATTTGGCGTGAAATGTGGTGGTTCTATGCTAATAACTCTCTGCGATATATGCGTAGAAAGTAAGAACTTATTCTGAACCTGAAGCGAAAGCAAGCACTCCATCGTTGCTCAGTAGACTATGACAGAACATAACTCTAAGGCCTCGTTCGGATGGTTCAGCGTGGACTTTGGATTAAATAGACTTGTCCAACAGAGTGGACTTTATTAAGATTTAAGACAATAAGACCATGCATACATTACCCTTCCTTCGGACTCCAACGAAGCTAACTCCGGCTCCGCTGCCACCGCTATCTCCGCTCGCTGCATCTCGGACTCGTGAGGCACCGCCCGCCCGGACCGGCACTGTTTCCCAATTGCAAAATAGCTGGCTGTTAATTAGAAAAAGTGAACTTTTATGCCAACAAAGCTTGTTCGACACATATACTACTAGCTATAGTTGGCAAGTGCTGCCGTACGTGTAGGTCTAGTTGGAGTCGGCTTCGGTATCTACGGATCTGAGTCCTCCGTGCATGCACATACTCCGTATATGTTTGTATCGGGGCAGAGTTTTGTAAACAAGTCTCACATCGAACGCCTTGATCTAGGCGGCGGCGGCGGCGAAAAAGAAAGCGAGGGGAAGAGTCGAGTCGAGGCGAGGAAGATGGAGAGGGGGACTATCCAGCAGCTGATCAACGACTTGTCCGACAAATTCGACGAATCTATGAGGAGCGCGCCCGCCATACAGGAGCATACGTCTATGATCGGATCAGACAAACTGATAATCGAACCTGCAGATCCCAGTGCCACCGATTTAGTGACCAGATTGGGGCAGTACTCTCTCCAAGATGATGTCGATCATGACGAGATGCCCAAGAAGACGGCAGATGAGGAGATGGCTGATGAGGCGGAGAATTTCGATGAATACTATAGTGATTGGGAATCTGCATGGAGCCAAACCTGTGGTTCCTTCGAAGACATGAGTGAGTAAACATCCTGCTACTAATTATGTCACGAGAATATTAGGGTTTATTGTTCTGCTTTTTTTGGAGATATTGTTCTGTTTTTCTTTGCTTAATTAGCTAGTACCTAGTAGTAATTCATGTCAGATTTCTAACACACGCTTTTGAACTTGGATGCTGCAGCGGCATTAAGTTCGATGCAATTTACATACTACACGCCTGGACGCAGCCCACCCAATAGCGCCGCGTCCACTCCTACCACCATGCAGATATTCTCCATCAAGCTCGCACAAATAGCTGGTGGCCTTGAATGGCCGCTGTTTGTGTATGCCGTCGTTGCTGTCCGAGATGTCGCAGACCACAACCGCAACTTTGTGGTCTACTCTGATAGGGACAGTTCTCAAGAGCTGACACAGAATGTATGTACTTCTATTTGCTCTTCATTATCTTTCATTTGGATGACCAGCAAAAAACACTAACAAGGTTATATCGTTAATGCTTGCAGGATCCTTTCTTGCGCTTGATTGAGCCGTCTCGTGTTGTTGTTATGTTGTATATACAGACAAGGTCAACTTTGAAATCGAACTAAAAGTAAAAGGTACAACAGAGTCTCAAGATAAAGCATTGATCACTAAAGGACGCAATTCTCTCGAAGTATTTGGTCATGATGTATCTACCGTGTGCTTTGAGAATTGTTTCTGCAAGATGTAGTTATGTGCGCAGGTTGTTGAAAGAACAACCCAGGCTACTATCTTGGGTGTCCAGGTTGTCGAAGGTAGGCAATGGCCTTTCAAATATGGCGCCCGAGTTGCTTGCTCCTCACTAGCAGGGAAAATGGTAATCACTGAAGATAACCGAGTCACTTTTGTTACTTATCCCGCATCCGCGGAAATTGTGATGGTTGATTCAAAAGATGGAGGAACGCTGAAAGGCGGTGGTGGTTACCTACATCTTCCAAGGAATGTTATTTCTGTAGAGGATCAAGGAAGGTTGGATGTTGACGTACAAGCCTACTCCAAATCTGGTGCTATTGCTGCACGAGGTCATGTCAGTTTCCCGGCCAAATTTAGCAAAATAACCAGGAAAAATTGTTTCCTTGGAGGCGTTAAGGTGGTGATTACAGTTGCTTGGTCCCAAGTTCTTGAGGACAAGCGTGATGTTATGGCACTAGGATGTTTGGTTTAAGCTTGCGGCTACTGATATCTATGTGGGTAATTGGAGTTTGTTAGTAGTATTTGTGTATCAGTTAAGTTAGCTATAGAAGTGTTGTGTATTATTGACTATAACTTTCAGCTATTTGTGTATCAACTATAACATTCAACTATTTGTGTATCAACTATGACTTGTGATATCCAGCTATTTGTTCATCAGTTCGTCTTGCCAATATTAAGGTTAGTATTGCCAAAAAATATTAGCTTAACACAGTCCAGGGACGGATTGACATTTCACACGCAAGTCGCAGCGGGTGCGGCGCTGCCTGGGAGGGCAGGTGGTGGAGGCGCCTGCACCACTCCCCACGCTGCTGCCGATGATTTTCCAAAGCCGGAGAACACAAGTTGTTATGTTTCAGAGCGCGCTGGTGACCGTCCTTGTCTTGATATGAATTTGTATCATGTGGTGGAGTACACTGGTTCTGAATTTGTATTTTCAGTGAACTGAAACGAGCATAGATTGTTCTCACAACTCTCCACTGAAACATAACAATGCAAGAGTACCATTTTTCAATGCAAATTGGGAACAGAATCTGCACTGGGGCAAAAAGGGAATAAGTAGAAGCAAACATTATAATATGATAACTTGGTTTCCAGATTGCATACAATACATGTACCAGTGCACTGCAAAAAATAAGGGTTTACAGCCAAGTTCGAAAACCATCAAACACAGTTCACTTCCTGAGCCCTGCCCGTATGAGGGCTGATCATAATGCAAGGATACTCTAGTGTTCTCGTCACCTAGATTCTTTATGTGCCTGAATAGTTTGCTGGAAGCTTTTTCAGACAGTTTATTTGATATCAGTCAGTTGATCCAGCCTGCATATGCTTGTACTGTTAACACAAATTTTACTAGGATGGGCAAAAGAAGATGGATGCACTTGTTTTTCTCTAGAACATGCATGCATGTATGGCCATCACGAGTCATACTGATAACGATATTTTTCCAGCTGAATCATTATCATGCCTGCAGTTTCCACGGTTTGAACTCGAACTGGGTTTGAACACCACTACCCAGGATAAATCTGGCCAAACAGTACTTAAATAAGCAGTTTGAGCAAACAAAATTCCCAGGATAAAATGCAACAAGACTTGATGTACAACAATTTAGTTTCTTAGCAATATTTACTATAATATAATACAACACCCAGTCACTTCCTGAGATACAAGACAATGTAAAGGCACGATAACATAGCTAGACACAAACATTAATAAGTGATCATCAGAACCATCACACATGTTTCCTTGTCATCCAGGAGAACCATAACTTGATGTTTCTTAAAATTGGAAGTGAAGCCTTAACGACGGGCGCTTATGCATGTCCAAACTGTTCCTCAAACTGTTCCTAACCCAGATCTTCTGAATCATTGACAGCGGGTACTTGCTACTTTTCCCACGTCTGTATGCACACACATGCTTGCACGCTGGCTTCTCGTGCAGGTATATGTCCTTCAGATTAACTGCTGCTTTCATGATAGTTGTGACATAATCCACAAACTTGTCTTCTGACTGAAACCCACAGATTCTGAGCACGGAAAGATTGCGGTGCTTGAAATCAGATGCTTCCCACTTTGCATCAGCATCCTTCCTCTCATAGCTATACAAGTACTGCTTCCTCTCGTTCTCATCCCTTACCCCCATACAATCACAAACCTGAAATGCTTCCCATCAGGCAAATATTCGCATTCAATGATGTAAGAGAAGAAACAATTTTACCTAACTATGAAGCATTTTATTGCAACAATGGAAATTTGAGACTGTACTAAATCTAACTTTAGCATGCAAGAAGGAAGAAGATTTGGAGAAAAGGTAGAAAGACTTTACCCTGATGCATAGCTCCTCAAGGTAAGGTGCACCTTGCAGAATAAACATCGTCCAAGTGAGATCACATTCTGTTGAAATGGCAGCCAAATTCACAAGCTTTAGTTTGCTGAACACCCGCCACAATTCTCTTGGATCTTCAGGTTTAACCCAAATCTGCAAAAGATAAGAGAGAACATAAAATATGTTAGCCAAATTTAAGACTAAACCTCAAAATTGAATGACCAGAGAAAACTATGTGCATTATCAACACCTTCACTGACCTTTTCATTTTCGAAGCCCAGATGCAGGTTGCTTACTGTGACTTTGCCAAGGGTCAATTGTTTCTGTGCCCTACCTAGCGTAGTTTTAACTGTCTGTGCCCTACCTGTGTAGTTTTATCTGTCTGTGCCCTACCTGACTCTTTCGAGACTCCGCGGACGGCCAAACGCGGCGTTTCCGTCTGATCAACCTCCTTTGACCGTCACTTGGCCTGACTGGTGGGGACGGCCAGGGGCAGCTCGTTTGGAAACGCCTCGTTCTGACTAGTGGGGTCGGCTAGGGCAGTTCATTTCGGAAAAAATTAGCACATTTCGAATTGGACCGTTGCTTATTTTGAATCGTCGTCTTCCCCCCCCCCCCCCCCTCCAAATCCCGATCTGACCCCAGCCACCGCCATAGTGCCGCCCACCCCGCCCCGCCCCGTCCACCGGTGGTTCCCTGCACCCCCGCTTGGACGACGCATCCATGGCGGCAGTTCCAGGCCCCGCCGTTCGGCCCTTTCCGCCTCCGCCTCCGCCGCCTTATGACGGCGAGGACTGGGTCACATCGGCTTCAGATAACACTTGGATTACAACGAAGTAAGTAAACAATCTCTATTGTCTCGATTACGTGATGTATGTTGTTAATACGGCTTCAATTTCCCTTTAACCGCCATGATTTCGTTGAATAGGATGGATCCGAGGACTGCTTATCGCTTGGCAGTCAAAATGGAAAGTCGCACGGGTCGGAAGAACATATCCATAGCTTTTGGTAACGGTTGGTGGTAGAAACGACTATTTCGTACAAGGAGTTGCTTCGTACTTGTTGTGCTAAGTACAGCTGGCGGACAACTAATTCTGTTTTGGTGAAATATTGGGCAATTGTAGAGGCTGAATTCCTCCCACTAAACTCAGACGATCCAGTTCAATTCCTTTTTGCTCAGAACATGACCGAACGCTTCGGTAGAATTAAATTCGAATTGGTTCGGAAACCAATTCAATTTAACTTGCCAAAGGTAAAGGAGGCAAGGGGAAAGGGAAAGGCGGCTGCTGGGGCTGCTTTTGAGTCATCAAAATCGTCTGCTAATAGTGAGCTTCCGCCGACTCCTCTTAGGTCCAGTGCAGGTAAACCTACTGGCAGTGCAAGTCATCCCAGTGGTAGTGCAAGACAGCCCAGTGCAGGTCAGACCAATGGTGCTGGTCAGCTTAATTCAGACGATGAAGCGGTGCCCGATGATGCCGTGCTGCGGAACGATGATGAGGATGAGAAGCTGTTTCCTGAACTTTTGGATGAACTGGGCAATATGCCCATCGTTCCGCTTGGACAAACTGATTCTGAAGAGGAGGCGGAGAACGCTGACATGTTGATTCCAGATGAATACGATGGCGATGACAGGCCAGCGCTTGAGTGGGACAGAGAGAATCCTATACTTACTCCAGGACAAGATTCAAAAATGTGGATGAACTTCGGAGTGCACTTACAATGTCCTGCATCAAGACCAACAATATTTTGAACATTGAGAAGAGTGAGAGAGGAAAGTATACAGTTCACTGCCCAGATGATAGGTGTTTGTGGAAGTTGCATGCCACTCGTGTGGAAGGAAGTTGCATGCCAATTATGAAGAAGCAAAAGAAATGATTGAGATAAGGTATAACAACTTTCCGCACACTTGTCAAGCTAAGGTGGAATCGCATAAATCATTCTTAGCAACCACCAAGTGGCTGGCAGAGTTGATGACTCCATGGGTAAGAAAGGATTCATCCATTGGAGCAACTGCCCTCGGCAGCAAAATCTCGGAGATTTATAAATTGGAGGAGAAGCTACCTTACACCAAGTTATGGACCGCTAAAGAACAGGCCCTTGAAAACATATACGGTACGGGGTGGGAAGATAGCTTTCACTTGTTGTACACATACAAAGCTGAGATGGAGAGGGCAAGTCTAGGTAGTCTGGTAGAAATCGATTATTTTACTGTGCAGTACAAAGAGAAAGGAATACAGAAGGAGAGAAGTTGCTTCAGGAGGGCTTTTGTCTCTTTCAAGGCTTTCACTGACGGGTTTCTAAACGGTTGCAGGCCATATTTGGTTGTGGATGCAACTGCTCTAAATGGAAGATGGAAAGGACAGTTAGTAGCTGCTTGTGCAGTTGATGCACACAACTGGCTTTTTCCAGTTGCTTTTGGTGTGGTGGAGGTGGAGTCCGAGCAAAGTTGGAGGTGGTTTTTGGAGAATTTACGCAAGGTCATAGGGACCCCTGTTGGATTGACAATTCATACAGATGCTTGCAAGGGTTTGGAGAAAGCGGTAGAAATTGTGTTTCCTAACGCAGAGCATAGGAATGTATGAGACATCTTGCTACTAATTTCAAGAAGAAATTCAAGGGGAAAATATTTGATGACAACCTTTGGCCAGCAGCGTACACATGCAGCAAGACGAAGTATGCCCACCACTTGAAGCAGATGTACGCTGAGAATCCTGAGGTGAAAGCATACTTGGAACAACATCACGAAAAGGTGTGGACGAGAAGCTTCTTTAGACACCTGTGCAAGGTGTGGACGAGAAGCTTCTTTAGACACCTGTGCAAGGTGGACTATGTGACAAGTAACCTTGCTGAAAGTTTCAACGCAAAGATTAAGGGATTGAAAGGTCTTTTCGTGTGGGAAATATTTGACAAGATCAGGCAGATGATAATGCATAAGATAGTATTGCGTCATAGAATTGGACTCTCATATGCTGGCCATCTCATCATTCCAAGTGTGATCAAGAATTTGCATTTGCGATGTAGAAATATGCAGGGTGTTATGTCTTGTATTAGACGAACTATTACTACGGCTGAGCTGACATATACATGCTCTAAAGGGAGTTGGAGGTATCCACTAGTAGGGAAAGGCCTTTTAGTGGCGCACCAAAAAGCCTTTCTGTGGCGCATGGTGGGTGCACCACTAAATCCTCGCCACAAAAATATTATTTCTGTGGCGCACGGTCCATGCGCCACAGAAAAGTGTAAGATTCTGTGGCACACCCCAAGTGCATGCGCCACAGAAATATTTCTGTAGCGCACCCCACTACCATGAGCCACAAAAGTTTATTTGAATTTCAAAAAAAGGCGGCCAGATCTAGATCTGGATCTAGATCTGGCCGCCGGAATTTCGAAATTTTGCTGGAATTTGGCTGGAGCTCGTCGGAGGCCGTGGTGCCCGTGGCCAGGGCCGTAGGGTGGGTGGAGGATGGGGTCGCCGGAGATGGTGGAGGAGACGAAGGAGGTCGCCGGAGGTGGAGGTGGAGGAGGTCACCGTAATGGTGGAGGATGTCGCCGGAGGTCACCGGAGGTGGAGGAGGTCGCCGGGATGGTGGAGGATGTCACCGGAGATCGCCGGAGGTGGAGGTGGAGGAGGTCGCCGGAATGGTGGAGGATGTCGCCGGAGGTGGAGGAGGTCGCCGGGATGGTGGAGGATGTCACCGGAGGTCGCCGGAGGAGGAGGAGGAGAAGGAGAGAAGAGGAGAAGTGGAGGAGGAGGAGAAGAGGAGAAGTGGAGGAGGAGAGGAGAAGAGGAGAAGTGGAGGAGAAGAGAAGTGGAGGAGAAGTGGAGGAGAGGAGAAGTGGAGGAGAAATGTGGAGGAGGGAAGGAGAAAAGAGAGGGATAAGAAAGGCTTGGGCGGGATTCGAAATTTGAATCCCGCCCAACAATTCTGTGGCGCACCCACCACCGTGCGCCATAGAATTTTTTTTTCCATTTTTTTTGATTTTTTCGATTTTGTAGAAAAAAAATCTTCTTTTTGAAATAACTTTTTACTCTTTTGGAATTTGCCGAATCTGAGAAAAGTTCACCGGGTTACCCCGGTGAAATCGAGCTCCTTTTTTCTCACGATTTTTTTGATATATTAAACGCATTTTTTCGACATCGTATGCAAAAGTTATGCCCCTGCAGAGTTTTTTTTTCTGTTTTTTGCAAAAAAGGTCAAAATTCATATTTCAAAATTTCTATACCAACTAGACACTAAAACGAAACTACATGTCAAACGATTTTATTTTTTGAAATTTTTATCATTTCCTTTTCTTGTTTACAGAACTGAAAAGGCGATCCAAAGGGGGTAGGCATGCGTGAGACAGAAAAAAAAAAATTTGTGGCGCACCCACGTCCATGCGCCACAGAAATGTCACTTTCTGTGGCGCACCAGGCTACATGTGCCACAGAAATGTCACTTTCTATGGCGCACCAGGCCATGTGCGCCACAGAAAGTCACATTTCTGTGGCGCACACTCCCCATGCGCCACAGAAAGTCACATTCTGTGGCGCACATGGCAAGGTGCGCCATAGAAAGTGACATTTCTGTGACGCATATGGCCTGGTGCGCCACAGTTTTTTTTTGTGGCGCATGGCTACTTGGTGCGCCACAAAAAAGTGATCCACAGAAAGGCACTTCCCTACTAGTGATCCAGTGGATTTGGCAGAGAGGACATGTAGTTGTAGGCGATGGTAGCTCAGTGGCAAGCCATGTATACATGCCCTGTTCTTCCTGAACATCATCGGAGGCGAACAGGGCAAAGTTGATCCGTATGTGTGTGAATATTTCTCTGTTGCCAAGTTTCAGGCAACATATGCTGATAACGTGCCTGCTTTATTGGGAAGACCAATGGGAAACGTATGATCCAGGATTCAAGCTATGCCTCCACTTCTAGACAGAGCACCTGGAAGGCCAAGGATATACAGATTCAGATCACCTGTAGAGGGTGCAACCGTAAAGAGGCGTTCGTGCAAAAGATGTGGAAAAGTGGGGCATATTCAAAGGAAATGTGACAAGGATATACATCTCGGGTATCCTACCATAAGGATACCTGGTGCACGTGTCAACTAAGGCCCAATTATCAAGAGCCTAACATGAAGCCCATGACGAAAGGCCCAACAAGATGGAGTACCCTCCAAGATTAGACGTAGGCATAGTCGGTTTATACTTTCCTTACATGTAAGCAGGGTCGGTTACGGACTCCCGAGACCCAGCCTCTTATAAAGGCTGGGAGGGCCGTCGATCCTGGACAAGCCGTACTCGAACCACCAAAAGCCCTAGCGAGATCGACATCTCGCTGGTGCTCCCCTTGTAACCGCATAATCTCACACAATCAATACCAGACAAGCAGGAAGTAGGTCTTTACCTCCACCCGAGGGGCCTGAACCTGGGTAAATCTTTGCCTCTGCTTGTCAGCCGACGAAACTACCAGTACTACCACGTTCTCTCCCCATAATCTCAACCCTAGGTCCTTAACCATGGGATTTGATGAGTTAACCCCTCGTCAATTGGCGCCGTCTGTGGGAAAGAATAGTGCTGGACTCACGGTTTCTTCGGTTCCATCGGAAAACGGCGACTCGCCGATCGGATCTACAAACGGCAACTCGCCGGCTGCATCAACAAACCAGAACTCGCCTACTCGGCACACGGCAACTCGCCGACTCACTCGACAAACGGCAGCACGCCAGCTTCACCTGCAAAAAGCACATCAGATCCTCTGATGGATTTCGAGCCACACTCGCCAGAATTCCAGGAGACGTTTCCGATCTCGAGTCAGGTTTGGGTTTAACCGTTGGCTCGTTCAATTTTTTCGTCAACAAGCTTGGTGTGCAGGACTTGACAGATCCACGCCAACTCGCGACTTCCGCACCCGAGGCTCCATCGGTTGCGGCTCCTTCGACTGCGGATCCATCAACTGCGTCCATACCATCGTCGATCCTCCAAGCTTGCTCGTCTGCAACAACCATGTCGACTCGAGAGATCAACGAGCTCATTGAAGAACTCCAAGGTGAGGAGGCCGAATCAGCATACCGCACAAACGATCCCGAGCTCGATCTCCCACTCGAGGATAGTTTCGACTGCGGGATCTCCCTCAGCGACTTCGACGAGCCCGAAACTCATATCGACAACCACGTCGACTCCGAGATCTGCACCAACAACAACCTCGACTTCGAGATTCATAACAACTTCGCCGACGCCGAGATGAGCATAGGCGATGAAGCATCGACAGCGAGATCCGTCCAGACGGACCACTCGATGGGCATATCGACTCCGACATGAGCCTTGATGACGACGTCGAGTCCATGACGGGACTCGAAAACACATACACATACCCTCGGGTGATACCCCAGCAGGTCTACGTTGCCTTCGCCGCAGAATCATCTGATGCTGCGGCCAGTCGCAGGCCTACAGAGTTCCCGTGCACAGTTACTATGCCGGATGGAGTCACAAATCTCACAATTACTGCTGAGATGGCAGCAAAAGCAGATAAAGTCATCAAGGAGTGCACAATGATGCCAGCAGACGCAACACGGGAGGAGATGTTGACCTTCCAGTACTTCAACTGGCAGGAATCACTTCGACTGCAGCAGATCAGAGCAACACTCGAAGAACGTAAAAAGCAAGCTAGCTTGTCGAGTGCGCGAAGAAGACAGCTCTCCCTGAGCTCCACCGGGCGAGCAGACACAAGACCCAGATCAAGGCTGTCACACCTCACGCCAGATGAGAGGGCAGCACTCACCGCAACTAGGCCACTCTTTCATGACATACGACGAGGAGGGAGTGCCAGTACCCAAAACAGCTGCGGGTGCTCTTTTTACCTAGAGGCAATCAAGCCTCCAGCTGATGACCCCAATGCAAAACTACATCGCCAACAGATCAAATCACTCGCCTTAGCGGCGAAGGCCATACGCCAAATCCCAAAAACTCCAAGGGAGTCGAGATCGTGCCATAGTTGACACGCGTCGTGAAGAGCATAATCGCAGTGGTCGCCGCCACCACTCGAAGGAAAGAAGCGGCTCACGTCGGCGCAGGTCCAGGAGCAGATCACGCAGATCTTACAGTAGCGACTCGTACTCTGATCGGAGCCTGAGCCACACGGAGCTCTGTGCTTCACTCGACGCGTCCGCGAGACACGGATGCCCAAAGGGTTCAAACTCACATCTGAACAGCCCAAGTACACGGGTCGACAGGAACCTTCAGGGTGGCTGGAAGACTACAGGCTGGCTGTCGCGTGCCAGCGAGGCACAAACATCACAGCCATGCAATACATACGACTCATGCTCGAAGGCACACCCGCGACTGGCTCAAGGCTCTACCTCCATCAACATACGACTCGTGGGATCACTTCCGCACAGACTTCATCAAAAACTTCGAGCCTCTATGTGAGCGCCCAAAAACGTTCGAGGAACTGCGAGCTTGCGTTCAACGGTCAGACGAAACGTTGAGGTCATACATCCGACGATGGACTGAGATACGCAACTCAGTTGGAGTAATTTCAGAAGATATGGCCATGGATGCTTTCATCATGGGCCTCGCCAGGCGAGACTTCAAAGAAGCACTTGGTCGCCAAAAGCCAACCTCTGTGGCTAACCTCCTGAAGATCGCGACTGAGTGGGCAGACGGAGAAGACATGGCGCGCACCACACGCGGGTCCTCACCCCGTGACAATCATGAAAGCGGCAGTCGAAGCCGCAGAGACTCATACAGAGACGACCGAAGGCGCAAGCGTTCAAAACGTCACTACGACGACGACAGACCCGAATTCATGGCGGCTGGGTTCTCCACACCCCGCAACGACCAAGACAGAAGCGACCGACGGTCAGAAGATCGACGGGACAGTCGAGATGATCGCCGGGACAGTCGAGACGCGGCCAACGCAGCGACAGCTACAAAGGAAAGACTGGCGCAAGTCGCGCTCGGCGCACAAACGAGCGATCATTCGAAGAAAAGATGGATGCTGATTGCAGATTCCACCTGTACAAGGGGAAGACGGAAAATTGCGCTCCAATCACTCGATGAGAAACTGCAGAGAATTCGACCAACTAGCGTCTGAATACGTACAACTCAGAAAGGCAACAGCCGCACACGCACCCGCACCTGCACCTGTGCCTCAGCCAAACAATGTGCCCGTTCTGATGGCACCACCTCCACCACCACAGCCTGCCGCAGGCGGAAATATCGCGGGTGCCATACAACCCGTACCTCGGGTGGACGAACCTCAGTACCCTCCGCCCCAAGGGCAGATGTACATGATACAGAAAGGTCGCCCTTCCAACAGGGAGCAAAAACTTCGCACTCGACAAGTAAACATGGCGGTCATGTCACCTCCTGCCGTAACTGAATTCTTGAAGGGATCCGAAACTGCAATAAGCTTCAGCAGAGAGGACCACCCACCATCGGTCGTTCGTCCAGGGCACTCTGCTCTGGTACTCGACGCACAAATTGGAGGCTACGCCATGTCCAAGGTCTTCATGGATGGTGGCAGCGGCATAAACATCATCTTCGCAGATACGCTCCGCAAAATGAACAGGTCAGTCGAAAACCTGCCAAGATCTTCAAATACCTTTCACGGTATCGTCCCAGGCAAAGCAATAAGCCCAGAAGGCACCATACAACTCGACGTAACGTTCGGGGACAAGAACCACTTCAGGACAGAGTCGATTGAGTTCGAAGTTGTCGACTGGAAGTCACAATACCACGCCATACTTGGACGCCCGACGTTCGCTCGATTCATGGCGGTCCACACTATGCATACCTCCAGCTGAAGATGCCTGGACCAAAAGGAGTAATCACAGTCAAAGGAAACTTCCAAAAGTCGACTCTTGCGACCGAGAGTTTAGCAAAATCTCTGAGATGTTCGGCATGGAAGCAACACTCGCCGATCTAGCGGTCTCCAACGATCGAACACTTATGCCGGAGCACAAGAAGGTGGCAGTCGACAGAGCATTCAATGCCACCAATGACACAAGGTCGCATCAGGTGCACCCGACTGACCCGACCAAGACAGTCAATGTCTCTTCGAGTCTGCCTATCGCATAGGAAAGCGCGCTCGTCGAATTCCTCCGTGAGAACTGGGATATATTTGCGTGGTGTCCAGCCGACATGCCAGGTATTCCCAGGGAATTCGCCGAGCACTCTCTCCAATTATTTCCAGATGCTAAACCAGTCAAGCAAACAATGCGCCGCATATCCGGCCCGAAAAGAACCGCAGTCGAAGCCGAAGTCGACAGACTACTCGCAGCAGGTTTCATCAGAGAAATCAAGAAATCACAATGGGTGGCCAACCCCGTACTTGTAGAGAAGAAGCACACAGATATCCTTCGGATGTGCGTAGATTTCACAGCACTCAATAAATGTTGTCCAAAGGATCACTTTCCACTACCTCGAATCGACCAGATCGTCGACTCCACCGCCGGGTGCGCTCGCTTGTCCTTCCTGGATGCTTACTCGGTTACCACCAGATAAGGATGAAGGAAGAGGATGAAGAGAAAACGGCGTTCATAACCCCACTCGGGGTCTACTGCTACACAACGCAAGCGCAACCTACCAGCGCATGATGCAAGACTGCCTCAAGAAGCAAATTGGGCGAAACGTCCAGGTCTACGTAGATGACATCGTCATCACAACAAGGGAGGAAAACACACTACTCGATGACTTGCGAGAGACGTTCGCAAACCTCAAACGCTTCCACATCAAGCTCAACCCGAAGAAGTGCACGTTCGGCGTGCCAGCCGGGCAGCTCCTGGGTATCTAGTCTCGGCTCGAGGAATCGAGGCGACCCGGAGAAAATACAGGCCATCTTGACGATGCAAAGGCCTTCAAAGCTCCATGACGTGCAAAAATTAGCGGGTCGAGTGGCAGCACTCAGTCGATTCATCAGCAAACTGGGCGAAAAAGCACTCCCGTTCTATCGACTGATGAAGAAAGCAGACAAATTCGAGTGGACGCCAGAAGCCGAAGCAGCCTTCACGGACCTCAAGCGAGTCCTCACAAGCCCTCCAATCCTCGTCGCACCAAGGGAACGAGCCACTATACCTATATGTCTCCGCAACTAACAGGGTGGTAAGCACCGTACTGGTAGTCGAACGCAGGAGGAGGGACACGCCCAAAGCATACAACGTCCAGTCTATTACTTGAGTGAAGTGCTCTCCATATCAAAGCAGCGGTACCCGCACTATCAAAAGCTGGCCTACGCCGTGTTCATGTCCTCAAGGAAGCTGACGCACTACTTCGCAGAGCACCCGATCACTGTAATCAGCACCTCAGGGATCGGGACATCCTCACAAACCCCAACGCAACTGGGCGAGTCGCAAAATGGCTCATCGAGCTAGCACCACGAGATATCAAGTATGATTACCCGAAGGCCATCAAAGCACAAGTCTTACCTGACTTCCATACCGAGTGGATCGAAGCTCAGTTGCCAGGAGCACCAGATGTGTCCAACTCATGGACTATGTACTTCGACGGCTCAAAAAGAACGAAGGCGCAGGCGCAGGTGTCATCCTCATATCACCAAAAGGCGACAAGCTTCGCTATATCCTGCAGATGGGATTCGAGTTACCATCCAATAACGAAGCAGAGTACGAGGCCCTGATCCATGGCATGCGGATGGCCAAAGCCCTCGGGTGCACTCGACTGATGATCTATGGTGACTCGAATCTTGTGGTGCAGCAAACAATGAATGTGATGCAATCGCAGATAACATGATCGCCTACCGTGACCTGTACAACTAATGGAGGGCAGCTTCGAAGGCTGCGAGTTGCGGCACATAGGGCTGAGAGCAATGAAGAAGCAGATAAGCTAGCCAACATTGGCGCGACCAAAGCACCAGTTCCACCTGGTGTCTTCTCGAGCGCATCGAGCACAGGTCCATCAAGAAAAACGAACATCTCCTACATCAGCCGCACCAGCCAAGAGCAAAGCACCTAGCACAGAGGACCCGCCAGTCGAGGTACTCCTCATCGAGCCAACTTGGACTCAACCTTTCCTCGCATACATACTCCGCGGCGAGGTACCTGAAGACATAACAGAGTCAAGACGCGTCACTCGACGATCTAAAGCATACACCGTCATCAACGGCGAACTATACAAGCGCAGCGTATCAGGTATGTTCCAACGTTGCATAGCATTTGAAGATGGCCAGGCCATCCTTCGTGATATTCATGCAGGTACCTGCGGGCATCACGCCAGCAGTCGATCACTCGTAGCCAAAGCCTTTCGCGCAGGCTTCTACTGGCCCACACACTCAAAGACGCGGAGGACATAGTCAAAAGGTGCATCGGCTGTCAAAAATTCGCCACAAAGCCGCACGCACCCGCATCGGCGTTGAAGACAATACCATTGGCCTGGCCCTTCGCCCATGGGGGCTCGATATGGTCGGGCCACTCAAAAAATCCTCCCATGGAGGGCATACTCACCTTCTGGCGGTCGACAAGTTCACCAAGTGGATTGAAGCAGTCCCTATCACAAGTTCGACTGCCACTACAGCAGTCAATTTCATAAAATCCATCATATACCGCTTTGGTGTGCCAAGTAGCATCATCACTGATAACGGTACAAACTTCACGGCTGAAGAGTTCCGATCCTTCTGCAAAGAGCAAGACATTACGCTCAACTATGCATCCGTGGCACACCCGCAATCCAATGGCCAAGTCGAAAAAGCCAATGGACTCGTGACGAGCGGAATCAAGAAACGCCTCCTGGTGCCACTCAAAAGGGCCGCGGGTGCTTGGGTCGAAGAACTTCCATCTGTGCTATGGAGCCTACGCACAACTCCCAACGCTTCAACACAATTCACCCCATTTTTCATGGTCTACGGCGCAGAGGCAATCCTGCCATCAGATGTAAGGTTCAATGCACCAAGAGTCGAAGCATACAACGAAGAAGATGCAGATGAAGCACTCGAAGATGCAGTCGACTTGCTCGAAGAAGCACGCAACACGGCGCTAGCACGCACAGCTGTCTATCAGCAAGACCTCCGCAACTATCACAGCCGTCGACTGCGTACCAGGTCCTTCGAGGTTGGCGACCTGGTACTTCGACTGAAGCAAAAGAAGGTGCACAAACTTGCTTCTCCATGGGAAGGACCCTTCATCATCACCGAGGTCATTGGTGGAGCATACAGACTGAAGCACGCGAAGACAGGCGAACTCTCGCATAATCCTTGGAACGTTGCGCAGCTGCGCCGTTTCTATGCTTAGATTGTTCAGTCGCACAATGTAATAGGCACATATGTCGGATGGCTGCAGGTTTCAGACGCGCTCTTTTCCTTACCAGGGTACCTACGGGGACTGGAAGGTTTTTAATGAGGCGGCCTGCAGCTTAACATTCAAAAATGGAATATAATCAATGATTCCTCATATTTCTCCCTGCTTACTACTCGCATAACTTATTCGCACACTTAGCCTCACCCGAATACTCGGGGCTACGCTGTCTCAAAGCATGAGCTTTCGCTCCTTCAAACATAATACTCCAGCCGCACTCGAATACTCGGGGGCTGGGTCATAAAAATCATACATAAAAAAAAGTTGCTCAAATCGTGAGTTGCAGCTTCAAACATCGCAAAAATTCACAGCCTCACTCGAGCACTCGGGGGCTGTGCAATTTATGTTCCATACTCTGTATTTTCATAAACCCACTCGATACACTCGGGGGCTGCGCGCATACACGTAAACAAAATATACACAAGTGACAAAATTACACTCGGGGCTGACCCCTATACATAAAACCTTAATCTACAGGCTCCTTTGGGTGGAGCCCATTTTTCCTCCTCCTTTAATACATGATGAACCAATACAAGGGCATCCACGCGGGTCTCCTTGTAATGTTCCTCCATAGGCACGAGACCACCGCCAGGTACAGGTGCTGGTCCCAGGGCAATCTTCTTCAGATCAAGGTTCGGGTGGGGTGTCCGAACAAAAGCGAGTGCCACATTTGCTCCACTGATGAGTTGCTCTCGCACAAACTTCTTAATGGCCTTGCGAAATTTTCCTAGCAAGGCCGACAAACCCTCCGGCTGCTCATTTAGGGGGAACAATAGGGGTGGGCATAAAAAACCGAAAACCGAACACCGAACCGAATTAACCGGAACCGAAACCGAATTCACCGAAACCGAATTAACCGACACTAATTTCGGTGGGTATAAGTAATAAACCGAATTTTAATTTATGAATTCGGTTTTTACCTCAGATTACCCGAAATAACTAAATAACCTAGATAATAGCGACATACACGTAAAACCCTCTCGTCCCCATCGATACTAACTTCTCAGCCCAACAAAATAAAGCCCAATAGCCACATGCACGCACTAGTGCTGGCCTTCACACGTAGCAGCCCCAATGGCCCATGATGCATTTGTTTGTTTACTCGCCCAGTGTATGTGTGGAGGATAAACATCATGCTTTTGTTTTTTAACCCACCCAATCACCCATTCACGTTCGTGCATGCACATGCTAGCATGCAACCATGCGCACGTACGACAGGAACGTCAAGTCAGTTTTTTCTGTTTCCCATCGTTTGGACATTTCGGTTTTAACCGAACAACTAACCGAATTACTGGTTAACCGAACTTCCGGATGATTAGAAAACCGAAATAATTTCGGTGCCTATTTCTTATAAACCGATTTATGGAAAAACCGAATAAACCGAACCGAATAAACCAAAATAACCGAATGTCCAGGCCTAGGGAACAACGCGTGGTGTATCCTGGAGAAGGCTTGCCTAAAGCTCTCCAGCACAACAGCAACACGCCAGGCGCGATCATAAAGAGTCACAAGTGTCTGACTCCTATCCCTATCTGACCAAAAGGGGTGATGGGTATACTTGGGTCTATTGGCCTGATCGTCTAGTCGCTCGCGTATTCGGATCTCCTCCTTTTGTTTATCAAAGCAGGCACCTGCGCATTCATAGCATAATCAGCTCGTATATTCGAGCTTGCCGAAGCAAAAGAAGAAGCGTGTATAGGGTGAACTTACACTCGAGCTGCAGATTCACCTTGTCCAATTCCGCCAGCAAGAATAACTCTCGCTCTGAAGAGGGTGAGGGTCTCGACTGGAGGTCAGTAAGGGAAGCCTTGGTCTCCTTCAGCTCTGCCTCCATAGCTGTGAATTTCTGCGTGAGATATTCAATCAGCTTCTGGTCATTCACGCTTCGAGTGTGCTTGGGCTTGGAGCTGCTTGCAGATGAACCAGTTGCCGCAGCACGACCTTCAGACTACACAAAATATACTTCAAGTAAGTTTCACATCACACTTGCATAAACCCTTGCCAAGCAGGCTTGGGGGCTGTTCTCCAAGAGGACACGCATGACGAAAGCATGAAGCAGAGCAAAAGATGCAATTCATATTAAACAAAAGCCCTGGGCGGCATTCGAGTTCTTTACAAGCAAAAGCATAACAAGACATAAAATGTCGACTATGCTACGTCTGACACCGACTCAGACCTAGCCCTAGCATCACGACCGGCACGCTCAGACACAGCTGCGGCACGCTTGTCAAGCATGGTCACCATCTTCTTCGATAGTGTTCCAGCTTCCATCTTCATAGCGTCCGTAATGGCTGGTTTTCCACCAGAACTCTTCGGGAAACCAGCCAGAGTTGTCGCAAAATCACCCGTAACACCGTTGCCCTTAATAGAATGAGGGTGGTCTCGGATCCACCTACCATTTGGGCTCGGGCGAAGTTCGCCAGGGTGGTTGTCCCGGTGCAAACATGTCAGCCAAGTCCTCCACTATCTTAGGTGGTGGATTGGCAGGCAGCATGGTCCGATAAATAGAAGTCAGTGCACTCTTGGACCGGCGAAAAGCCTCTCGAGTGCGGGCACATATTTTGTCGAAGGCACTCGCCGCGTCCTCGAATGAGCCCTCATCGACGGCAGGCTCGGCACCAACAGCTTCTGTTGGAAAAAGCATAAGTTATACTACTGATGGTAGTCAGATCAAACTCGAAAATATTCTCTCAAACACATTACCTCCCA
This sequence comes from Poa pratensis, assembly GCA_947311845.1. Taxonomy (NCBI): domain Eukaryota; kingdom Viridiplantae; phylum Streptophyta; class Magnoliopsida; order Poales; family Poaceae; genus Poa; species Poa pratensis. Next base: position 93,345,715 of record CAMZMU010000034.1, read on the forward strand.
GCACTTGGGACAACGCGCGAAGCCGATGAGTTTGCAGCGTTTCGCGTGCCTCCACCTCCTCGAGCTTTTTCTGTGAATCTTCGAGTTTCTTCTCAAGCTCTTGCACACGGGTGGCAGACGTTGCCTTCTCACCTGCGAATGGCACGAGCCACCTTTTAGCAAAAATCAGAACATTACAAAACAGAAAGGGCATAAAAGGAGAGGAGGAAATTCTTACGGTCCAACTGCTCCACTCTGGCTCACAGTTGATCGCGCTCCTGCTCCACTTGCAAATATGTGTCACCCGACTCAAGGAGAGTACGGATGAATGACTGTACAGCATAAAAACTCAGGAAATCAGTGCATACATGGCTTCAGATGTTGGTCAAAACACAAAAAAAAGAGCATATTGCACTTATGTGGTTATAACGTGCAGGAAGCGTTTCACCCGATGAGGAGGGCATGTTTTCCTGAGGCTCGGGTCAAGGAGCCGCCGGGGAGGTCTGTTGGGCCTCTGAGCGAATCGCTTCACCCGAAGAAGAAATGGGCGTCACCTCAGGTGCAGGCGGTGGCAGATCAACCTTGGATGGGTCATCCTCGACCAGCCTGCACATATCAGAATCAGTCGCATAAAGCATAACCTATGACACATGATGTTCCAGTACAAACTTAATGAGGTTCGTCGTCATCTGAGAGAATCAGCGTGTTATAGTCTATACACGCCTTGAATGACGGCGACCTAGCCGGTGAAGCTGCACGCGAAGAGGACTTCCCTTAAGCTCCCCCGAGTCAGTCGAAGAAGAATCAGAATCCTCGCCTCGAGTGGCATGCGGAGGCGAGCTTTCTGCAGTCGATTTTGTTTCGCCTGCACGACGGCGCTTCAGGAGTGGAAGCTCGTCCTCCTCCTCTTGCACGGAGTCCTCTGCCTCCTCTGTAGGGTGTGAGCGGAGGCGAGTGAGACGTCGTCGGCTTTATGATCAGCCAGCAATACCTCTGTCTCCGCGGTATCCCCATCTTCGGGTAGTGGGGGCAAGCACTTGAGGGGAACATGACCCTGTACACAATCTAGCCATGAGCTATCACTCGACAAAAATCATATCTCCAATGCTAAATGCATAAAGGAAAGACAGCGAATACCTTGGGTAAAGGGTACTCACTGTCGAAAGCATCGACAGGGCAATCGAGTGGGCAGCTATCGTTCGCCGTCAGCTTGGTGATCGATCGAACTCGCTTCTCCACATCATCAGGTGCTGGCAGAGTTTGGCCAGGCACCAAACGTGTCGAGTCCTGTGGACCCTGAAATGCCCACATGGGGTGAGCTCGCACTCGCAGCGGCTGCATACCCCTCTTGATGAAGGTCGAAATCAATTGCAGGCCGCTCACTTCGCGGCCCGCAGTCTTCATAAGCTTGGCAATCTTGGCCATCAAAGGCTTCACCTCAGCCTCTTCAGCAGTTGTGGTCTGATGCAGCCAAGCCCGTGTCTTCACCAGAGGCGCGTGGGGATCAAAGCGTGGCAGTCCCTCTTGGTTGGTGGTGAAATAGAACCACTTCTGCCTCCAACCTTGCGCAGATTCGACTTGCTTAATGTCAAAATATGCGACTTCTTTGCGGCTCTGACTGTTGAAGCCGCCAACAGCATAAACGCCCTTCTTCCCGGCGTTCTCCCTCACAGTGAAGATCATCTTCCAAAGACCCCAATGTGGGTGCACACCCAAGAAACACTCACACAGCACAAAGAACACAACAATGTGCATAATGGAGTTGGGCGTAAAATCGTGCAACTGCACCTTGTACGCATACATCAAAGCCCGCACAAAATCGTGAATAGGGAATGAGAATCCCCTATTCACGAAGTCGTGAAAGCATACGCGCTCGCCCTCCTTGGGTTGAGGGCTTACCTCGTCTCCGGGGAGGCGCGTTGTCAGCAGCTCGGCGGAGGGGATCCATCCATCCCGCCGGTACCCGTCCAGCCTGGACAACTTCATGGTGGACCGCGTCCAGTCGCCGGTCTTCCTGTCCAAGGTCACGTCCTCGCCACCCTTGGCGGCGGCGGTGCTCGTACTCCCACCAGCCACCGCAGCGGCGGCGGCAAGCGCAGATTTCCTCTTGGGCGCCATGGAGGTGGTGGTTCGCAAGAGAGAGGGGATGCGCATCGCAGAGGAGGAAGAAGAAGCAACGGGGGTGGTGCACAGATGGCAAGTAAAAATTATTTACGCTGCCACACCCTTTTAACCTCAGCACAACGAATCCGCATCGTTGATGCGAGATTGTGGGCAGAGCTGCATATCCAGCCATACACGTGGCAGCATCGGAGGGCAACCGTCGCCGGCCACTCCGCCCACTACGCACGTAAAACGACGAACCATCATCACGGCCCCGTAAAAACCGCGTCAGAAGCGGTCAAATCTAGTCAAAACGGCACCGTCGTTTGGTCAAGCGCTGCACAATGGACCCACATACTTGTGACGTCCCATCCATCGCAGCATAGCGCACGCCACCGCGTGTCAGGCAGCGCAGTCGCCACGAAACGTCATCCCTGACGTCATTGCACGCGATTTGTTCAGAAAAGCTTTCGGGTTCGCCCAATGCATATCAGTCACTCGATTGTTTCCATTTGATTCGGGTGTATGGTCACTCGACCCTCCCTTCGACCAAAGACATGTTACTCCCATCGGGAGCATATCAAAAATTTCTTCGACTAAGAGTGTATGGGATAAAAGGATTTGAGATTATCCTCCATTGCAAGCAATAAAGCACTATCTCGGGGGCTACTCCCATCGGGAGCGCTGTCGCGCACCCGATAGAATAACGACAAAGTGTCAGTCGACAAAAGGCTCGACTCAGTTCATATAAAAAATCATACTCAAAACATTCCCGAGTTGTGTCCGCCGCAAATACCTCGGATGCTGCACGCATAGTGCAAAGGTAAGACCCGCCGAACTTTCGAGCTGGGCTAAGGACCGTTCCAGCAACGTCAATCCTTATATTTTCCGTGTTAGCAGACATGATGAGAAACCCCGATGGACGCGTTGGGTAAATTTCAAAGTTATACTGCAGATCGATTCAGTAAGACCTCCGCGGCCTAGTCGAGTCTGACCAGTCTGTTCCAGATTTGAGTCCGGGGACTCGAGTTTGATTGAAAGCTAGTAAGGTTTTACCCGAATGTGTAGTTAACCGGTCCCGATCCGTCGAGTGTACCGAGCCTACTAAGCTATTATCCTTTGATTATCATAAGCAAAACCAAAGTCGATGAAATACTCGACATAGCCAGCATGTGCTATTCATACAGGAATTCCAATTACAGCATACAAGTACAAAGCGTATGACGTGCACTTACGAATGAGTCCATACCCGATTCTTCGAGTCAGACAAGTACTCGGGGGCTACTGACAAGGATATACATCTCGGGTATCCTACCATAAGAATACCTGGTGCACGTGTCAACTAAGGCCCAATTATCAAGAGCCTAACATGAAGCCCATGACGAAAGGCCCAACAAGATGGAGTACCCTTCAAGATTAGACGTAGGCATAGTCGGTTTATACTTTCCTTACATCTAAGCAGGGTCGGTTACGGACTCCCGAGACCTAGCCTCTTATAAAGGCTGGGAGGGCCGTCGATCCTGGACAAGCCGTACTCGAACCACCAAAAGCCCTAGTGAGATCGACATCTCGCTGGTGCTCCCCTTGTAACCGCATAATCTCACACAATCAATACCAGACAAGCAGGAAGTAGGGTCTTTACCTCCACCCGAGGGGCCTGAACCTGGGTAAATCTTTGCCTCTGCTTGTCAGCCGACGAAACTACCAGTACTACCACGTTCTCTCCCCATAATCTCAACCCTAGGTCCTTAACCATGGGATTTGATGAGTTAACCCCTCGTCAAAATGCAACAATGTCGTCCCTGTCCATTTCGAGAAGACGGAGGATGGGGCGGAGATGCAGCCGCAGCAGAGGCAGCCGCAGCAGCAAAGGCGGCAAAAGACACGGCCGCCGCGGTTTCAGCCAGCTCAAAGACAAGTAAGAAGGGTAAAACTAAAGGATTTTGGCAACCAAGGGTTAATAAAAGGAGGAAAGCTCATGAATGGGTGTCGTCAACAGAAGCTACGGAAGGAGAACCTTCTGTTCGAGATACGAAAGGAGAAGCATTTGTATCGGCAGCTTGTGCTGGGATGGAAGAAGATACTAGTGATGCTGAAAGAGAGCCATTTGTAGCTTCGCCTCCGAGACCACCAGCTTCGGCTACTGGAAGTAACCCAGCACCAGCAGCAACAACGGTTCCAGCAAAGAACAAACAAGCCAAGAAGCACAAGAAGGCGGAGGGGCGGAGGTCCAAACTGGTCCAAATCCAGCAAAGAACACCCGGAGCAGAGTAGTGGCACCATCTAGTAACACAAGGAGCAAGAAAAGACAGTGAACATTTGAGAAAACTTGTAATATTTGTTGTGTTACTTCTGTCGAACACCTTATGTGCGTGCTATAGATATGGCCATGAGCTTGGTCATCTAGCTTGAATCTCATGAATGTTCATACAAGATAGCTCATTTTGAGAAGACTCGTTTTTTCAAAATCTTGAATTCCAAGTTTATGATTTTTCCTGGACAGTAGTACACTAAAAGAGACGATTACCGCTGGATTTACTATTTTTTGAACTTTTCTCGATTTATGAGAGTTTTCTCTCAAAAAAGGGCAAAATTGGCGTAGTGACCATTCATAACCAAGGTGTGAATTTTCCGATGTTTTGGGCGGTTTTGCATAGAACCATTCTATACTACGTATGTATGATTTTTATATAATTTTGGGGCCAAACTATAACACACTTGTAGTTCAAATTTCGTTAAATACCATTAAATCCCATAAAACTCGTTTAATGCATGAAATATAGCTAAAAAGCCCAAAAAATTCAAAATATTCCGGTATTATGCCTCCCATATGTCATGCTCTTCGTACAAATAATGGACTTTCATTTTTCACCATTTTTTGACATACCTACTTCACAAAAAATAAGCAATTTGCCACTAATCAAAAGTTAGAAAAAAAAGGTCAATTTTCTTGATTGTTTCCTTCGGCAATCTTGCTTGTAATGTCAAAACCCATAAACCCAGCGAGTTTGGCCATCATAGCAAAAATCTAGCCATGGTTGTGGGCATGACCTTGGTCATATAGCTTGAAATTCATGAATGTTCGTACAAGTTAGACCATTTTGACAAGACTAGTTTTAAAAAATTGAATTACAAGTTTATGATTTTTAGTACACTAAAAGGGACGATTGTCGCTGGGTTTCGTATTTTTTGAAGTTTTCTCGATTTATGAGAGTTTTCTAAAAACAAATGGTCAAAATTGGCGGAGTGACCATTCATAACCAAGGTGTGACTTTTCCGATGTTTTGGGTGGTTTTGTAAAGAACTATTCTATACTACGTATATATGATTTTCTATAATTTTAGGGCCAAAATATAACACACTTGTAGTTCAAATTTCGTTAAATACCATTAAATCCTATAAAACTCGTTTAATGCATGAAATATAGCTAAAAAGCCCAAAAATTCAAAATATTCCGGTATTATGCCTCCCATATGTAATGCTCTCCGTACAAATAATGGACTTTCATTTTTCACCATTTTTTGACATACCTACTTCACAAAAAATCTGCAGTTAAACCATTTTGACCAAGTTTGATCGTTCATCAAACTTGGGGAGAGGAATCTATGTGCCAGTTTCGCGTTGCGCGCCATATGCGTAGCATTTCCCGCCTCCTCTGCACCAGTTATATACCCAGTACCGCAGTTCCTCCGCCCAGATCTGCAGTTTTCTCCTTCTCGCCACCCCTCTCTGTTCTCGCCTTCTCGCCTCCATGTCATCCGCATCCGGGCGCGGCCGTAGCGGTGGACGCCGCTTATCCAACTACGAGGAGGAGGCGCGCCGTCTCGCTGAGGAGCACCGCCTCGAGGAAGAGCGCCACCTCCGACATTCGGATGTGGGCCGCAGGCGCGGTCGCCGTCGCTTAACCAACTGGAATGGTCTACGCACCCCCAGGCCCAATTCCCGCACCCACCGCCGCGACGCCCACCGCCCTGACGTGACGATGGGGAGGCTAGGTCCTCGCGTGCCCCACCGCCGCCGGCACCGACGACCGAGCCCAACGATGACGAGTCTTTCTTAAGTCTCGAATCGGCCTCCACCGACGACGGCGAGGACCTCCTCAAGATCGTCGACCAAGTCGAGCTGGATGCGCGTGTTTTCGCCAAGTCTGTGCGCTCGGAGCACCGCGCGGAGAAGCGTCGCCGTGCGGATGCCAAGTTTGAGGAGGTGATGAATGAGGTGCGTTTAGAGCAGGGTCTACGATAGGACGCCGAGCACACCGCTCGCGCGCGGGAGTGGGAGGAGGTGCGCCGCCGCCAGTGTCTCAACCAGGCCTTCGCCAGCGTCTCCGATAGTGAGTAGGGTTTAGATTAGGGTTAAGATTAATCCTAAAAATATGTATGAACTACTGTTTGTCGACTGTTTGTTGAACTAATATCAGTATCATTCCAATGCGATTTTTGTAATGAAGTTTTTAGTACGCATACTAGAGCGATGTCGGTCGCATTCCAAGCGCGTAGTTGCGTTACCGCTCGGCGTAATCCGTTCGATCATTTATGTCTACATTGACCATATGGCAGAACGAGCAGAACGAGACAGAGTGGCACGTATCCGTTCATGTTTATCTACTTGTGTGAAAGGAAAGTACATGCAGAATCCGAAGCAGATCAATTTTAGATATATTTCTCTTTACGAGTAGTACGATGAGGATGAGACACATCTGAGAGCCTTCCACTGCGTGCACATTGATTGCATGCGTAGCATGCCGTGGCAATGGCGTGCCGTAGTCCACCCTGCGTCTATGTAGCGTGCACGGATGGACATGGCCATTGAAGGCGTTGCAGAACTTCTGCCTCACCGCTAGCCTAGGCTAGCCTACCCGTCACGTCCAATCACGGTGTAAATTCATTAGTTAAAGAAGATAAACGATCATAATAAAAGATTTACTAAATACAAACAAAGGATTTAAACCCTAAAACATGAACTAATACTGCAGCTACTACTACTACTTCTTCTTCTTCATGGGTGCTGCGGGGGACTGATGGTGACTTCAGAGGCGTCAGAGCCGTCGGAGTCGTCATCATCGTCCTCCTCGTCGTCCCCCTCGTACGAGTCCATGTCGTCGGAGTTCTCGTCGCCAGAGATGTCCTCGATGACAACATTGGCCTCGGCAATGGGCGCAATGGGCTCGATGACGACGGCCGCGGGCGGTTGGTCCACGACAGCAGGCCCGCGCTCCTCGTCCGAGTAGGGCTCATCCGAGGACTCCGACGCCCCGTACTCGTAGACTGGGGACTGCGGCAGAAGATCTCCAGGCGCCACTTCGTAGTGTTTCACTTTCCTCTCGCGCAGGGTGGAGAGCCCTTGCTGCTTGCGGAACAGGTTCTTTGCCGCTCGCCGCTCCTCCCGCTCCTGCTCCTGCATGGCGTACAGGCTATCGGGCGAGTAGAGCTCCGAGTCCGACAGCGACGAGTAGGGGCTCTCCGGCGTGGGCGGGCTCCACCACATTTTTGAGGTAGAGAGGGAGAGAGAGAGAAAGAATGGGGTTTTCTTCCATTGCAGGGGTAGGCACCCCTTTTATTCTAGCCGCGGCGGGCGGTGGGCGAGGGAACCCTAGCCGACCCCACTAGTCAAGATCCCACCTGTCAACGCAGTGACGGTCAAAGGGGATTGACCAAAATGAGCTGCCCCAGCCGACCCCACTAGTCGGAGGGAGGCGATTCGAAATGAGCTGCCCTAGCCGACCCCACAAGTCAGAACGAGGCGATATTCCAAACGAGCTGCCCCAGGCTGACCCCACCAGTCAGGCCAAGTAACGGTCAAAGGGGATTGACCAGACGGAAACGGCGCGTTTGGCCGTCCACGGGCGTCGAAAGAGCCAGGTAGGGCACAGACAGATAAAACTACGCAGGTAGGGCACAGACAGTTAAAACTACGCCAGGTAGGACACGGAAACGAATAGCCCCTTTGCCAAAGAATTCACTTAACTTGAGCATCTTGTGCCATGTAAGAGCCGTAGTACGGATGCTCACGGTGTGGAGTAGTGGGACATAACCAAAAGACAGCGGATCATACTTAGTTATCCAAGAATCATAAGTCAGCTTTGTGAGCTCTGGCAGCCAATTCAGATCAACCCTCTCAAAATCACTCCTGACAATCTCAATCTCAGAGAGACGCGGGTGTTCCACCTCCATCAAGGACAAAAACCCCATGTCACAGTTGCCCAAACGGAGGAACTCCAGTCGTTTGCACAATCTGAAAATTTCAGGGAAATCTGATTCACCTAGTCTAACATTCTCCAGCTTGAGTCGTGTGAGAGAACTGAATGCGTCGGGACAACTGTTAATTAGTGAGTTGAGCTGCCTCCCGTTAGCGAGCTTATCATCAGGGGTGCATCGCTTACCTTCCTTCTCTGTCAAGATTATGAACTAACAGAACCAACCTTCTGTGTTGCTATGGTGTTGGCAACAGTCTGACCAATTCTAGTGGATTCATCTCCCAAGAAGAACTGCATGCACATGTGGTGAATGGTGTATGGGCTTGTACTCCTGTTTTCCAGAAGGCTCCGGGTCGCTCCAAGCATGGTTGCATTTGCCCGAACAATATCATCACAGTTCCTCACTTTCCCGTAGTCAGTGGAACCAACCATTATAAGCATATTGGAGAGCAAAGTAGGGATCTGCTTCCACCGTCTGGAGAGGATGCCGGCTCTTGTGGCATCTGCAATATCAAGTCGCTCTATGATATTGAGCAACAGGTCATCATGCAAATTGCTGAGCCAATCATGTTGCCAGTTTCCTTCTTCTTCCTGTATTTGGCGTAGAAAGAAATTAGAGCTGACAAATATATCTATTCCTTTTGTGACACACCACTATAAACACACTGTAATCATGCATTAGAACATACGGGAAAAATCAAACGAAATTGCAATGTACAACATCGGTAAAGCAGTAGATACAACGGTTGCCTTTTTTTGGCAAACTAACAGTTACCAACTACTCCTGGTTAATTTATATGCTGATTATAGTCAGTGCTAGGCTATAATCAGGCGCACACCAACAGTTTATTTTACGGAGTATCTACTTCCATGGTCAGGTTATTCTGTGGAATGTAGCATGGCACCTGAATACCTGATGGTGCAGATTTGGAGGTTTTTTAGCGCTACCGCATAGGCTGACATGTGGAATGTAGCATGGCACCTAATCATGTATTACAACATACAGAAAACAAAAATCAAACGTAATTGTAATGTATAACTTCGGTAAAGCAGTAGATACAACGGTTGACTTTTTTTTGGCAAACTAACGGTTGCCAACTACTACTGGTTAATTTCTATGCATACTTTGCATGACCAAACAAGTGATGTAAGCTAATTATAGTCAGTGCTAGGCTTCAATCAGGCGGCGCACACCAACAATTTATTTTATCTACTTCCATGGTCATGTGATTCTGTGGAAGGTAGAATGGTGCAGATTTGGAGATTTTTTAGCGCTGCCGCATGGGCTGACCAAACAACTCTTTCAATCAGGTGGCGCACATCAAAAATTTCTTCAATCAGACGGAGTACTATGGTTCCTTAATTTAATCTGTAAGAGCCCAAAAATAAAAAGATGTAGAGGACAAGTAACTCACCAAAATTTACTTGTCTGATATGTACTTTATACTAAACTATTATACTTTGTTACAACTACTATGTATCTTACATTATATATTAACAAGTATATTTTAGTTGGCATAGTTAAATTCATAAAATAACATTGCTAAATATTATTTGTCGTGATCTCATGTATATAGTATTGATGTATATACTGAAATATACACTTTAGGTTGTGATACTAGAGTTCCTCCAATTAATTTTTAAAATATATATCAATAATATAATGTATAGTAATTTATGAGTGTGTTTGAATATTCTTAAGTGTCAAGGCGGTTATGTTCGAAGGATATGACCTACTGCCTATGTTCTAAGTTATAAGATGTTTTAGATATTTCAATATATACTAGATAAAGATTGAAATGAGTGATCCTACACACTAAAACGCGTCTATATACATCGGAATTAGAAAAAAGCTAAAACATCTTATATTTTGGAACGGAAGTAGTAACAAATATAGATAATAGTGGTTTCTAGTGTATGATTATTTATGTACACAAGTGTTCCTTTCTAGTTTCATAAATAAAGGTTATGCATAAAAGTAAACATGGCAAACTAGTCAACTTAGTTTGTGCTACAGACAACTTTCTGGACACACGACGCGTACGGGTGGCCCCAACTCTCCCCACATGTGTGTTGTATGAGCGCTGTCGGACAATCCAAATGATTGGTTTTAAGGGTTTTGGTTGGACGACCAATTTCTATCCGGACCATGTCTAGATATCCGCGCGAACATATAGGGGGGAAGTGGTTCCTGTTTGACATGCTCTTAGAACCCCATCTCAGTGGATTGGCTGAGCATCCCAATGCCATGGAGTTTAGTTCGGATAGATAAACTGTTGTTTTGGGTGCTTAACTAATCTTGGTAGTAGATTCGTAATGGGAAGTGTTTAGAGAGATGATTAAGAAAATAAACGTGTTTTTAAAAATTGATGTTTATTTATACAAGAAATATGCTTAACTAGTTCCTCCCTCTAAAAAGAAGCACTATTAATAAAAAGAATCTCACATTGTTAAAATTTGAATATTATCTCAATCTGGAAAAAAATTGTGAATCTGGAATATTTAATGTTAATTATTTTGGTTTAATTATATAATTTAAATCCGGTAAATTTACAATGTTTATCTACTGTAAATTACTTGTTTCCTATATAGGGTAGGCTTTGTAAATTTCGACAAAAAAATGGAATCAAATATTGTACTCAAAAAAATATAAACAATAATGCAGTCAGGGTAATGAGCATCAATCGAAATTCACATGCTTAGTCTGGACTTTTGTACATGGAAAAAAAGATTTCTATGATATAATTTTTCCATGCCAATTACAACTCCGCTTATGTATGGTAGGAAAGAGAACATTAAATATAATTGAGCATGCCCCAAAGAGTCAAATGATAAAAAGAGTTCTAAATGCTATATATTATCCGTGGTGTGTCATCTTGTTCCAGTGACGCTCTTTCTCTTTGTATACATATGTAATCTTAAATTGAGCTACATTTAAAACTCATAACCACTACTTTTGTTTCCTAATCATGAGGCTACTAGTAGCCGTTGGATTCCCTCCTCGCTTGTCTCCATGTGCCAAAAGTCCACGTCCCATGGATTTCACCATACATTCAAGAGCGGCGTTTTATTAGCAAAACACCGCTCTTGTGCCAATGCATATTTCTTTGCGTATACATTTTGTACATATTTGAAATGCCAAAAAAACAAAAAAAAATGTTAGTGTATAGATCTTAACATGCTATGTGTTCACAAAATCGTTTCACCACAAAACGACCTTTTCTGTGGCTTGTGTAAAAAGACAAAATTTACTGCTAAACTAAGGACTTTCACGAGATATTTTTTTGTCTTTCTTACATATGACAGAAAAAGATTGGTTTTCGTTGAAACGATTATATGAACACATAAGATGTGAAAATGTATCTGCCAAATTTTATTTCAATTGTTTTCCACGTTTTAATCTTTGTTTTTCGAACACCGAGTACAAATGCACTCGGGAGTCAAAGTGGATTTCACCATACACAAATTTTATTGCCATCTCAAAGATTCAGATACACCAGTTTAGAATCTTAGCAATATCTAAAGATATAAACGGTGAGACCCATTGGAGGCTCCTCAGCGATTTGGCCTTTCTGGCCGTCTGATCCTCCCCGCAACGTGCCTCCGCTCCGTCTAATCGCTGCCGGCTCCTGGAGTCGGGATGAATAGGGATTTTCAAAGTCGCTAACCGTACCAACCTTATTGCACCCACTCTCGCTGACATGCTACGTGGATCGCCGCTGTAGCCCGAGGGCCCGCCAGTCAGCGTCACACTGCGCGTTTATTCGGTGTGGCGGACGGGCCTGCGCGGTGCAGATTCGCACTGCGTTCCTCCCATTGGCTGAATTTGTACTTTTACCGTAATGGGTTTTAGCGGTGCCCCTCTCGTAAAGCTTTCTTCGTACGTGCTTTCTCCCCCTTTCTCTCGCTGATGATGGGCTCCATCCGGTCCGCGGCCCACATATCGGTTGCCTTGCATGTCTGCGTCACCGATGTTTCGCTTGCGTGTGTGCCTGATGCGTATTTCCTACAGTAAAGTCCGTATTTTCTATAGTGTACCGGGGCACGTTTGGTATTTCGCATGATCGGCACTGTTCTTGATGTCAGATGAAAATCGGGCCCGATTTCTCCATCCGAGGTGGCCTCTCTCCATTCGTCGGCGGGTACGGTGCACTGTGCTGGTTTCAGAAGGCCCGTTTTAGGGTGATGCTGGCAGCGCGCTATTGGTTTCAAGTGGTTTACCGACTTAATGAGGTTGTCGTGCACACTGTGCTGGGGGACGGGGTATATAGGCTGCGTTCTGGATCGGATGGCAACTGCATTTTTCATTTCCTCCCCTTTTCTTCTTCCTCGCTGTTCTTGCAATTGCTCCGCAGTGCTTTTCTCGAGCTCTGCCGGTATTCCATGGAATCTGTTTGCTGCCTTTCGGTTACATTTGTTCCCGTTGAGTTCAGGGTGGGTTTCTTTACGTGTCTTGCTCTCTCTTTTTTGTTCGTTTTTTGTTCATGTTGTTGTCCATCTCTATTTTTTTTTCGCAGCTCACTGGTTATTTGGTTTAATGTTCGTCCAGTTAAGGTTGGTGCTGACTTTCGGTTACGTTTGTTCCCATTGAGATCAGGGTGGGTTTTCTTTACGTGCCTTGCTCTCTCTGTTTTTGGTCGTTTTTTTTCATGTTGCAGTCCGTGTGGTGGATCTCTGTTGATTTGTTGTTTGTTTCTTATTATGCGATGTACTCTTCTTTTTTCTATGGGTTTCTAACATCTCTGTTTTTTCCTCTGTTTTTTCGCAGCTCGCTGGTTATTTGGTTTCATGTTCGTCCGGTTAAGGTCGGTTATGTTTTCATTTTTTTTTTAAATACCGTTCTTATGTATGATCTTCATTTCGTTGTGTGTTTGTTGTTTGTTATCGAGTGGCGTTTGTTCTTGCTGCTTGATTGTTTGTTGCTTCGTGTTGTTCGTGTTATTCTATGATTTTGGGTGTTTACTTAATTCTGTTTTTTATGGGTTTTCCTCTCATGTTGTTTTTCCGTGCTTCGTTTTTTGTGTGCAGGTCGTCATGTTGCTCGTTTTTTCTGATTTTGATGAGTTTTGATGGTCGATAGTTCGCTTGGCTAATCGATAACTGTTTAGTTCGTTTTTCTTTGAAGATTCTTTGATTTGGTCTTTGCTATCATGATGCAGGTCGGTTTTTCGGCACAAATCTATGATCTTGCACTTTGGGCTTCCTTGAGGTGGTTACACTGCATTCCGTTTTTTTAGTGTTATAGTTTTTTTTGTCTCTTTAGTTCTTTCGTTTTTTTTCTTTGGTTTTAGCCACTGGTGTTTAGTCGGGTTTGTGACCTGTGTTTTACATATTTTTATTGTTCATTGGCGATGTTGTTTCGGTATGGTTTTTTCATTGATTCAGATATGTGTTCTTTTGTAAGTATCCGAGGGGAAATCGAAGCAGTAGTACCCATCTGATTCAAGGGTAAACATAATTTTGGTTATTTTTGTCGTGTTTGTGGTAGATCCTCACCCGGGGCTTACTGGCTAGCACATGTGATGCTGTGCTAGGCGGGCAGGGTTCGAGAATCACCTCCTACCTTATGTAAGAACAACAGGGTTCCTCCCTCCGTTGGTTCGTTTTTATATTTTGGTTATTTTTGTCGTTTTTGCGGTAGATGCACACCAGCTACCGCGTTTTGTTGAAATTGTGGTCTATGTTGGGCCAGATACTTTGTTGGGCGATGGCTGGCACCACCTAGGGACTACACGAGTTATTTATGGTAAAAGTTTAACTGCCACTTCCCGTATACGATTGGACGTGCAACTTTGACTATGATAGACACCCACACGGTCATGTGAAGTTGGTGAGGCCGATGCCACTGTGTCCGAATATTCGTGATCGCTTCTACCTGACCTTTTTCGTTGTTCCATTGTGCCATGATGTTCAAGCCGGTGGTTTTGCCATGTTAGTGACTTGAAAGTATTGCTTGGTACTCATGATCGATTATAGCTCACTTTTTTCTCGGTTGCTCCCGTTAACTGAAGGTTGCACGATCCAGATCTAGTCGGTGGTTTAACTATGTTAGTGTCTCAGAACTATTGTTTGATAGTCGTGATCGATTATGGCTCACTTTTTTTCCGGTTACTCACTTTGCTTGAATGTTGGGCAATGCAGGTCAAGCGGATGGTTCCATCATACGTGAATTCTACGGCATTCTTCAGTAGCTCTGAATGTTCTTTGGATCTGATAGGCCCAATGGAATCCCGAAAAGTCTTATCTCTGCGCGCTCTTCGTGGCACGCGTCACGCGGGGCCCACCCACGTATTCCACCTCCCCTTCGTCCCCATTCCTCTTCCTCCCGCACCAAAATCTCCTCCCTCTCCCAATTTCTCTCTCTGTCACGAGATGGCACCGGACGACCCCCACCCTTCTAGGTGGCTATGTCGGATGATATGGCACCGGCGACCCCCAATCTTCTCCCCCCGGAACCGGCTACGGTGACGCCGCTGCGACCGACAAGGAGCTACGACGGAGAAGGCGCTGGTGAGGATGGAGCGAGGCGACAACCGATCAATGACTTTAACTAGAGGGTGCGGGGTGGGTCATCGGAGCCGGAGAACAAGGGGTAAGGGAGGCTTAGAGGAATGGTTGGGGGCGGCGGACCGGTGGAGGTGGGGATTCGAGCAGGGCAGGGCGGCGAGGAGAGCGCGGTAGCACCGGCGGCCGCGGTGTCGGGGCAGGCGTTTTGGCCGGCGGTGGCAGTGGGGGCACGTGTGCGTGGAAGGAGTCCGCGCGAGCTCTCGCGCGCGCGAAAGGTAGCCTCGCCCGCTGAAAACATCGTTATGGGCTCGGCAGCGAGAAATTGGGGCTAGGTCCAACGGGCTCACCATACCGACCAGGCTACTTGCACCCACTGTTTTTGCTCTAGCCTCGCCGACCCAGCTGCGGTTCCCGGCCCACCGGCGGCCACGCGCATGTCTCTGGAGCTGCTGGAGTGCGGTTGCGCGCGACGGCGCCACCTGGGCCAAGCACGCCGCCGCCGACTTCCCCCACATGTCCCGCACCATCGTGACTCCCAAGACGACATCTTGCCAGCCAACATCCTCCGCCGACTCCACGCCGCGGGTTGGGTGCTCAACGACCTCCCCGGGACCTGCTTGACCGGTACCCGGGCTACACGCTCACCTTCGCCCGGCCACCATTCATGGTCGTCGTGCTCAACCTCGACCATCTTGGGGTTCTGGAGAAGGGGCGCACCCCACGTACATTTCGCTCAACCTCACCGTCAGATACGACGGCGTAATCGCCTCTGTTGTGCATCATCAACTCTGTCGTGCTACATGTGAGAACCACTTTCCGCGGTGCGTCGATTTATGTACTACACTAGAATTTATATCAATCAACTAGGAAGCGCGGATACGGCAGAAAAATCGCGTATCAGGCTTGGATACGTATCGGATACGGGATACGTATCGGATACATGAGGATACAGAACGTCTCCATCGAACTTGATGCATTGCTATCCACCTCGATAAAATGCAGTCCAGATGTTGAATGTTGCTCATGTATTCCTCCAAATGATGATCGGAAGTGGCAGGCATGTAGAGAAAGTCACGAAGACTCCTATATACTACTAGTAATTCTCATTCTCGTATAAAAAATCACTAATTTATATACATTATTAATTTTATTATATATATACAAACGTATCCCCGTATCCGTGTTTTTGAAAAATCGGCGTATCGGCGTATCGCGGTATCGGTATCCGTATCCGTATCGCCGGGCATCCTAGTCAATCAACCGGTGTCTGAATTTTCCAATCGCTATACTATAACATACCTGTTCTGCTTCTGAGGCACACCATTGACCTTATCATGTACAGAAACAATGTGGATAGGCTGATTATGATTGTTGATCTTATCGACTTGATGATTTGAACACTAGATTTTATCATGCGATAAACTCATTCATCAATTGATTCTCGAGTCAGTTACCTCTGTTGCCTATTCTAGTTCTTAAAGTAAAATTACCAACTGAATCTCTGCCTGGGGATATAACATAATTCTGTGGTAACTGTTTGCTATGATATAGGGACATTTGCCTTCTTATCTGAACAAATAAGAGTTTAACTATGGTAACAGACAATTCTACTACTTTGCTGATGAAGACTTCCAATATTGGCATAAACAAATTTTACTGGTGTTGTCCATGCAGGTGTGGGAGATATCCTTCGGTGGTCAAAACAGCTGTTCCAGTGGATGGTAGATTTGAGAATGTATGTGTTCCGGCATCATAGCTGGGCGTGTAAGAGTGTGGCAGCCCCGAAGCCGTTCAGGTCTGTGTACAACCATGCAGAGAGGTCTTCAGGAAGACTAGAATGACAACAGGCGGGTAGCAAACCTTCGATACTTCGTTTTAAGTCTCATTTTCTCCCTTCAAATCATGGCAGTTCTTATTATTTATCGGCTGAAATTATGTTGTTATGTTATTAGTTAGGACTTAGGAGACCAGAATCATGATAGCTTTTGAAGCAGGGAGTTCATAATCCACGTAAGTCCCAGAATTGCCCCTTTCTATCCCTACTTGTACTTGTTAAATTGCACCTCTTACTCTGTCTGCCATTTTTGTTACTGCCTGTGCCTTCTTGGCATTTCTTCTAATGCAAAATGTGGTTCGAGTAAAAAAAAAAGTGTGTTACTGTCTGTAGGTTGATATTGGATCAAATGCTGTGACAGAGAAGGAGGGGCGTGACAGCTAAACAAGATCTGCAACTCGGCTCTCTGAATCCCTAGGAAGGAATCTCTGCAACTCGGCTCTCTGAATCCCTAGGAAGGAAGCTCCGAAAACACGGTAGGGTGATGGGTGGATTCAGCATCTTGAAGACCCAATAAGCAACCTTGGAGCATTGCACATTCAAGGTAATCACACTCACACTGCTGTCCAAGTAGCAAGTATCTATGACAAGATAATCAAGATTTTACTTCCAGACAAGATGTCTGCACCATTGGAACGAGCAACCACGCCCCTATTCCTTAGCATCTGATACCTCTCCGACGCCCAACGACACGGCCATTGTCTTCGGTGCCACCAGCCATCACCTCCGCGGGTCCTTCTCCATCTTTGGCGACCCTGAACCCTAACCCCGGTTGCCGGACTCAAATGTCACAGTGCCTGGGCCGTCTCCGGCGAGGTCGATCACCGCCAGTGTCCAACAGGGTCTGCCCAGCTCTGCACCATTTTTTTCAGCTGCAGCTGCATACACTCAGACAGCAGGCGCGCGTTGGGCCTTGGCCCATCATTCCCCAATGCAGGCCGCACATATATAAATAATGGTCATCCCATCTTCCACCTAGGGTTAGGGAGAGAGATTGTAGATCAGTTATGCGCCGGTCACCCCGCCGTCAGCCGCGTGCCGAGCTCCTCCGCCGTCGCCGCGTATGAGGATCCAGCCCTGCTCCAGTAGATCCGCCCAAATAAGCAGCTCCTTTGGGAGCTGCAGTTTAGAATCGAAGCAGGTCCTTTGGGAGCTGCAATCCGCAATCAAGACGGTCCTTTCGGAGCGGCAGTCCGCAATCAAGTGGCTCCGACTATCGGAGCCGCAGTCAGCAATCAAAGCAGCTCGCTTTACACGAGCTGCTGTCGGAATTCGACCCCCTTCCGGTTTGGATTATAGAAGGAGCTCGAATCCTTGTCCACTTCAATCTCCGAGTTGCCACCGGAGGCGTGAACCCAAGCCGCTATATATATCTGCCCTGGGGATCTCCCAGGCAGTCATCATAAGTCGGAGGAGAGCAGCAACTTAGGAGACAGGAAACCTCTCTGGCGATGGCGAACACGCATCTCCGGCGGCCGGCTGCCAAAGCCATGGGCAAACTATCCTCCCTAGCCATGCTGGTGAGTTACTTGTCCCCTAGACATCTTTTTTTGGGGGCTCTTACAGATAAAATTAAGGAACCATAGTAGTAGAAAGAGTTGTCAAAATTGTTTTTTTTTTTGTGTGTGGAAGGTAGCACAATCTCGTTTTTCCTGGTGGAAAGTAGCAAAAATACATTTTTTCCAGAGAACATATATTATCAACATAGAAAGTTCTCTCCTTTTATTCCTGCTGCTAGGAAGTTGAGCTTATGTAGCCCGGGGTGCCTCCTTAGCAGCAGCGTTACAACAGCATCATCAACAAGAAAAAAATTCTGTGAAATGGTGAGCATGCCGTGTCAGGCTATGCGGCAGCGCTCAAAAAATCTCCAAATTTGCACCATCAGGTGCCATGCTACATTCCATAGAATCACCTGACCATGGAAATAGATAAAATAAATTGTTGATGTGCGCCGCGTGATTGAAGCCTACCACTGATTATAATTAGCTTACATCACTTGTTTGGTCATGCAAAATATGCATAGAAATTAACCAAGAACGTTTGCTTTTTTCCGTTTGTTCTAATACATGATTACAGTCTGTTTATAGTGGTGTGTCACATAAAGGAATAGATATATTTATCAACTCTAATTTCTTTCTATGTCAAATACAGGAAAAAGATGAAGGCAATTGGCAACATGATATGCTCAGCAATTTGCCTGATGACTTGTTGCTCAATATCATAGAGCGACTTGATATTGCAGACGCCACAAGAGCCAGCATCCTCTCCAGACGGTGGAAGCAGATCCCTACTTTGCTCTCCAATATTCTTATAATGGTTGGTTCCACTAACAACATGCAAGAGAGGAACCGTGATGATGTTGTTCGGGCCAATGCAACCATGCTTGGAGCGACCCGGAGCCTTCTCGAGAACAGGAGTACAAGTCCATACACCATTCACCGCCTGTGCATTCAATTCTTCTTGGGAGATGGATCCATTAGAATTGGTCGGACCTTTGCCAACACCATCGCAACAAGGAAGGTTGGTGTGGCCGAGTTCACAATCTTGTCAGAGAAGGAAGGTAAACGATGCAGCGCTGATGATAATCTCGCAAACGGAAGGCAGCTCAAGTCACTAATTAATGCTTGTCCGGACGCATTCAGTCGTCTCACGCGACTTAAGCTAGAGAATTTGAGACTAGGTGAATCAGATTTCCCTAAGATTTTTAGATTGTGCAAACAACTGAAGTTCCTCCACTTGGAGAACTGTGACATGGGGTTTCGGTCCTTGCTGCATGTGGAACACCGGCGTCTCCGTGAGATTGAGATTGTAAAGAGTGATTTTGAAAGGGTTGATCTGAATTGGCTGCCAGAGCTCACAAAGCTGACTTTTCGGTCTTGGGCATCTCTGCTTGATCCGTTGTCTTTTGGTTATGTCCCACTGCTCCACACTGTTAGCATCCGTAATACGGCTCTTTCATGGCACAAGATGCTTAAATTAAGTGAATTTCTTGGCAAAGCCACCGTAAGCAACCTGCATCTGTGCTTTGACAGAGAAAAGGTTGGTGAAGGTTACAGTCTTGTTGATGATGCACATAGTCTTTATTTTGTTTAACATAGTTTGTTCTATCTTTGGCAGATTTGGGTTAAACCTGAAGATCCGAGAGAGTTGTGGCAGGTGTTCAGCAAACTAAGGCTTGTGAATATGGCTGCCATTTCAAAGGAATGTGATCTGACTTGGACGATGTTTGTTCTGCAAGGTGCACCTTACCTTGAGGAGCTATGCATCAGGGTAAAGTATTTCTACCTTTTCTCCAAAAAAATAATTCCTTCTGCATTTAAAGTTAGATTTAGTAGTCTTAAATTTCCAATGCTGCATTAAAATGGTCGATAGTTAGGTAAAATTGTTTTTTCTTTTACATTGTTGTTTGCTGCATTAAATTACCTGATGAGAAGCATTGCAGGTTTGCGATTGTTTGGGGGTAAGGGATGAGAACTTGAGGAAGCAGTATGAGTTTAGCACTGAGAAGAAGGATGCTGGTGCAAAATGGGAAGCAACTGATTTCAAGCACCGCAATCTTTCCACGCTCAGGATCTTTGGGTTTCAGTCAGAAGACAAGTTTGTGGACTATGTCACAACTGTCATGAAAGCAGCAGCCAATCTGAAGGACATATACCTGCATGAGAAGCCAGCGTGCAAGGAGGAGTGTGCATACAGACGCCGGCGAAGTAACACATACCCGCAGTCAGAGGGTGAGAAGATCTTGGTCAGGAAAAGTTTGAAACTGCATACGCGCCCGTTGTTAAGGGTTCACTTCTTATTTTAAGAAATAGTAAAGTTATGTTCCTGCTGGATGACAAAGAGAAACATGTGGGATGGTTCTGATGAACACATTAATAATTGTGTTGTAGCTAAGTTGTCTTTACATTTTGGTGACGATGTGTGCTGGGTGTTTTGTTTCTCCGGAAGTGACTACATATGTTTCTTCGGAAGTGACTACATATCGTATTATTTATAATATTGCTAATAAACTAAATTATTCTTGTTCAAGTATAGTTGCAATTTATCCTGGGAATTTGTTTGCTCAAGATGATTATTTATTTAGTACCGTTTGGCCAGATTTAT
Organism: Poa pratensis; assembly: GCA_947311845.1. Classification (NCBI taxonomy): domain Eukaryota; kingdom Viridiplantae; phylum Streptophyta; class Magnoliopsida; order Poales; family Poaceae; genus Poa; species Poa pratensis. Next base: position 93,366,438 of record CAMZMU010000034.1, read on the forward strand.
TCTTGTTCAAAGCCAGTTGGAGTTGAAACTACGGATATAATAAGTTAATAACGACTCAGCTGGAAAAATACCGTCGGGGGGAGGTCCTATATACCGGCGACACATATCGTATTATTTATAATATTGTTAAGAAACTAAATTATTCTTGTTCAAGTATCGTTGCAATTTATCCTGGGAATTTGTTTGCTCAAGATGATTATTTATTTAGTACTGTTTGGCCAGATTTATTCTTGTTCAAAGCCAGTTTGAGTTGAAACTACGGATATAATAACGACTCATCTGGAAAAATACCGTCGGGGGGAGGTCCTATATACCGACCCCGTCGCCCGTTACCAGATGCTGCACGCCCCAGGCGTGGGTGTTGGGTCAGCCCAGTACCTTTTTTTGTTCCATTTTATCCTTCCTGTTTTTTCTTGTCTGTTTTTTCCGTAATCTGAACATTTTAAACAATTTTCAAAATTCAAAAAACTTCGAAACTGATTTTTTTTCAAAATTTGAACAATTTTCGAACCTAAATAATTTTCGAATTTGAACAATTTTTGAATATGAATATTTTGAACATATTTTTCAAATCTGAATTCTTTCGAATTTAAACAATTTTCGAATCAGAATGTGTAGCAAAAAAAAATTCAAATCTGAATTTTTTTCGAAATCTAAACAATTTTGTAAATCTGTACTATTGTTGGACAATTTTTAGATATGAATAAGTTACAAAATTGAACATTGTTTACTTAACATTTTCGAATGTGAAAACATGTTCCAAAACTGAACCATTAGCTCTTAGGCATAAACACAAACAACCACAGGGCACAAAAGATACTCATCTCCATTATCTTAATAATCCGCATGATTTTTTCCCTATCAAATCTTGGAAGAGCAGTGACAAAATCAGCGAGAAAATCTTATGAGAATTTAGTAAAAGTCACGGGAACATCAATCAGAACACACAGTAGGCAGCAGCACAGTAGCAGTCGTACTCGCTGGGTGCACGCTTTAGGGAGACTTAAAGCCATTCAATCCACAAGCAGCCCGTCCTTCACCTATGAACACACCGGATCCGCAACAGGAGGTAGTGGCTTTGTTGACGACCTCCTCACATCTGTACGGGGCGCTGGCAGCATTGACAACAGGAGCTCGGCCGACGACGATGCAGCAGATCGATTGGGTTGAGGCGGAGGCACCCGGAAACGGGGACACCTATCGCGGGAGGGCCAGCTTGGGGACACGGAGATTTGGGGCCGTCGCAATCCCTTTCCACCGTCTCGAGCAGGTGGAGGTCGACGGTGGCCGGAGATCAAGGGGGTGGTGGCTGGTTGTGGGTGGCGGTGAGGGACGCCGTCAAAGGTATGTTCGTTCTGCGAGTTGGGGTCGCAAACAACGAAGGGAAAGAAGGATGCTCACTTTCTCGGAACTGTAGTGCGCGGCAGCCAGCGTCGAGTAGCTGGTAGCCCAGTACGTTGACTCGTAGCTATGGCTGGCCTACACCGGGAGCATATGCACGGCGTGACCGTGTACTATTTATGGCAGGACCACGCCAGCATCAGCGGGCACATCTAGGGCGTGATTGGTTGCTCGTGAGGTCCTCAACCAGGCCCTAGCCGTGCAAAAATCGTGCATTTGGCTGCCTGGCCCAGCCCGCGTTCCTGCAGCGCACGATACTTAAAGCAGCATCGGGCCAGGCCCAATAGGAACGGCCGATTTGGCTGTTCCCCCTGAGCCACCCTCGCGAGCTCTGTTCCTCGTGCAGGGAAGGGGAACGCGGAGCCAAGCTCGTATAACCTCGGAGATGGCGCGAGCTCGCGCGCGCAGGCGAAAAATCGGCGGGCAAAATTTCGGTCACCGCACAGCAATTTCGCCCCCCTATTTCACCCCCTCCGACTCACCGTCCGATCTCCCGCCACCATTTTCCCCCCTTCGAGCTCTCTCCTTCGCAGGTTTTCACACCTGACGAGGGGTAAACTCATCAAATCCCATGGTTAAGGACCTAGGGTTGAGATTATGGGATGAGAACGTGGTAGTACTGGTAGTTTCGTCGGCTGACAAGCAGAGGCAAAGATTTACCCAGGTTCAGGCCCCTCGGGTGGAGGTAAAGACCCTACTTCCTGCTTGTCTGGTATTGATTGTGCGAGATTATGCGATTACAAGGAGATCTCCGGCGAGATGTCGATCTCGCTAGGGCTTTTGGTGGTTCGAGTATGGCTTGGTCCTAGATCGGCACCCCTCCCAGCCCTTAAATAGGCTGGGTCTCGGGAGTTTGTAACCGACCTAGTTTACACGTAAGGAAAGTATAAACCGACTATGCCTATGTCTAATCTTGGAGGGTACTCCATCTTGTTGGGCATCTCGCCTTGGGCTTCGAGTTGACTCTTCGCTTATTGGGTCTTAGTCGTCACGTGCACCAGGTACCCTCACGGTAGGGTACCCGAGGTGTATACCCTTGTCAACACCCGAGCGGCGGCTACTCCTCCGGCGGTCGGTGGTGGTCGTCCTCTTCACCGAGATGTCCTCCTCCACCTCCTCGTCCCCGTCCGTTCCTTCCCTGGCTGTCCGCAGCTTGAGTGTAAGTCCTCCTCCGTTTCTCTCCTAGATCTGGTAGTATCTGGTCACGATGTGAGTAGTATGTGCTAGTCTCTGGTAGATATCAGTAGTATGTGCTTGTATATGGTAGATCTGAGTAGTATGTGGTCGTATATGGTAGTATGTGGAAGTAACTTATGTCGCGATGCTTGATTGATCTTGTAGTTCATGCTTAGGTGTTGATGTGGTAGATCTTTGATGTAGTAGCCACATGATTCTTACTTCGATGCGCATCATCTGTGTTCTTCACGACCCTGATCTATCCGCTACGTCTGTGCTGCCATTGCCCGCTCTGCCTTTGCGGTCCGTACCGGCGCCTGATCAGTTCGTGTCACCGCAAAGGGCAAAGGAACCTCATGGCTTCCTCAGGTGCAAGAACGTGCCTATGCATTGGCCAGCTCCATTGTCTACCTTCGTCCTCACTAGGATGGCCGAGCTCGTCAAAAATGGGCTTGATCTGGATAGGGGCATCAAAGACAAGAGTTTGGACAACATTTGCAAAGATGTTCTCCTTTTCTGCGGCGCAATGGTGACCAACACCCAGCTGTACAATCATCTCAGGAAGTGGAGGTACAGGTGGACACATCTCCGCACTTTGGCACAACTTGAAGGAGTGGAATGGCGCGAGGAGTCTAGCACTTTCTACATGGACGATACGGCATTCCTCAAGCATGTTACTGTAAGTTTGCTCAATTCAGCTTGTTCAGTTCTTCTAGCTCTCTACTTGATGTGTGTCAGGATAACAGTTCCATCCTTTTCAGACTCACCCCAAGGACGAGTGCTTCATCAACACGCCAATTGAGAACTATACGCAGATGAAGATCATCTTCGGCAGGCCGAAAGTGCAGAATCCTCTGGCGGTGAACACGCTCCATCTTGCTCTGAGCTACCTCATGGATCATGAAGAGGAGCGCGTCGCCTACCTTGCCGGGAGTGATGCCGACAGGAAGACTTGGTACTACTCCTACTACCGCGCTCTCTTCCGGGCGATGGCTTGATGATGTTGTTGCTCGTACTACCTCATGCCCTCTATGATGTCCCCTAGTATGTAGAACTTACTAAAACTGATGCCAGATTTGTATATTTTGCGAGGCGGTATACTAAACCCCTCAGATGATGAACTTGTGATGCGAGGGGGTAGTATTAACCCCTCCTCGGATGATGAGGTGCATCACCAGCAGTTGTTGCGCTGAATTTGTGATGCACCATTTATTTTGCTAACCTAGTAATGGGCATGTTCAGTTTAAGCATGGTTCCCTGGAACTTGTAGGTATGTTCACCGCTTAGGCAAGAAGGTAAGCATACCATGGTTGTTGCATGTAACCAAACACCATGAAATTAGCTCTGTCAAACAACTCATGCAACCAAACAGCGCGTGGGAAAAATGTTGCATTCAGCCGAACAGGCCTGGCCAAAACATTGTGGGCAACCAAACAGGCTGCACAACTTGGCTCAGGCCGCGTTTCAGCTCGGCCAGGCCCGCCAGGGCCACGGATGCAAAAGGCCCAAAATATGTGCGAGCAACTAATCACGCCCCTACATGTTGCCGTTTTTTACCACTGAAAGAGCAATATATGACACCTCTATGACTCTGTGAGGACCGCACCTTGTACAGGCTACTCAATTCATTGTCATGCGATTCGTTCAGTGTATGCGTAGAAATCGTACTCGAAGCTCATCCTGTTATCTACCACGAAAGTGATTTTGGCCACGGGTGGATCGAGGCTTAGCCCGATGGCAGCGATGTGCTGATACGTCCCAGCCGGCCCGGGTTCAAGCTTCCGTGTTCGCGCTCGACCGCTATCAATACAACAGCGCTGCCAGTTTCTTCCTGGTACGGCCGCTTTTTTTTTGGCCACGTCTGTGCTCCTCATCCTCTCTTCCATGGTGCGTTACAAACTGCTCGCGGTGATCCATGTTTTGACCAAATTTCCCCCATTCCGGTGCCATGTACGTGTAGAACGTCCTGAGTGGTGTCCCGTCGTCGTTGGTCGTCTGTATCGTCGTCCTACGACTTCATGAGCTCTCAAAGCCATGTCTAGGAGCTTTGACTCGGATCCTTTTCCAAGGAGGAAACAATTCAAGAGGTAGTCTGTGACTGCCGCCACTATCGTCTTTCTCGCCTTCGGTGTTGAGCGCCGCACATTCGATATCCTCCTCCTCCCCTACGTACTGGTCTTCCCCACCTGATTCTGCATCATCCCAGGTTTGCTATGGATCTTCCTAAGCATCTCCTTGTGATTCGTGCGTCCCTGAGCTACCTCCTCGCGTGCTTGTGCTCTGGCCGTCGTCGTCGTCGACCATGACATCACCTCCGAGCTCTGTTACGTGGTTGCAACAGTAAAACCGTATAATATTTTAACAAGATGTAGGTCTTCATTAAGGATGGCAATGGGTAGGGTATGGGGCGGGTAGACCAATACCATACCCAAATCCGTGTAGTCAATGGGTACAAAATTCTATCCATACCCGTACCCGTGGTACAAAACTTTACCCGTACCCATACCCGACGGATACCCATACCCATTGGGTACCCAATGGGTAAATCAAATAGTACAAGTTACTCATAATTTTACATTCATCGATAATTTTTTTGATAAAAGAAAAACATTCATCTCAACTCAATAACATATATTTAAGTACGTGACAATTATGTCAACTCAAATTGATAATTGATGACAACTTCACATAAGTCCACAAATTCACGAGAATAAATATTAGACCTCCACGAGTAAGGTATATAAACGGGCAGGGTATGGGTATACCCACGGGTACGAGGTTATACCCGTGCCCTACCCACGACTTAAACGGGGAGGGTACGGATACTACCCATGGGTATAAAATTGTACCCATACCCTACCCATGCGGGTACGGTACCCGCGGGTACCCGTACCCATGGGTAAAATTGTCATCCTTAGTCTTCATGAACCATTGACTCATGTAGTGGCAATGCCATGCGCGGTAGGCAGCATATCTATATCAGGAGTTCAGGACACGAGTTCGATTTTTCTCCTCGTGACCGTTAGTAATAATTATTTATTTCTTCACGTATTGACATGTGGGACCCGCGTGTAAGACAACCCCCCAATCCGCATATGCCGGAGAAAAATATAGAGAGGTATTTTAGCAAAACTTACAATGCCACGTGTCAACTTCTCTATGATTTGGGACATGTTTGTTTGTTCAATACAAGTTATGGGACTGTGGTTTTTCGTTTTGCAAGTTGTGGAACAAATCTACACATTTCGGACAAGTCATGGGACTACAAGTGTATATAGCTCTTTATTCTAGTTACAACTAGGTTTTTCTATTTGCAAAGTGGGTTGCAACTGATTTTTTCGGTTACAAGTGTATCACAACTGAGTTCTTTCTAGTTGATGAAAGTGAACGGTAGCTGAGTATCTTCTAGTTGCAACTTGCAAGTATGTTGCAACTCAGATTTAGTAGCATCACATTATAAAATGTTAATCTGATTTCGCTTCTAGAAAATGAACCGCACATTTTTTTTTTTGGTCTCCATCACGATGCATCCTTTCTGTAGGAGATCCCATGACCATGCTGCTCGTCATTTTACACGAGTATGTTTTTCTTGGCCAGAGCCATGTCGATAGCTCCATGCGACCATGCCCCAGTGCTATGAGCTAGTCTGGGCCCATTAGAGGAACAGCTAGCCCAATAGGCTACGACAGATTGCTGGCCAAGCCATGTCGAATGCGACCATGCCCCAGTGCTAGTCTGGGCCCATTAGAGGAACAGCTAACCCAATAGGCTACGACAGATTGCTGGCCCAGCCATGTCGATAGATCCATGCGACCATGCATTTGAACGTTAACCAAGGGGAAAAAAAGGAACAGAAGAGATACAGTCGACTGAGATCAAATCACGCTCAAAGGAATAGCTGACTTGGCAAATATGAACTCAGCAACCAATCGTTCCATTATTTTCGCTGGTGGGCACGTAAGGTAGCTCTGCCCTTTCTTCTGGGGCAACAGGACAGAGAAGTGCATCATGTAAAATCACCAATCTTCAGTGTTGACAAACACAATATAAAACACTAAACTGAAGACAATAGGGTATCCAATCTGAAATTGTAATCAGGCGACAGGAGGGGTACTTCATTCAGTTGGGACAGAACCATGGATTAGTTGTCCTGGTAGATTGTGAGTGATTTTCTTTGTTGATTTAATGTGTTCATCAAAGACAAACAGAGTTGCCAAGAGTGTGCAAGACAAGAAAGCCAATCACAGGTAAACATAACAAAGTAAACTACAAATAGCACATACTAAACCAAAATCAAAAGACGAGATGACAAAATGGAGTGCAGAAACACAATCAAACCATGATCTTATGTCTGAAAGCAAACCCTCCAAAAGGTTACATATCCAGCATGGGAAGCGAAAGATAACACCTAACGAGTACGAAATAGGATGGTTCATAGCTAATCGGGGTACAAAAAGGTTCGTCGCATACGGATCAGAACGTAACTACAAAGTATGATTCAGGAACAAATTCTTCAGACAATGACTCCTTGTAATGACTGAACCATAGATCCTTCGGACGCAGGTAACTTCATTGACACCAACATGTACGGCTCTCCAATGCAGGCTGCAAACATCAAACCCATTGGCAATTAGTAAGAGCACTACATGGGCGTCAAAGAAACACCGGATGCCAGATGAAAGCCTTGAGAATAGATCAGAAGAGTAGAGACTATACCTTAAAACTCCAGACCATTTGGTCCGTACGTTCCATACACAAAGTACCCCAAACCCTCGTTGGTCATCACCATGACACCCATGCGAGCCTGGCTCCATTTGCGAACCTTGCGAAGAGAACCAGTGGTCGGGAGCCATGGAACGGCATTCTCATTGACTCTCACTGAAATGGAGGAAAAACAGGATCATAAGGCTACAAGCTAATTACTTGTTCTTGCTTGCAAATATTAACAGCAGAACTTAAATCTCCTAGCCAAGCAACTAAGCCAAACAAAACAAGTTCTATTGAAATATAGGAAACAAATAAGGATCACCTTCATATCCTAAACAGAAATAACAAATGAAATACAATAGGGTACCAATAATGTGGAAGAAACAAAACAGTTCTCAAATAGAGATAAGTGGGACAAGGTCACACTTGAGTTGTAACACCAATGGTAAACCCTAGTTTACAGGCTGCTGCAGACAGTAACCAACCTGACAAATAGTATCAGCAGCACACATAGCCCACAATTTTTTTTAAAACAATTCCAACCCAGGACAATTAATTTAACGTGCAGCCATGTTTCAACACATTACTTGCTCCATCTTGTAAGTCATGCATACTCAAGTTAAAAAAAGACTTAATTCATGCAAGAATCTAAATCATGAATTCAGAAAGCATAAGACCATGTAATTATCTAAGAAATCCAATAAATGAGCAGTTACTAATGAAACTTAGCATGCTTGTCCTGCACGTATAGGCTTCAACACTAACTTTTAAGATGTTCAATGGTCAGATTGGCTAAACTGATCAAATAACAGATATAGCAGTATATGTCTTTATAAGATACAACTCACGCATTATTGATACGACCAACCCATCCAGCATCTACATAACTAAAGCCCACTAAGATTTTATACCAACACCACTTCAGGTATGGCAGCGAATATACTTTGCTGTACGCAGTAAAATGGAGCACACACCAAATACGATCAGCAGATATACAGTAGCATGTAAAGCAGCACTGTGTTGCAGTGCACACAAACATGTTAGACTCCTCGAACAGTATGCTAAATAGACTCAGTCGACACACGATGCTGTGTCATACAGTGTCATATACATCACAATCCAAAGTCAAACCGAGCAGACCAGATAGAATCAGCAGTCATACAGTGTCAGATAGATCAACAATAGGTTTCAGTGCATACAGAAATCCAGCAATCACATGCTACAATATTCGATTGCTGCCATACCTGCATCGTGGTCCACGTGCTCAGCCTCATTGGCATCAGCGGCCACGGGGAGCATGATGTCGCCAGGAGCAGCCACGGGCAAGGGGAGGATGACGTCGGCATCAGCGGCCAGAGGCTCCTCCATCTCAGGCTCCTCCTCCACGTAGCTGAGCACGTGCCTGCAAGCACAGGAGAGAAGGAAGGGAATATCTCAATTACACAGCACAAATCAGGAGCAATTTGGATTAGAAATCAGTCAGGAGGCACTTACTTTCGATGGAAGTGGAGTGCTGGGCTGGAAGCGGTCGAAGACGGCCGTCCCCTTGGAGGCGTCAGAGTTGGCGAACATCCCGGTAAGGAGTGCCCTGCAAGGCGAAATTCCATGGTCAATCCGGAAAAAAAAAAGACAGAGAGCAGACTACAGCAGGAAGTGATCGAGAGGATCATGGCTCTTACTCCATGTACGTCTTGGGGAGGCTGGAGGACGCGCCTGAAGCGCCCGCGTAGTGGCTCCCGCCGATGGCGCGGAAGGCCGCGGACCCCCCACGGACGGTGCAGCCGACGTCGACCTCGCCGACGGTGAGCTCGTCCGCGTTGCTGCTCCCGCCGATGGCGCGGAAGGCCGCGGACCCTCCGCGGACGGTGCGGCCGACGTCGATCTCGCCGACGGTGAACTCGTCCGGGAGCTCCTGGATCTCCACCATCGCTGCAAAAACGGAACAGTCTCAGATCTAAATCCCGATGAGTAGACCTACTCGATCTAAACGAGCGGAGTGGGAGAGGACACCTACTGCTAGCGGGAAGGTGCGGGGGCGCGGCGGCGGTGGGCGTCGGCGGCGGCGGCGAGATCTGGGAGCTAGCAGAGGCGGCGGCGGACGGGGGAATGGCAGGAGAGAGAAGAGCCCTGCCTCGGGGCAGGGGATCTTATACTGCTTTAGAAGCCTCCCGAAGCGCCCAGCCGCGCGGCGTTCTGCGGGTCGGGCCGCCGCTGGGCATTTTGCGGGGGGTGGCGGGCCGGCCAGGTGGGCTGCGGCGGGGCGGGATGCTGCGCTTATCCGGCGCCCCGCGCGGTTTGCAGTGCCGCGCCGCGATGGAGAAGTTGCGCAGGCCGGTTCGATCACTGGGCCGCGCAAAGAGGCGACGTGCATGTACGCCTCGCAGGCGAGCGGCAGATAGGGGATCCCGGCTTCCGGCGGGGATTTTCTTTCGCCTGTAATCCGAACCGCCGGGATCGTCAAATCCTCTGCATCTTGGACAATCTCTCAAGATGGACCTATGTCTTTGGATCCGAGAGCGCTCAGATTTGACGCCGAACATACAGAAGCTCGGTTTCTTGATCCACCGAACTCGATGCGCAAGACTCAAGGAAGGGCTCGATGCACAACTCTTCTTCTCCGGTGGGTTGGTTGGTTACAACATCTTTCAAAGAAGAGAGATCAGCCCGACCGTCTCCGGCGGCTGGTCTCTGCCCTTTGAGAGATGATGAACCTCTGACTTCGGATCCAGAGAGAGCTCAGCTCCGCCATCTTTTTGCACAAACGAGGTTTTCTTGGTGGAAAAAGAGTTTGGGAGGTAGGGAAGAAGAACGAAGCTCTCTGTTCTCTGTTCATGGTGGGAGAAGCTCAAGGAAGAAGAAAGCTAGAACGAGGGGAGGAAGAAGAAAGCTACAATGACAGGAGCGGCAACGGACCAGTTTTATATGGAAACAGGGGAGGTGGGAGACGCCCAAGTTGCGTGCCAGACCACCGAAATTTCGGCCTATCGATCAGGACAACCAGCAATATTTAAACCGTCTCTAGCACAAATCGCGAAAAGATTGTGTGGAATTTGGCTTCGGTCGTTACTGTTTAGGAAGATTTTGATAGCGTTTGGTAAGTAGTACGTTACATGCAAAGACAGAGCATCGCGCCGAGCTGGAGATGTTTGACGCTTTCACGCCAAGTAGGGAAGCAGTCCTTTTCAAACACGGTGCACTCGGTACGCTACCCGTCCGGTGAACTACACGTATTTTGTTTCTAGAATTAGCAGTCCATCCCACATTTTTAGCATCAGAATATGTCAGAGGCGGGAGGTGGGAGTTGCCCGACTCGAAGTTGTTCGTCATTGCGAGAGGAGGCGACGTGGGAGGTGGGATGCAGGCTTCCTCTGCGCCGGTGTAAATATAGGTTGTGGGAACGCTGCAACGCCGGCGCGTGGGTTGGCGGTGCGCTGGCGCCAATGTTAATGTGATCCATGCTGGCCGGCGTGGAGCCGGTTGGTCGCGTCTCGTCCCGTAGCATCGTTTGGGGAATCACCTGGTAAAGTGCGTCATTTATCAGCGAAATGGCCTTCAGCACGACCACTAATACTTGGTGCTCCCGATCCGTGTCTATAACATATAGGTCATGTTTGTCAAAGGGCGTGTCCAACCGATGTCGGGCACCCGAATAGTCCCCAAATTTAGAGGGTGGGTCGAGAGTGTCGGACAAAAACTCGGGCCGAACACTTGTGATTACCGTATCCGGCACCCATGGGCGTTTGGGGGTGCTTTAGAGCATCCCCAACCACAATGGCCAAATTTGCCCCCTAAAACGTGCCCGGATGGTACCTGGACGTGTCCGCTTTGAACACTCAAAAGTATGTGTCTCCAATCATATACCCCAAAATCCCCCAAATTGTCTAGTCAATTGCATGTGATTGGTGGGATGGAGAGAGAAAGGGAAAAAAGAGAGAAGAAATAGTTCAACTCGTCTAATATGGTCCGTTTCCTATGTGGCAGCCTGACCGGGCATGTCCGGGCGTCCAAACCCAGCCCACATATGGGTTGAGATTGAGAAGAGTCGGACAGCCCAAACGTTTAGGTAGAGTTTGAGGGAACCAGATCCTCTAACGTCAAGGAGGGAAGTCTGGTAAGCTACCATACAAGCTAGTGTAAAACAAAGAAGAAAAGTCAGAGCCCCGTAGCGAACACTGTATGTGTTGTAGTGTAGTACGTAGATTACTGTGAATAATTACTGTGCATACAACTCTTCTAAATTAAAAAATTTGATAGCCATAATTATGATTGTTAACAATTATTATAATATCACATATTTATATTGTACAAGTTAATTTAACTTATACTTGGATTAATCATATAGATGTGAAGGAGGGAAGTTGGAGTACTGTAGCTTACCTGACTTCCCACCTTGACGCTAGAGGATCTGGTTCCGAGTTTGAGGAGACTGGTGGGTTATATTTTTCGCTCTCCTGCCGGATATATCCGGTCTACGCTGCCGGACAGATAAGGAGGATTTGAGGGAACCGGTTGGAGATGCTCTTAACCGGTGGAGATGCTTTTACATCGACATATTTCGGCAGGACTCCCCCGTGCACCACACAACAACAAGAATACTAGTATCATTTTCAAGACTTTCCAAAACGTTGCGTCCATTACAGAGTTATTATATTGTTGCCTACATTCTAGAACACACAACAACAAAGCCACGCACAACTGCACAAGCACCCGACCCATTGGCACGTGAGTCCTATGTGTCCACATTTTGGACACAAAAGCATGTGTGACGCATACCACGTCGACAAGGAGTGAGAGCTGCTCCCATCGGACAGCTAGGATTTACCATATATTTCATGTGTTTTCTTTTCGTGCAAAACAAATTATAGCTGTTTGAAATTTTAGCAGTTTTCTCAAAAATTTCTTGGCATTATGATGTTGGTTACCACTGTCATGTGGTGTTTATGGTTCAAGCTTGGTCGAGACGTTTGATCACGCGAATGACGCAATCATCCTCTCATGTTAGTTCCTATGGCATGAGGTATTTTTATTATTGGCTGAATTATCAGTGGTTTTCTAAACTTTTCATGAGTATGATGTTGTTCACCATAGTAATTGTTTTGTATCGTTCAAGATTGGACGATAAAGTCATCATATGGTCGTGATCGCTCAATTTGACCTCGCCTCTCATGACATCTCGCAACCCTTCTACTTGAAGGTGAGCTGCATATCCAACGTTCATGAATCCCTCTCGACACTCTCTTGGGCGACAACTTCCTCACCGTGTTGCGCACTCGACGCTTTTGATCTGTCAATGCCAACATCGCAACCTAGGCAGGGTCTTTGCAGAAGGAGAGATTCCATCTTGTCCCTGATGTCGGCGACGGTTTGATAGAAGCTCTTGTTAGACTACATGTACGGCTGAGATTAGAGATAGAATTAGGTTAATGACCTTCTTGTATTCCAAGTCTCCACCTACCCCATGTACTTCTATATATAGCCCCCGTGAGGGTCAAATCAATACACAACAATATTAGGGATTCTACAATTTCCACAGCTCTCACCTGCAAACAATAGGAGGAATCACAATTTGTCTTTTTGTGCCGCCTAAATGAAACACTGAACTTGTTCTTTTTTCTTTCCTTTTATACGGTATAAAGAAGAGGAACAAACTCATTCTCCTCCGCTAGCTCCGTCGGCCAATACGCTATTGAATCCATAAAAAATTGCGGAACACATTTGACCATGGAAAAACCGAATAAATTTTTTCACAACAATTACATTTGTGCTCTAGAAGTTTCTTCAAATATATATATGCTTAACTACTCATATACCAAAAAAAAATCATATAATTTTAGACCATATAATTCAGAGACATCTATCAATCATAAATATGTATAATAATACATAGTTTATATAATTGTAAAACAATATTAAGGAAATATTGTACAAAATCAGTTTTTAAATATAGCGCAATTAAAGTGTTTTTCTCATCAATATACGTTACAAATGTATACAAAAAACACATAACTAATAATTAGTAGTTTATTATTTGTTGGAGTATATCAAATGAGTAGTCGAAAATTATATATGATAATGTCTTAGCATGTTGCCAATGAGTTTAAAGTATTAAAAATTAGTATAATTTCCAATGCCCTGTTTTGGTTGTTCTTGAAAGAAACCTCAACCCGTTGAACATTTAAAATAGTAGCTTTGTAGGAGAGGAGAGGTTCGACTTGTGCGGGGGGGCCTGGAAACCAACCATAACTTTTGGCGGTGCATGACAACCACCCATCAAATCGCGAAAGATCGTGTCGAATTTGGCTTCGCTCGTTACTGTCTACGAAAGATTTTGATAGCGTACCGCCACCGATTTCATTACGACTTGCATGCGAATGAGCGTTGGCGAAATTTATGGCGGAACATTCACAAATCCAGCCTTGTTACGTTACATGCAAACGCTTCCGAAGTTGTCGACAGAGCATCGCGCTGGAATAGTTTGAGGCTTTCACGCCAAGGAGGGAAACCGTCTCTTTCAAATACGCCACACGGTTGCGCTGGACTATTTTGTTTCCACCAAGCAAAATTAACAGCCGCTCCCATATTTTTAGCGGCAGAATATGTCGGTTTCAATACTTTCCATATCGCCAGCCGTATATACGGTTTGGCAGAGACGTGCAATACATGATTATATTTTGTTTCCACCAAAGAAAATCAATAGCCACTCCCATATTTTTTTAGAAACAGAATATGTCCATTTCAATACTTTCCAAAGCGCCGGTGACGTGTACAAGGTGACCTTAGAGCATCTCCATGGACACCCGGAAATTGGTCCGCTACTATTGCAACTCATGTCCGTTTTGAAAAATGTCGGACACTTGTCCGGCCAAATCTAGGGTGCTGCCCACAATGACGCACCCCAAACATGTAAAATAATAAAAAAAACTAAAATGTGTAAATTTTCATTATATTTTAAAGTTTGAATGAGATTTAAACAATACCAGCCTCGTCGGCGTCCCTAAACCTACTCCTTGCTGAGATTTTCCGAGTCGATGTTGTCGAGGTCATCCTTGTTGTCGTCGTCGAGGTTGACGACAACGGTGGAAGGCAGCACGCGAGCTGGAGGCGCCGACACGAGGCACACGTGAGGTCGAGGCGCCACCGGAGACAGACGCCGAGGCCTCAATGGTCTCCAAGAAGCCCGATGAGTCCCTTTCGATCTCGTTTTGCAAGGCTACCAGAATATATCCTTTTCCAACAAAGCCTGATTTGCACTACACGATTACATATTGTTTTCACCAAAGAAAATTAATAACCACTCCCATATCTTTAGCGGCAAAATATGTATGTTTCAACACTTTCGAAAACGTCGGCGATGTGTATAGGGCAATCTTATAGCATCTCCACCGGCACCTTCCAACTTATGTCCGCTTTGGAGGGTGTCACACACTTGTCCGGCCAAATCGACAACGGCACACCCCAAACAGAATTAAAACAATTCTGAATCAAAATGTTTGAATTATCCTTCAAAATATTTTACACGATTTGAATGGCATTTAAACAATATCCGTCTCGCCGGCGTCCCTAAACCTAACCCTAACCTACTCCTCGTCCAGATTGTCTCGGTCAACATTGTCGAGGTCGTCGTGTCATCGACATCGATGACAGTCGTGGAGGAGGCAGCATGCGAGGTGGAGCCGCCGTCACGAGAGGCGCACAGAAGGTCGAGGCATACCAAAGGTCGAGGCACGACGAAGGAGGACGCCGAGGCCATCTGCGTCGAGGCCTCGATGGTCTCCAAGAAACCCAGTGAGTCCCTCTCGATCTCGCTAAACGAGGCCACCAAAGCCCATCCCAGGCCGGGAGAGTCGTCGTCGTGCGGATCTTCACGCGGTGCCGAGGGCACATGGTAGCCAGAAGGCACCACCGCCACCGACTGAGGGGAGGAGGAAGAGAGAGGCACAGGACCAGTTTTATATATGGAAAACAGGGAGGTGGGAGACGCCCAAGTTGCGTGCCAGACCACCGAATTTTCGGCATATCGATCCGGACGAAGCAATATTTAAACCGTCTCTAGCACAAATCGCGAAAAGATCGTGTGGAATTTGTCTTCGCTCGTTACTGTTTAGGAAGATTTTGATTGATGGCCACCGATTTCATTAAGACCTTCATGCGATTGATCGGTGGCGAAATTTATGGCGCAGCAACGCTTCCAAAGCTGGAAGACTTTGATGCTTCCACGCCAAGGAGGGAAACAGTCCTTTTCAAACACGGTGCACTGGGTACGCTACCCGTCCCGTGCACTACACGTATTTTGTTTCCACCAAGTAAAATTAACAGCCGCTCCCGTATTCTTAGCAGTAGAAAACGTCGGTTTCTCCCGATCGCCAGCCGTATATACGGTTCGGCAGGGACGTGCAATACATGATTATATTTTGTTTCCACCGGAGAAAAATAATAGCCACTCCAAAATATGTCCATTTCAATACTTTCCAAAACGCCAGCAATCTGTACAAGGCAACCGTAGAGCATCTGCACCATCAACCCGAAATCAGTCTGTCACTCTCCAAAGTATGTACGTTCTAAAGGATGTCGGACACTTGTCCGGCCAATCCTGGGTGCTGCCAACAACGGCACACCCCAAACATAAGTAAAATATCAAGAATTGAAACGTTTAAATTTTCATTCTAATTTTTTGTATTTTAAGGATTTGAATGAAATTTAAACAATACCGGCCTTGCCGGCGTCCCTAAACCTACTCCTCGCCGAGATTGTCCGAGTCGATTGTCGAGGTCGTCTTCGTTGTCGTCGTCGAGGTTGACGACAGTGGTGGAAGGCACCACGCGAGGTGGAGGCGCCGACCTGAGGCGCAAACGATGTCAAGGCGCCACCGGAGACTGATGCGGAGGCCTCAATGGTCTCCAAGAAGCCCGACAAGTCCCTCTCGATCTCGTTGAACGAGGCCAGCAGAATATGTCTATTTCCACCAAAACCTGATTTGCATTACATGGTTATATTTTGTTTTCACCGAAGAAAATTAATAGCCACTCCCATATCTTTAGCGGCATAATATGTCGGTTTCAATACTTTCCAAAAACATCGGCGATGTGTACAAGGAATCTTAGAGCATCTCCACCGGCACCTTCCAACTTATGTCCGCTTTGGAGGGTGTCAGCACTTGTCCGGCCAAATCCACAACGGCACACCCCAAACAGATGTAAAAAAATATAAATTAAAATGTTAAATTCCCATTCAAAATATTTACAGGATTTGAATGACATTTAAGCAATATCGGCCTCGCCGCCGTCACGAGGCGCACAAGAGGTCGAGGCACACAGGAGGAGGACGCCGATGCCATCTGCGTCGATGCCTCGATGGTCTCCAGAAAACCCGGCGAGTCCCTCTCAAGAGAGCTGAACAAGGCCACCAAAGCCCAGCCCTAGCCGGGGAGTCGATGTAGTGTGGCTCGTCCCACAGCAGCATGGGCACGTGGTAGCCAGACGACACCACCTCCACCGACTTCTCCTTCACCTCCGGCTTCAGGCAGGTGGGAATCCGGCGGGACGAGGACCCGTACCGGTAGAGGTCACACGCCTCCTCGAGGTTGAGGGTGTGACCGCCCCTGTGTGCCGATTTTCCCGCCTCGTAGTTGTTCACCATTACGAGCGGAGGCGATGTAGGTGGTGATGCAAGCGACGTGCGTTGTGAGTGGAGGCACAAGCTAGGCGAGGCTTTCGCTAAGATGGGCGGTGCGCGTGGGTCTGCGCCGGTGTAAATGAATTGTGTGGGGACGTCGCAACGCCGGCGCGTGGGTTGACGTTGCGCTGGCGCCAATGTTAATGCGACCCGTGCTGGCCGGCAAAGAGCCATGTGGTCGTTTCCCGCCGCTTAGAGTCTTGTGGGGAACCGTCCGGCGAACTGTGCACTTAATCGGCGGAATGACCTACTGCACGATCAATAAACCACAATGCTCGTGTCTATAACATATAGTGTCCCACATGTTGAAGGGCGTGTCCGACCGTTTGTCCGACACACAAGCAGTTCACCTAATTTGGACGATCGGGTCCAGAGTGGCGGGAAAAAAAAATCGAGCCAAACACTTGAGATTGACCGGTGGAGGTGCTTTTATGCCCACATTTATGGCAGGACTCTTCCCATGCACAACACAGCAAGTCGCCACCACTCCGTCTCCGCCATAGCTTGGTTCCCCTCCTCCGGCCGGCCTCGCCGGCGTCGGGAGGGGTGGGGAACCCGATCTATGAGCGGAGTTTTCAATAAAATTAGTGTTTCTCCATACATTGGATTAAGGTTTGTTAGCCGTTTTCTTCTTCAATGGAGATGGTTTCGTCTACAATAAATAATCTTCAGCCCTTCGTTCAACGGCGAGATCTCCTTCCCGACGTCAATGGTGGTTTTGGAAGATTAAGTTTGTCTAGGTATGATTCTTCAGATCTTGCTTCGCCAGATCAATCTTGGATTGTTTTTCATGGTTGCCGCGAGGAGGATTGTCCTCGCAATATATGTCCCGGCTACTACGTCCTCGGCAATGGTGATTCGTTCTCTCGGTTCCCAACGATGTCGACAAAGTTGATCGGTTGTTTGTCCCTGAAATATCAGTGTTGGTGCTCTTGCCGATGTTGCTTGATTAATTTAATGGCTGCGTGCATGCACAAAGTCTTGGCATTGCGGCTCAAAATTAAAAGTATGGGAGAACCTTCGTTGGTATTCACATGTATGTGGTTTGGTGTATTCTTCATTGTTCTACGGCTGTCCTCAGAAAAGTACAAGATTGTGTCACGGAAGAAGAAAGGGCTTGAAGATCTCGAAAATTGGCTCGTCTCTTTTAGTATTATTTTTGTGATCGATTTAATCATGTACTATTTGCTGGTTTAATATATATGGTATTTGCTAAAAAAAAGAATACTAGTATCGTTTTCAAGACTTTTCCAAAACGACACCACCGATACATACAATGAGAAGATATCTAGTGATCCCACCCGTTGGGTGCTACCGTGCTATCATCAATGAAAATAAAATGTATTAAGAAATATGGATGTTCAGAAGATATGTTTGTATAACCTCTAAGAACTTCAGGTCAAAATTCAAAATGAACATTGAGAAATAAAAAAGAAAAATCAAACATGAATAGTGTCAGTGGTGTCAAAAAAGAAACAAAAAAGGCCACTATTCATGCATATTTGTCTTTTTTATTTCTCGTTGTTTATTTAAAATTTCGAGCTGAAATTTTTGGCGTTTGTAAAAGAATACCTTGTGAACATCCACAATGATTCATAGATATTTTTGAAACATTTATATTTGACTTTTTAAAAACGGTAGCACTGTAGCACCAAAGGTGTGGTAGCACTAGATATCTTCTTGATGCAAACGTTACGTCAACTACACAGTTATTACATTACATGGTTGCCATTACTAACTATATCAAAGCCGTGCAAAACGGCGAGCTGTGGGGTGGTCGAGTCACTGTAGCATATACAGTGTTCAGCAGTGATTTCGCCGTTTGGTTCGCTTCCCCTGTACCGGATCGTTCCGTGTGGATGTGTCGGCAGAAGCAAACAAGAAAAAGCAAAGCGGTCGGGGTGTTCCGAAGGCAGATTGACTTTCTCCACGAACTCCACGCCGTCCCGGCCGGCGGCTCGTATATTCTAGAAGACGCAACAACAAAGCCACGCACAAGCACTCGACTCATTGACACATGGGTCCTACGTGTCAACTTTTTGGGCACAAAAGCATAGGCCAGAAAAGGAGTGAAAGCTGCTCCTGTCGAACGGCTAGGATTTACCTTATATTCGATGTGTTTTCTTTTTTGCAAAAAACATATATAGTTGTTTAATTTTTTTGTCATGTCAGTTCCTTTTGTATGAGATATTTTATAATTGCATGAATTATAAGCGGTTTTCTATAGTTTGTCATTAGTATATGTTGTTGTCACCATTGTCATGTGTTATGTATCGCTCAAGCTTGATCGATAACGATCGTCATATTGCATGATCACTCACTTTGGTCTCGTCGTTCATGGCTTCTTGCAAAACTTGTACTCACAGGTGCATGATGTGTACATCCAATGCTCAGGAATCCCTCTCGACGTTCCTTGTGGACGACAACCAGTTTTTCGCCTTGTGTCGCCCTCGAATTTTTTTGATCTCTTATGGCGTCGTCGCGAGCTAGGCAATGTCTTGTTGACAGAGGGCTCCATCGTGTCCCTAATGTTGTCGACGGTTAAGATGTTGGTCACCATATGTGTTTGTATCGTTCAAGCTTGGTCAATGAAGTAGCCATTTGGTTGTGATCGCTCACTTTGACCTCGCCTTTCATGGCTTCTCACAACCCTTGTACTCGACGGTGATCTGCATATCCAACACTCATGAATCCCTCTCGATGCTCCCATGGGCGACAACTTCCTCACCTTGTTGCACACCCGGCACTTTTGATGTATGATGCCGGTGTCGCAACCTAGGCTATGTCTTGTTCAAGGAGGGTTCCATCTTGACCATAATTTGTCCATGGTTAAGGGAAGTTTGGGCCTGCAAACACACGAGGAATCACAAATTGTATTTTAGTGTCGCCTAAATGAAATGGTGAACTTGTTCTTTTTCTTTCCCTTTATTCGGTATAATGAAGACCGACAAACTCATTCTCCTCCTAGGCTCCCCTCCCATTCTCCTCCGCTAGCTCCGTCGGACAAAGAACTATTGAGTACATAAAAACTTGCAAAACATATTTGACAATGGAAAACCCAATAAAGAATTGGCATAACAATTACATTTGTGATCTAGAAGTTTCTAAAAGTATATATGCTTAACAACTCATATACTAAAATATTTGTTAATATAATATTAGACAATGTAACTCAAAGATCTCTATCTATCATTAATATGTATAATAATATATAACTGTAAAACAATGTGAAGGAAATAATATTACAAACTAGTGAAATATGTAGCGCATCGAGCTATGATTTTCATCAATATATGTTCAACTTTATAAAGAAAAATACTTAACTAACATTTAGTACTACTCCGATGTGAAATTATTGACGCAGAATATGACTTCCGTAGTACAAATGTGAAAAGCTAGCGACACTTAAATGGGATCGGAGTGAGTAATTTATTATTTGTTGGACTATGTCAAATAAGTAACGAAAAATTATATTTGATAAAAATTATCTTGCTACCAATAAGTTTAAAGTATAAAAATTTAGTATAAATCTGCAAATTTAATATAATTTTAGACCATATAATTCAGAGATATCGATCCAACATAAATATGTATAATAATACATTGTTTATATAATTGCAAAAAACATGAATGAAACAATTTTTAAAATCAGGTTTTTAATATAGGGCAATGCAAGTGTGTGTTTCATCAATATACGTTACAACTTTATACAATAAACACTTAATTAATATTTAGTTATTTATTATTTGTTTGACTATGTCATGAGCGTTCCACTCACATCAGAATTTTTCATAATTGGTTGAATTTATTACGATAATACTTATTCTAACGCTCATGAATCCCTCTCGGCGCTCTCGCGGACGACAATTTGTTGTTGGCCCTTCTTTGCCTTGTTGCGCCCTCACAAATTTCGGTGTGTCGATGGTGGTGACGCGACCTAGACAGGGTTTTGGAGACGCAGGGCTTCATCGTGTTCCTAATGTCGTCGACGGTTAAGATGTTGGTCAGCATAGTCATGTGTTTTGACCTTTCGAGCTTGGTTGTGTCATGTTCGCTCACTTTGACCTCGCCTTCCATGGCTTCTCGCAGCCCTTGTACTTGAAGGTGATCTGCATATCCAACACTCATGAATCCCTCTCGACGCTCTCGTGGACGACAACTTGTTTTGTCGCCCTTTTTCGCGCCCTCGACAGTTTTGAGAATATCGGTATATTTCTGATTGTTTGTTTTTATTATACTAGTGAACGTGCACGTGCAACGCATGACCTCCACTATTAATCAATATATTTACAATACGTAGAGACACAAAAATACTGACTTTGGTTACTCCACACTTGATGCATGATTCTTTTTTTTTTAAGTCAAAGTGATCCCAGAAGTTTATTTTTTCCAAATTTTTCAGATATTTTTTTTGCACCGAGATGTTTCTTCATGTCATGATACTTGATAATCTTCAACGTACGTTAAATACTTTTATCATGGTAAAAGAGGTGGAGTTTAAGTAGTTTCGAGATAACTCTCGTTTCTTGATACAGTAATAAGTAAGGATTTTACCTTGTGAGGCGAAGGAAAACGACCAAAGCAAGGTTATCTTTTAAGCTTTTGATCTACAAAGTTTTACCAAGTAGCCAATTTCAACAGTAATATGGAGAAAATTTCCACAAGCCCACCACAGACTACATTAGACTTCAACATCACTATACACACCCAGCAACCACCATTTACCCGACACAAATTCATTGTACAAACACACCACACACTGATCATTTCTTTTTTTGGAATGGTCCCACTGATCATTTACCATGTACATTGACCATCAAGTGAAAAAAAGTCACAATCTTTCAAGCTAATCATCTCTATCTCACTATTAAGTTAGACCTTCTATGAAATGCAATTTTACACAACAACAATAACAATAGGACGATATCTGAAGCATGGATATTGATTCCAGAAGGTATAGACATGTATTATCTAATCATTTGCCAAACCACTAACTATGGAGCTGCTTCTTTATCGCCTAATAATATGGAAACATTGTAGATCGCATGTCCAAATATGATAAGAAGATTGCATAATCCAAAGGAATAAAATCATCAAATTAGGCATCTAGGAAGTTAAATAGGCATATATGTACTAATAATTTGAAAACAAAAAAGTTTCACCACTTCTTGAAATTTATCAGGATCCACACGTTCAAGGGCCAACTCTAAAATAATAATTGCTGCAATAGCTCGATCGCACAACTTACTGTTGCTGCTGTTGCATTTTTTCGCGATGCCCATGATCAGTTACACATGCAGACATAATTTTTGGTCAAGCCTTTTCATCCTTGGTGAAATTCCCAATACAAGTTTTAGGAAGAAATCACCCGCATCATGAATGGCAAGGAGAACTGAATGTACATGTACACACAGATTTAAGTAAAATGTATCAATTCAGAGAAAGGAAACATGTGCAAAGAATCAAACAGACTACACCAGGCAGAAGCAAATGAAAATACCTTATGCGTAGAATCGGCAACAGCTCTCCATGGAAATAACCAAATATAATCAGGATAAGAAGTTCAAGTACGTAATCTTTGTAACTAATCCATCTCTATTTCCTTAACGCCTGACTTTTGTAAAGATCCATAGTGAAATCCATGCCCTTCGAAACAAGATAAAAGATGCACAAACAGCATTTGCACAAACAGCTTACGTGTGCGTCGTATGCAGCGGCCATTGAGGTCCCGAATGGCGCGCTGGAGGGCCGGCGGAGTCCGGAGCACGTCGAGCAGCAGGAGGCCGAAGCGGCCGACCTTGCCTTGCCGGCCATCTGTGAGGAGGAGCAGAGGAGCGCCGGCAATCAGCGCAGCCGCAGAGCCTCCGTTTGACCAGATAGATATATCATTACGGGAGGTGGGGCGAGAGGCGTTACCCCTTGCTGTTGCCATCGCCCCATGGCAGCAGGCTGGGTGTCCAGCTCCGGCGACGTTGGCGGCGGTTGCCTGCAGCTGCAGTGTATGGGCGAGGTGCGAGAGGAGATCGAGCGGCGGCGGGATAGAGGCGTGCGGGACGACAAGCGGTGTTGCAGTCCGCAGATCATGGTGGGTGGCCCTTCTCAGGCCACCGCCCTAGGAATAGGATGGGGACAGCCGGGGAGCAGGGCTCGCCCGGGAAGGCCATGCGGTGTCCGGGACAAAATCTGTTCCGTTCCTCTGTACAGAAGATGGCGACATCTCCATCGGCCGGAGATCGTGGTGGTGGTGGGTCGGTGGCGTCTCGGCCACAGCGTACAGGGCGGCAGCGGCTCGCGCGGGGCGGTGGCCGGCGGGTGTTCCATGTTGATACGTCTCAAACGTATCTATAATTTCAGATGTTCCATGTTGATATTATACCAATTGTTACATGTTTTATATACACTTCATAGCATTTTTATGCATTTTCTGGGACTAACCTCTTAACAAGATGCCACAGTGCCAGTTCCTGTTTTCTGCTGTTTTTGTATTCCAGAAAAGCTAGTCTGGAAATATTCTCGGAATTGGACGAAACTTGGACAGAACCTCCTATTTTTCCAACACGAAGACGGAGTCCAGAGGAGAGACGGAGGAGGGCCACGTGGCACCCACACCATGGGGCCGCGCGGCCCCCCTGCCGCGCCGTGGGGTGGTGTGGGGCCCTCGTGGCTCCGCAGCCGCCGCTCTTTCGCCTATTTATTCTTCCCGACGCGAAAACCCTAAAGACCCGAGCCATTATCCACGAAAAGTTCCATAGACGCCGCCGCCGTCAACCCTGGCTCGGGAGGGTTCAGAAGCTCTTCCGGCACCCTGCCGGAGAGGGGAATCATCACCGGAGGGCTCTACATCACCATGCCTGCCTCTGGAGTGATGCGTGAGTAGTTCATCCTTGGACTACGGGTCCATGGCAGTAGCTAGATGATTGTCTCTCCACTTTATGCTATCATGTTTAGATCTTGTGAGCTGCCTATCATGATCAAGATCATCTTATTCTAATGCTACATGTTGTGTTTGCTGGGATCCGATGAATATTGAATACTATGTCAAGTTGATTATCAATCTATCTTATATGTTATTTATGATCTTGCATGGTTTCCGTTACTAGTAGATGCTTTGGCCAAGTAGATGCTTGTAACTCCAAGAGTGAGTATTTATGCTAGATAGTGGGTTCATGCCTCCGGTAATCTGGGAGAGTGACAATAACTTCTAAGATTGTGGATGTGTTGTTGCCATTAGGGATAAAATAACCGATGCTTAGCTTAAGGGTACGCCGTTAGGTCCAATGTATTTGTTTACATTACGCACATTACTTAATGCAATTATTCGTTGCTTGCAACTTAATACCAACGGGGAACTCGGTATGACAACCTGGCGGTGGATTATTAGTCATAGACGCTGTTGGATAACGGTCTATGTATTTTGTCATAATGCCCACATGAATATCATAGTAATCATCATGTCATATATATGCATTGTCATGCGCTCAATATTTTGTCAATTGCCCAGCTATAATTTGTTCACCCAGCATGTTAGTTATCTTTTATGGAGAGACACCACTAGTGAACTGTGGACCCCGGTCTATTCTTTTACACTGATAATACAACCAACTGCAAACACTGTTCCTTTTCATTCTCTGCAATTTACTACTGTTTTCCACACCATACGTTTAATCCTTTGTTTTCACAAGCCGGTGAGATTGACAACCTCTCTGTTTCGTTGGGGCAAAATAGTTTGATTGTGTTGTGTGCAGGTTCCACGTGAGCGCGCCGCTGACAACCTTCTGAAGTGATTTCTTGCTCCTACTGGTTCGATTAAACCTTGGTTTCATACTGAGGGAAAACTGCTGCTATACTGCATCATACCTTCCTCTTGGTGTCTTCCAACGAACGTGTGATCCACGCAATCAAGCATATTTTCTGGCGCCGTTGCCGGGGAGCAGAAGCACTTCGGTTCAGAAATCTCCTTGCTTCCCCTTCCACACGCCATATTGGGAAGCAAGAGGATTTTCTGCAAGGGGAGTTTCACGCTTCCAATCTCTTTACTTTGTTATTGTCTTGCTTAGTTTATTTTTATTTAGTCTTGTTCGCTTTATTTATCAAAAACACAAAAAAAATAGTTTTCTGCATCTAGTTTATTTCGGTTTGTTATTATGTCTAGTTGTTTACTTGCTATCAATAGCTGGTCTCTCTGAAGCGAAATCTTATTGGCTAAGTGGGTTCACAGAGGAACAACAAAATTATTATAAGGAATACCGCTTATCTCATAAAGGGAAATATTTATGGGAACAAATAAGTAGATTGAATTATTTTGCTAAAAACTTGTGCTCTACTTATGATGAATTCTACTGCTTTAATGAATCTTTATGTTGTAGAAGGCATAAACACCTCCCTTTCCAATGTGATTATAATGATAATGAAACCTTGGCTGCTTATGCTAAAGGAAACTATGACTTTGTTAATCTTGAACAAATTGAAGAATTTTTTGTTTTTAAGGGTGCCAATGAAATTGCTGGTTTTATTCAAGATGATGATGCTCCTTGTAGAACTGAGAATTATGCTATACTTGGTTATTGCCTTGAATATTACAATGATAATCCTTATATCACTGAATTTCTTGAGAAAACTTATTCTCCAGCACAACTTGCTACCTTTCAGGAACCTGTGGGAGAAGAAATTGCTGGAACTGAAAGCTCATTGGATGAAAAAGAGAAGAGAGTGATGAACAAAAGGAGGATCTACCTCCTAAAGATAGTAACTCTTTAACTCTTACATTATATGATTACCCTCCATGCCTACCTAAGGAGGAAGAATGTTATATTGTTGAATGTCATGATTCTATTGAAATATCTCCTTTTGATAAATTTGAAGTAAAAAACTCCTTGACTCAAGTAGAAAAGGAAATTGCAGAAAGTAAAAATGTGCTCCCTAATGTTATATATGATAATGCTCTTGATGATGGTCCTATATTGGCTAATGATATTTATTATACTATTATTGTCAAAACTGGGTTTGATAACCCCACTGTTTTTTAGCTTAATAAAAATTATGTGTTTGTAGATCATGAAAAGCATGCTTTATGTGATAGTTATATTGTTGAGTTTGTTCATGATGCTACTGAAAGTTATTATGAGAGAGGAAAATATGGTTGTAAAAGTTTTCAAGTTACTAAAACACCTCTCTTAATGTTGAAAGTTTTGAAGTTATATTTGTTTCATCTTTCTATGCTAGTTGCGTTATGCTTCAATAATTTATTTTGTTATAAGATTCCTTTGCATAGAAAGTGGGTTAGACTTAAATGTATTTTATATTTGGCTCTTGATGCTCTCTTTTGTTTTTCAACTCTTATTTTTATGAGAGCATCATTAAAATCTTCAAGCCTAGCTAAAAGGCATTAAAGAAAGCGCTTTTGGGAGGCAACCCAGTATCTTTTGTTTTCAGTTTTAGTCAAGGAGTTGTTTGCTTCTGTAACAATCTCTTTGTATCTTTATTTTATCGCATTGTTGTGCCAAGTATTGCCTCTAATAGGAAGATAATGCTAGATTTGGATTTCTGCGCAGGAACAGATTTCTGCTGTTCACCGTTTTAATTCTGTAAAACCACAGAAAAATTATTTAAATCTGCAATTTTTTTGTGCGTAATCCTCAGATATGTACGCATCTTTCGTTAGTTTAAAGTTTTTCGATCTGAGCAACGTAAGTACCTCGAAAAAATTCGTCTTTACGGACTGTTCTGTTTAGACATATTCTGTCTTCTATTTTTCGTATTCTCTCTTTTGCTAGTGTTGAGTGGAATTCTTTTTTAGGGTGAAGAGCTTCACATAACATCAGTGGCAGTAGCTAATGTTAAAAGTAACGGTCATGTTTGTGTCCTTATAGAACATGTGAATTTTTGATTGTGCACTAACCCTCTAATGAGAATTACTTTGAGTTTGGTGTGGCGGAAGTTTTCAAGGGTCAAGAGAGAAGGATGATATAATGTGATCAAGAAGAGTGAAGAGCTTAACCTTGGGGATGCTCCCATGGATCACCCCAGCATATTTCAAGAAGACTCAATCGTCTAAGCTTGGGGATGCCCAAGGTATCCCCTTCTTCATTAGCAACTTATCAGGTCATCTCTAATGAAACTATATTTTAATTCTTTCACATCATATGTGCTTTACTTGGAGCGTCTGTGTGCTTTTATTTTCAGTATTTTATTTTTCTTATGGTCAACTTGATTGGACCCCAGCATTCTTGATTGGGAGAGAGACACGCTCCGCTTTTTCATATGAATACTTCTATTCTTCACTTATACTTGTTGAGTATTCTTATCTAGCTATTGCTATGCTTTTAGCTCCTGTTTTGCATGCATCTCTTATTCAGAGCTGTTAGTTCTTTTAAAGAAAGTACTCTCTTGCTTCACTTATAATTGTTTGGAGAGTTTATGTTGAAATAAATTGATTGATGTTTGGTTGGAACAGAAAATGTTGCATGTGGTAGATGGTATAATGGAAAAAGATTACATATTCTTGTAGATCACTGTATTGGATAATTTGATATTTGTCAATTGTTTTGAGTTATCAAATAGTTCATGATTATGCTTTTGTATCATGTAGTTAAAACCTATTAATGAAGAACTACCGTAAAGCTCGTTGAAATTTGGTTTGCATGATTGGTATCTCTGAATTCTAGATATTTTCTAGTAAAAGGGTTTGGTTAACAAGGAAGACAGTGTAGAGTCTTATAATGCTTAAAATATGTTTTCATATAAGCCTTGCTGTGTCGGTTGATATCCTGTGTTTGCTTCAAATAACCTTGCTAGCCTAAACTCTGTACTGAGAGGGAATGCTTCTCGTGTATCCAAAACCTTGAGCCAAAATCCATGCCATCTGTGTCCACCATAACTAACTATATGTGATATTTTCTTGCCATTCCAAGTAAATTTTTCATGTGCTACCTTTAAACTATTCAAAAATTATTACTCCTATTTTGTGTCAATGTTTACCAATCTCATGAGGACGGGGTGGATGTCTTTATGTCAACTGTCAAACAGACTTTACCACCGGACTAGCGGCATATACATCCGCTTATCCATTAATTTTGCAAAAAGAGCTGGCAAATGGGATGCCCAGTCCCAATTAATTACAACTTTAACCGCTTAATTCTCTTCACATTTTTGCCCTGATTTATCAGTCAAGCAATGACAAACAGTGAAATATCTGCATGTGTAAACAAAAGAGAAAGAGGGATGATCTGCCTTGCTGGTAGAAATAACGTCCTTCATGCGAGCCGCTCTTAAAAGTCTGGTTGGCAGGGGTCATATTGTACTTTCAATTTTCTGATTCGTTGACAATTAACAAACACCTCTCAAAACTTATTTTTACTCTCTATATGAGTGGAGGAGTCACATACCAATGAGCAATCCCACCAAACAATTTGAAAAATCTGCCCTAAACTTGGAGATCCAAGGATAGCAGGAAGAGAGCTCGAGAAAATTTGGGAAAAATACCTGGGGCTGGTTTCCTGTCGAGGGGAAGGAGATGGGCACTGGATACTCACCTAACCCCCTATGTGGGCCAAAATAGTGGGTCACGCGGCCAGG
This sequence comes from Poa pratensis, assembly GCA_947311845.1. NCBI lineage: Eukaryota > Viridiplantae > Streptophyta > Magnoliopsida > Poales > Poaceae > Poa > Poa pratensis. Next base: position 93,394,968 of record CAMZMU010000034.1, read on the forward strand.
TACTGTGGCCGCGTGGGACACCCCCTTTTGGGCCCTGGTGGCCCTCTGGTGTCTCCCTTTTGGCTGTTAGTTCCTCTGGTAAAATAACTTACCTCCCAATTTTTCTGGAATTTTTAGAGACAATTCTCTGAACAGAATTTTTCAAACTTCATATGCTGGAATTTCTGAACTTTGAAATAATTATATCCATGTAATTACTCTAAAATTCTATAATGAATACAACTAAAAATGCAATAAAATTTTTATGGGAATCAAGTTTGCATCATTTCCACATTAGAATGAGGTTGATCAAGTCTCATTAATAATATGTAAAAGATATAACACAAGATTCTTTATTTTATATGTATTCTGAGCAATTTCAAGTCACCTCATATTTGATTGGAATAGTTCCAATCATTAAGATAGCATATTTTGGTTCAGGAGGTGGCAATGCAAACTCAAAGCTTCCTATTATAAGAGTATTCCTTTTAATGGAGTTCACACTCTGGCTTACCATAGTAACAGATTTCTTCTTAGGAAAATAGATAGTGTGCTCATTTCCCTTGACATTGAATGTTACCTTGCTCTCAGTGCAATTTATAACAGCCCCTGCAGTGTTTAAAAAGGGTCTTCCAAGAATAATAGACAAATTATCATCTTCAGGCATTTCTAACACAACAAAGTCTGTAGGGATTAACACATTAGCAATAGAGATAGGGACATCCTCACATATTCCTATAGGCACAGCAGTTGATTTATCAGCCATTTGTAATGATACTTCAGTTGGAACCAATTTGTTTAGGTTAAGTTTCTTATATAAAGAAAAAGGCATAACACTAACACCAGCTCCTAAGTCACATAGAGCATATTTCACGTAAGTTTCTTTAATATGACAAGGAATAGTTGGAATACCAGGATCACCACGTTTTTCAGGCATTTTCCCTTTAAAGGAATATTCAGCAAGCATAGCAGTTATTGCATCAGTAGGAATCTTTCTTTTATTAGTCACAATGTCTTTCATGTATTTGGAATATGGAGGGATTTTAATAGCATCAACAAGAGGAATTTGCAAACACAAAGACTTAATCAACTCAAAGAATTTCTCAAATCTAGCATCATCCAAAGTTTTTATTACCTCTTGGGGATATGGTATGGGTTTTTGTACCCACGGATCCCTATCTTTACCTCTTTGTGGATTAGGATGGCTCTTCTTCTTATTCTTCTCAGTAGATGGTGGAGGGTCTTCTTTATCATTAGGTTCAGGTTCTTCAATATTTTCATCCTCTTGTGGCTCTTCTTCAGGTGAAGGTGATTCTTCTTCTTCATTATTATTATCTTCAGTCTCAGCATCAGAAATAGAAATATCCTTATCTTGCTCTTCAGAGTCATCAATGTCCTTGTTTTCATTGGGAGATTTTCCTGCAGAAGATTTCTTCTTGAGAGCTTCTTGTTCTTTTCTCTTGGGATGGTCTTCAGGAAAATCAGGATCCTGAGTACTTGCACCTCCCCTAGTGTTAACTCCACAAACCTGTTTCTTCACCATAAGACTTTCATACAATTGATTTTGAAGAGAAACCATTTGTTCAACTTGATTATTCATCATCTCACAGTGTTTAACAATTCTTTTTACCTCTCCCACACTAGCATGTAAACTTTCTCGAAGAGATTTAATTTTGTGAGAGTTCTCCATAATAGTCATTCTAATATTATGCTCCTCAGGATTATGATGATAAGCAAAATCATTCATGTAGGATACATCAACAGGAGGTGTTACCTTTTCATTACCTTTTATGGAGCTAATAGCATTGACTTGAATTGGAAAACATGGTTGATCATCAGGAAGTTTAACACCCATTTCAGATAATTCCTTAAGATGAGAGGTTTTAATTCCCTTCTCTTTAATAGCCTTGGAAGCTTCTTTCATTGTTTCGTTATCCAATTTGAGCATGCCTCCTTTCTTCTCCGGAAATATCTCTTCAATATTCCAGTCTTCATAATTCCTAGAGATAGTCTCCAATAGCTCAGTTGCTTCATCAACGGTCCTTTCCCTGAAAACATTACCTGCAATACCATCAAGATAGCCTCTGGTGTTTTCGGTTAGACCATTGTAAAATATATCAAGTATTTCATTACTCTTGAAGCCATGGGTAGGACATTTCCTAACCATCTTACTATACCTCCCCCAAGCTTGGGGTAAATCCTCCTTCTCTTTCTGTGAAAAGCTGCTAATCGCAACAGTCAAACCATGAATCTTATCAGCAGGGAAATACTTATTATAGAATACCTGCAAACATTCTTCCTTGCTAGTAATACATCCAGGTTCTAAACGATTATACCAAGTTTTAGCACTTCCTCCCAAAGTAAAAGGAAACAGCTTTAAGAAATAGTAGCGTTGATGGATTTCATCTTTACCAAATAACACAGATAAGTCATGCAAGACAGCAATGTGTTCAAAAGGAAACTCATCCTCTCTACCATAAAACTTATATTTTTCAGCTTTTTCAATTATTTCAGGATCAACACTAAACTCATAATCTTTATCTTTAATTTTAATAGCAGGAGCATTCATTTTCTCAGTAATAGGAAAATATCCATCAAGAGGAGAATTTTTATAGCTATCAAGTTTATCCAATTTATCAAAGTCAGAATTCATAAAAGCCATAGTAAATGCCTCCTCTTCCTCAGAAGAAGTTTCAAATTCATCATCACAGTATTCATTATCTTCTAACTCAGATTCCACATTTTCATTAGTAGAAGATTCCAGATTTTCAGGTGTTTCAGTTATCTCAGATGTTTCAGGTGTCACTTCTTTGTCTATGCTACCACATAATAAATCATTTTCATTACTAGTAGACATTTTAGACAATGGTGAACTAGATAAAACCTTTCCTTTTTCTTAGGAGCAACAGCAGAAGCAACATTAGGTGAAAAGTTTGGCCTACTTGGCAAATCCGTACCTCTGCGAGTAGTTGAAGGCCTCACTTCCTTCGGAGTAGTCTTTTCCTTTCCCATGGTTAGGAACAAGCAAAAGCAGCAAATAGATGATAACAAGTTGTCTTACCAATAAAGCTAGGTTCCCCGGCAACGGCGCCAGAAAACGTCTTGATACCCACAAGTATAGGGGATCGCTGAAGTCTTCGTTGGGAAGTATTACCCAAATTTATAGTTCGACTCGATGGGAACACAAGAATATCAATAAGACCTTGGCAATTGAGGCGTCACTCTCAACCACACCTGTATATCAATAACTTGCAGCAGTAATAGTGATGGCAGTAGTATGATTCAAGTAACAAGCAGAACAGTAGCAGTGAACAAGTGTTTCCCAGTTTTCACCGGAAAAGTGAAAGTGTAACTCAGAGATTTAAAACGTAGGCATGAGGTGATAGCGGGGTGTTGCAAGAATGAGATTGATCATATAATAAGAAACAAATAACAATGGGACCTATCTCTAACTCCGATATATGTAGGTATGTGTTCCATATTTAGTTGTGCGTACTAACCAAGAGAATTTGCACAACATCTATTGTCCAACCTGCCCATTTCACCGGGGCCAACTTGGAACTACAGGTAATTAAGGTCTACCCTTTCGAATAGACCGGAACAATGCATTAACACTTCATGAACACATAGAATCCTCAAACTAAAACATCTCCCCCTTGTTTTCCCTATATGTCACGTTTAGGGTTCGCAGGTTCAACATAATAGCAGGTGATACACTTTGCAGATAAATACCAAACTCAAATATATGATGGGGCAATATAAGTTCAGTACTGAAATCATGCCACTCGGGCCCTAGTAGCAAGCATTAAACATAGCAAGAGTGCATCAACACAATACAAAAGTATCCTCAAGATAAAACCCTAAAATCCCGAACAACGGGTAGCATTACATGATCAATCTCATCCAATCCCCATCCACCTCACATGCCTACAGCGGACTACTCACACATGGTGATGGTGAAGGGGCTCATGGTCGATGGAGATGAAGGCGGTGAAGACGGCCTCCGGATCCCTCCACCGGAGGAGAAATCCTGGATCAATCTGTCCCCGAAACGAAGATCGTGATGGTGGCGGCGTTCTGTTTCGCGAAAACTCCTCTCCTTCTAGGGCACGCACTTTTCTGTATATATGAGGGGGTACGTCGAAGACCGAAGGCGAGGCGGTGCCCGAGGCCCATTTGGGTGGGCCCACGCGGCCAGGTACAGGGGCCGCGTGGGACCCCCCTTTTGGCCCTCGAGCGCTTCCTTGTGTCCATCTTTGGTCCATTGCCTTCCTTTTCCATAAAAATTGGCGTGGTATTTTTCCCCGATTTAATTTCCTGCAAAAATAGCCAGAGAAGAGACTTTGCTAAAAACAGCGTCAGATTCAGCAGTTTTATTCAAATATGAGAAGATTCCGGAGCAAATTATGAGGCAAAGTACTTGGAAAAGTAGATGCATTTTGGATGCATCACACCTCAGAAATTATTTTGTTTTTATCGTTTTACCTACTCGAGGACGAGTAGAACTAAGCTTGGGGATGCTTGATACGTCTCAAACGTATCTATAATTTCTGATGTTCCATGTTGATATTATACCAATTGTTACATGTTTTATATACACTTCATAGCATTTTTATGCATTTTCTGGGACTAACCTATTAACAAGATGCCACAGTGCCAGTTCCTGTTTTCTGCTGTTTTTGTATTCCAGAAAAGCTAGTCTGGAAATATTCTCGGAATTGGACGAAACTTGGACAGAACCTCCTATTTTTCCAACACGAAGACGGAGTCCAGAGGAGAGACGGAGGAGGGCCACGTGGCACCCACACCATGGGGCCGCGCGGCCCCCCTGCCGCGCCGTGGGGTGGTGTGGGGCCCTCCTGGCTCCGCAGCCGCCGCTCTTTCGCCTATTTATTCTTCCCGACGCGAAAACCCTAAAGACCCGAGCCATTATCCACGAAAAGTTCCATAGACGCCGCCGCCGTCAACCCTAGCTCGGGAGGGTTCAGAAGCTCTTCCCGGCACCCTGCCGGAGAGGGGAATCATCACCGGAGGGCTCTACATCACCATGCCTGCCTCCGGAGTGATGCGTGAGTAGTTCATACTTGGACTACGGGTTCATGGCAGTAGCTAGATGGTTGTCTCTCCACTTTATGCTATCATGTTTAGATCTTGTGAGCTACCTATCATGATCAAGATCATCTTATTGTAATGCTACATGTTGTGTTTGCTGGGATCCGATGAATATTGAATACTATGTCAAGTTGATTATCAATCTATCTTATATGTTATTTATGATCTTGCATGCTTTCCATTACTAGTAGATGCTTTGGCCAAGTGGATGCTTGTAACTCCAAGAGTGAGTATTTATACTAGATAGTGGGTTCATGCCTCCGGTAATCTGGTAGAGTGACAATAACTTCTAAGATTGTGGATGTGCTGTTGCCACTAGGGATAAAATAACCGATGCTTAGCTTAAGGGTACGCCGTTAGGTCTAATGTATTTGTTTACATTACGCACATTACTTAATGCAATTATCCGTTGCTTGCAACTTAATACCAACGGGGAACTCGGTATGACAACCTGATTGTGAATTATTAGTCATAGACGCTGTTGGATAACGGTCTATGTATTTTGTCGTAATGACCACATGAATATCATAGTAATCATCATGTCATATATATGCATTGTCATGTGCTCAATATTTTGTCAATTGCACAGCTGTAATTTGTTCACCCAGCATGTTAGTAATCTTTTATGGAGAGACACCACTAGTGAACTGTGAACCCCGGTCCATTCTTTTACACTGATAATACAACCAACTGCAAACATTGTTCCTTTTCATTCTCTGCAATTTACTACTGTTTTCCACACCATACGTTTAATCCTTTTATTTTCAGCAAGCCGGTGAGATTGACAACCTCACTGTTTCGTTGGGGCAAAGTAGTTTGATTGTGTTGTGTGCAGGTTCCACGTTAGCGCGCCGCTGACAACCTTCCGAAGTGATTTCTTGCTCCTACTGGTTCGATTAAACCTTGGTTTCATACTGAGGGAAAACTACTGCTATACTGCATCATACCTTCCTCTTGGGGTCTCCCAATGAACGTGTGATCCACGCAATCAACTTCCCGTCTGAAGTGAGCCGGTATGTGTGTTCCGACTCCGGGGTCTATCCCGAGACAAGGTAGTGTGCCCGAGCCGGAGTTTGTTCCAGGTCGCGGCAGTAGGACGTTCGTTCCGTCTAGGGAGCCGGATGTCGGGTAGCCGGGTAGCCAAGTGCGGGACCCTTTTTCTCTTAGTTGGTGTACTGAAGTGGTGCGTCAGTGCTAGGTAGCATAGGACGTGTTAGACGTCACCTACAGTGTTTTCGGGTCCTGACGTTGTCAACAGTGGCGAGTCGGATTGACATGGTATGGCCGGTCACGTCGCAGCGATGTGACCGGATAGTTGACTTTAGACCGCTAGCCGGTATAGCCCCTTTTTAGAGGGAGAAATACAGTGAGAAAATTGAGACAAACCATTTTTCCAGTGGCACACACTCAGGGACGGAGCCAGAAATATTGCATAAGAGGGGCCAAGTGAACATTATAAATCGTGGAGGGGACCATGTGAGTAAATTCTAGCAAACCTGAGGGTTAAATCCACATACTACAAGGTGTATTTCAGGAAAATAATCTATCATGGAGGGGGCCATGGCCCCTGCCCGCACCCCCTAGCTCCGTCCCTGCACACACTCCCCTCTCTCTCGCACTCACTCGCATTCGACTTAGGGGCAACAAATTCGAGAGGCACAAAGTGGAGAGTAGACATTTCGCATGGAAAAAATGATCTTGTCATCGCTTCGACTCTTCCCCGCCGCCCTCTTCTCCCATTTCCCCTCGCTCTCTATCTCCGTCCATCCCGTGGGGCTTATAGGCGATCCCAAAAATAAGGAGCGGCCAAGTTGCTCAAGTGACAGGAGTGGCCGTGGTCGGGTGAAAGGGCCTCAAGGATCTCCGAAGATATGGCCTGATTCAGCTGGTGCCATGGCGAGGCAGAAGGCGGCCTATTCGGCGCCTCTCCCGCTTTCTCACGATGAGGGAGGTTGGCCTCGCTGTGCTCGATCGGTGGAGCTTGAGTTCATTCTTCCTCCTTCGAAGAATCTTCACACGCCTTTGCGGTGCTCTACATCGAGGGTTGCTACAAGTGGTCTCTTCCCCGACGGCGGCATGGACGATCGTTCATCAAGGCTGCTCTCCAGCGACATTGATTTTGCACTCGGTCGAGTTTTGTGTAAAATATAGGGACTTTGTTGTAATTTATTTATTTATTAGAATTCTTATGTACATGTAAGCCCTCCGTATTCTTGTTCGCCGCCATCCCTTTACATTGCCAACGCGACGTCGGAGATTTCTCCCTTGCCCCGAGCTCGCCTGAGATTGCACTCCTGCTCCGGAACCGTAATGAAAAAATCTTGACTAATTTTAATACATATGTCAAAATTTAAGAAGGTATTGTTTTGAACCGAATTTAGGAGGTTCTGTACCTGTGAGTTGCTTTTGCACTTTGATTTGCCGTTAGCGGACGTGCTGGTCTCGACACATGCCTCGAGCCCAGTGACCTGAAATAGAAAATCTGCAGCGGCCCCCGGGAGATGCTCCAAAGAGGGATGAGTAGAGCGACACTGGCCGAAAGGTACTCGTGACTGATGCCGCTTCCTGCAGCACACCGTTGTCCAAAAGTAAAAACAGTGGACGCGTGCGAGGGAGAGAGCGTGTAGCAAAGCAGATGCTCTTTGGGTGCAATCTACGAGCCATTTTACTTTAATCTCTCTTGGAGCCTCGTGAGCCAATTGTATTAGTATCCACTTACAGTCAAGAAAATTTTATTATCGACTTCTCTTCACGAAATGAATGGAACGGATTAGGGTTACGATGCCACGATGGGGGTCATGACTCATGAGTCCTGGAGCGACCGCGTGCTGGCTCCCCGTCCCCGTGATAGAAAAATGGTGGTACTGTGTATGCACTCTCGTGAGCCGCGTCGGTGAGCAGAAAGAAAATCCATGGAGCTCCCGTTCTTTAGCAAACTACTGTACTTTAGTACTAACAAAGTGATAAACTATCTCCTATCCAATGCGAGCGACTACTTGACAGTTGACACGCATTACGGATGGATACGCGACATCTACGACCCGCCGCTCGGTTTTCCGCACTCTCTCAAATGCCATCTTTTTTTTCTGTCCCCCACCATGACCCAATTGTCGCGCCACCGCTCAAACTCTTCCTCGCCACTCTCCCCTTCCCATCATTGAACCCACGGGCGGAGACTTCTACCTCGCCTCATGTTCTCTATGGGCGCGTTTGGTAACCCGCGACTCTTTTGGGGCTGACTGGGGCAGGCTCTAGAGGGCACTGCCAAGCAAATACGAGCAGCGAGCCACGTTGTGTGCTTAGTTTGGTAGGCTGCAGCAAAAAACGTGGCATCAGTTCATACAGGACAACCAAATAAGATGCTTGTTTTGGAGTGTACTTAGTGAGCTCAAGAACGGCGAGCATGACGACGGCGCAAGCAGCGGCGACAGAGGTAGCCTGTCCACGAGCGGCGACCATGACGACGGCTCGGACGGCGGCGGCGGAGGTGAGCGGTGAGGAGACGGCATGGCAGCTGCCACGGCATGGCAGCGTCATAGTTCGACGATGACGAGGAAGCGCGGAGGTTGAAGAAGACGCGTACACCAAGAACTATATAAATACGCATCTTACAGTACAAGATCTATCCATCTATAAGCATCGAAACGCAAAACTTACAACACGAAAGTTGTGCGGAATGACGAGGTGAAGCTACTCCTCGAAGAAAGTCGCAAACGATCAACTGTGTGCGACAAGATCTTCAAAATTCATCTAAAAAAGCTTCACACAAGAACACGGAATTAGGACCGCACGGTTGACGAAAGTTCGAGCTGATCGTCAGAATGAAACCGCAACATCAAAGCGCATCATTTTGGTGTACAACTTTTTTTAAACCGAGCAGTGTATCAACGATTGAAAGAGGGTAGGTGAAAGAGATAGTGAGGGGAAGCAACCGGAAAGAACGAGCGTGCATGCCTATGGCTCTTTCTTGCAGCTGCGCGGCATGACCCTCTAGAAACGGTGGATTCTGCCGTTTCCACAGGGCAGCGCGCTAGCCAGCCCCAGGAGGAAAAACGAGTAAGCAAACACGAGGAGGTCGCACCTGGCGGGCCGGGCCAGCCTTGCTGCAGCGTGCCAAACGCGCCATATTTCGTCGATGTACATCTCGCCAACATAAGAAGTTTTGGTCTCGAATTTAAGAGGAATCAGGGGAAAAGAGTGGAAAAAATTAAGACAAAATGGCAGCCCACTGAAATTTCTCACGGTGTGAGACTAAGATTTGACCTCTTGCCTAGACTAATTTCAACATATCTCGAAAATTTACAAGGTAGTACTATTCTAGAGCTGTCGTGGCATGCACTTGTTTCTTAGCCGCAAGTACACGTTGGACGCCTCCTCCTCTGGCATCGTCTACCTCTCATACTCCAATGGTAGCGGCTTCGATTTCGGTGACGGCGAGGATTAGGGCTAGGGTTTGGGCGACATTTTCCTTTCCTTGTATCGTGCCGCTCGGTTTTGTGCACTCTCTGAAATGCTATCTTTCTTTCCCGTGTTCTCTCCTTCCCAGCACCAAACCCACGTCGTGCATATGCCGTCGCAATATAAGAGTTTTTGGTCCCGATTTGAGGGGGTTAGGAGAGAGACAAGGAAAAAACCAGGAGAAAATGCAGCCCACTGAAAATTAATTTATACAGTGTGAGGAAGAGAGTGCACTGTCACATGAAAAAGTTAAGAAATAATGACAACCCATCGAAAATTCTTACAGCATGACGCAGGAGATTGCACTCCTCCTCCCGAACCTTACTAACAAAGCCTAGACTAATTTTAATCTATCTTAAGATTAGGAGGCACTAGTTTAGAGTTGCTGTTGCACTTGGGTTAGCCGTTAACGGACGTGACACATGAACTGATATTGGCCACGTATCTCGGTTCGTCGACATGGGGAGGGTGAGGCCCGTGGTTTGGGCACTATGGGCGTTGGCAGCCGTTGTGCATCTCCGACTCCGAGAGCAAGCAGATGCTCTCTTTAGATTGGCACCCGTTCTAAAAAAAACAAAGATTGGCACTGGCCATTCAGACACTACGCGATGGGCTCCACAGCAGTTGACCCACATATACTACAGTAGAATCTAGCGAGATGCGCATCTAGTACTCCCTCCGTTCATAAAAGATATGTATAGATACATGCAAATTTAGACAAAGTTGAGACATCCTTTTATGAACGGAGAGAGTATAGCTTTTTCAACTGACTTTAGTTAGGGGAGCATCCTTTTCTACTCGTTGCCAAGTACGGGGCATCGTGGGAAACCAAGCCACCACCTGCTCTCTCTCGCCATTGCCCTCCACGATCGCCCACCCACTCACCAGCCAGCACAAACCATTTTCGCGGTTCTTCTCTAATGTGTCTCGTTTGTGCACGATTTTTCGCGCTATTCTCTCTACTAGACAACTTAGCGCGGCAATGCCACGCCTGTTTGGTAAATTTCAAATTTGGAAACAGTTATATTGAAAAGTTTGTGAAATATGAAAATTGTTGGAACTCAAAAAAGTTTGCGCTTAAAAAATGTTGTGAATTTAATAATTGTCCGTATTGGAATGTATTCAAATTTGAATTCTTTTAATGTTTACAAAATGTTCGGAGCTATAAGGCATTTGGAATTGTAAGATTTGTAAATCTGAAATTTGAGTTGAAACGCTCAAATAGATTTTAAAAATTGTGCAAATTGGAAATTTGGAAATGGTTATATTCAAAAGTTTTTGAAATACGGAAATTATTGGAACTCAAAAAAGTTTGCGCATAAAAAATGTTGTAAATCCAATATTTTCTTTTGCCGTCACGTTTTAGCTATAGGCATTTTTATAATGGACGCAGCTATAGTTCTATGTGGCACGTCACATATTCACGTGCGGAGTTTTCCCTTCACATACCGGAGAAACATTAGAGCATGGCGAGACTATTTATCCAAGTCGATGAATTTGATAAATAAGGATAAAAGGGTTGGATGTGTAGCTCGTCATTATTTCTTTCACGTGGGGAGTCTTTCCTCATACCGGAGAAATATTAGAGCATGGCGAGACTATATATTGGTCAAAAGTTTTGAAAAGTTTCTATATGTTGCACTATTTGTAGTATAGAAAATAATATTGTTCGTGTCCTTATTTGTTTCCGGTATAGTCCTCATGTTTGCGTATATACCAAGTTATTTCGTTGTCTATATGTAGCATGTGCTTGCCAAGCGAACACATTTCCTACCGATTGTAATTTGGAAATGCTTTCCACAAATATATCAGATGCACACCGTATGTGGCAAGGACTTCTTTAAATATTTGTTTGGCCCGGACTGTACAAAAGTAAATATCGTGAACCTGCCTGACTTGTGCATGGTTTGGACTCATTGGACTTGGATCCAACTCATATGCACGTAGTAGCATGCCTGTTTGGTAAATTTCAAATTTGGAAATAGTTATATTGAAAAGTTTTTGAAATATGAAAATTATTGGAACTCAAAAAGTTTGCGCTTTAAAAATGTTGTGAATTTAATAATTGTCTGTATTGGAATGTATTCAAATTTGAAATCTTTTAATGTTTACAAAATGTTCGGAGCTGGAAGGCATTTGGAATTGTAAGATATGTAAATCTGAAATTTGAGTTGAAATGCTCAAATAGATTTTAAAATTGTGCAAATTGGAAATTTTGGAAATGGCTATATTCAAAAGTTTTTTGAAATATGAAAATTATTGGAACTCAAAAAAGTTTGCGCTTAAAAAATGTTGCGAATTTAATAATTATCCGTATTGGAATGTATTCAAATTTGAATTCTTTTAATGTTTACAAAATGTTCGGAGCTGGAAGGCATTTGAAATTGTAAGATATGTAAATCTGAAATTTTGAGTTGAAATCCTTAAATAGATTTTAAAAATTGTGTAATTTGTAAGTTATTCAAATTTTAATTATTTTAGTATTTACAGAATGGTCAGGTTTGAAAATCATTTTAAAATTTTGAAATATGCAAATTTAAAATTTGAGTTGGTGTGCTCAAGTATGGTTGTTTTTTTACATATTATTGTCCAAATGTTGGCCAATTTGAATTATTCAAACATGTTTTTTTAACCAAAAATAGTTATTTTATATTTTTTCTAGCCTTTTGATATTTTTTTGGTGGGTATTTATGGAAATTGTTCAATTTTCTGTTTTTTTTTAAAAAAAACTGGCAAGTGGGGACCACCGTGACGTCAGGCTGACGTCTACAGTGGCCATGGCGGCCACGGCGACCAGAGCGCACGGCGGCGCGACGTCCGCGCGAGCTGGGACGCCCGCGTGCGTGCGGCGGGGCGCGCGCGGACTCGGGGCGCCCGCAGCTGGCGGCGCCGCCTATTCTGAGTCGCCGGAGCGGCGGCTGCGGCGTGTGGACGTGGCAGAGGACGGCGACGACGGCGGAGTCGATTGCGGCGTGTGCGCGAAGTTCCGGCACGCGATTTCCGGCGAGGAGGGAGAGGCAGCGGCGGCGGAGGCCGGTGCGTGCTTGGATTCGAGGGGGGAGGACGGGAGCGGCATCGAGTGCGGCGGCCGGCGGTGACGTTGCGGCCGCGCGAGAGATAGAGAGAGATAGAGAAGAGAGAGGGGGGGGGGGGTTCGTGGACGCTTTTCTAGAAAAGACCCTGGAATTTTCGGAAATTGCAGTTCAGTCCTTGCGGGAGGGGTTTCCTGTAATTTTTGCGTCAAAAAACGTGCGCGGCGGGTTACCGGCTGGAACCGGAGAAATCGGGCGGTGACCGGGACGCGTGGCGAGTTTTGATTGGAAGAAAATCGGGTCGGTACTGTAGCTCCCTGGGCTGTGTCACGCGAGCTCATCTCGGCCGTTCGTTGGATAGATCGGACGGCGCATAAATTTGGGGTGACGTGGCTCAGCGGAGGGGATGTGATCCTTTCAGGCTGTTATCTACACACTAAAGTATGTGTAGATACATGCAAATTTAGAAAAGATTGAGACATGCTTTTGTGGACGGAGAGAGTATAACTTTTTCAACTGACTTTAGTCAGGGGAGCATCCTTTTCTACTCGTTGCCAAGTACGGGGCATCGTGGGAAACCAAGCCACCACCTGCTCTCTCTCGCCATTGCCCTCCACGATCACCCACCCACTCACCAGCCAGCACAAACCATTTTCGCGGTTCTTCTCTAATGTGTCTCGTTTGTGCACGATTTTTCGCGCTACATTGCCGCGCCTGTTTGGTAAATTTCAAATTTGGAAATAGTTATATTGAAAAGTTTGTGAAATATGAAAATTGTTGGAACTCAAAAAAGTTTGCGCTTAAAAAATGTTGCGAATTTAATAATTGTCCGTATTGGAATGTATTCAAATTTGAATTCTTTTAATGTTTACAAAATGTTCGGAGCTGGAAGGCATTTGGAATAGTAAGATTTGTAAATCTGAAATTTGAGTTGAAATGCTCAAATAGATTTTAAAAATTGTGCAAATTGGAAATTTGGAAATGGTTATACTCAAAAGTTTTTGAAATACGGAAATTATTGAAACTCAAAAAAGTTTGCGCTTGAAAAATGTTGTAAATCCAATATTTTCTTTTGCCGTCACGTTTTAGCTGTAGGCATTTTTATAATGGACGCAGCTATAGTTCTATGTGGCACGTCACATATGCACGTGCGGAGTTTTCCCTTCACATACCGGAGAAACATTAGAGCATGGCGAGACTATTTATCCAAGTCGATGAATTTGATAAATAAGGATCAAAGGGTTGGATGTGTAGCTCGTCATTATTTCTTTCACGTGGGGAGTCTTTCCTCATACCGGAGAAATATTAGAGCATGGCGAGACTATATATTGGTCAAAAGTTTTGAAAAGTTTCTATATGTTGCACTATTTGTAGTATTGAAAATAGTATTGTTCGTGTCCTTATTTCTTTCCGGTATAGTCCTCATGTTTGCGTATATACCAAGTTATTTCGTTGTCTATATGTAGCATGTGCTTGCCAAGCGAACACATTTCCTACCGATTATAATTTGGAAATGCTTTCCACAAATATATCAGATGCACACCGTATGTGGCAAGGACTTCTTTAAATATTTGTTTGGCCCGGACTGTACAAAAGTAAATATCGTGAACCTGCCTGACTTGTGCATGGTTTGGACTCATTGGACTTGGATCCAACTCATATGCACGTAGTAGCATGCCTGTTTGGTAAATTTCAAATTTGGAAATAGTTATATTGAAAAGTTTTTGAAATATGAAAATTATTGGAACTCAAAAAAGTTTGCGCTTTAAAAATGTTGTGAATTTAATAATTGTCTGTATTGGAATGTATTCAAATTTGAATTCTTTTAATGTTTACAAAATGTTCGAAGGTGGAAGGCATTTGGAATTGTAAGATATGTAAATCTGAAATGTGAGTTGAAATGCTCAAATAGATTTTAAAATTGTGCAAATTGGAAATTTTGGAAATGGCTATATTCAAAAGTTTTTTGAAATATGAAAATTATTGGAACTCAAAAAAGTTTGCGCTTAAAAAATGTTGCGAATTTAATAATTATCCGGAATGTATTCAAATTTGAATTCTTTTAATGTTTACAAAATGTTCGGAGCTGCAAGGCATTTGAAATTGTAAGATATGTAAATCTGAAATTTTGAGTTGAAATCCTTAAATAGATTTTAAAAATTGTGTAATTTGGATGTTATTCAAATTTTATTTATTTTAGTATTTACAGAATGGTCAGGTTTGAAAATCATTTTAAAATTTTGAAATATGGAAATTTGAAATTTGAGTTGGTGTGCTCAAGTATGGTTGTTTTTTTACATATTATTGTCCAAATGTTGGCCAATTTGAATTATTCAAACATGTTTGTTTTTTTACCAAAAATAGTTATTTTATATTTTTCTAGCCTTTTGATATATTTTTTATATTTTTTGGTAGGTTTTATGGAAATTGTTCAATTTTCTGTTTTTTTTTAAACTGGCAAGTGGGGACCATCGTGACGTCAGGCTGACGTCTACAGTGGCCATGGCGGCCACGGCGACCAGAGCGCACGGCGGCGCGACGTCCGCGCGAGTTGGGACGCTCGCGTGCGTGCGGCGGGGCGCGCGCGGACTCGGGGCGCCCGCAGCTGGCGGCGCCGTCTATTCTGAGTCGCCGGAGCGGCGGTTGGGGCGTGTGGACGCGGCAGAGGACGGCAACGACGGCGGAGTCGATTGCGGCGCGTGCGCGAAGTTCCGGCACGCGATTTCCGGCGAGGAGGGAGAGGCAGCGGCGGCGGAGGCCGGTGCGTGCTTGGATTCGAGGGGGAGGACGGGAGCGGCGGCGGCCGGCGGCGACGTTGCGGCCGCGTGGGAGAGAAGAGAGAGGGGGAGGGGGGTTCGTGGACGTTTTTCCAGAAAAGACCCTAGAATTTTCGGAAATTGTAGTTCAGTCCTTGCGGGAGGGGTTTCCTGTAATTTTTTGCATCAAAAAACGTGCGCGGCGGGTTACCGGCTGGAACCGAAGAAACCGGGCGGTGACCGGGACGCGTGGCGAGTTTTGATTGGAAGAAAATCGGGTGGGTACTGTAGCTCCCTGGTCTATGTCACGCGAGCTCATCTCGGCCGTTCTTTGGACAGATCGGACGGCACAGAAATTTGGGGTGACGTGGCTCAGCGGAGGGGATGTGATCCTTTCAGGCTGTTATATATTAATCTATGGAGTACCAGGAAAACAAAGGGGGCCAATGGTCCCACAAAGCGGCTCAGTGGCAACAGTGGGCCCGCATGCGCACGCTAGCACGGCATCAGTTCGTTCGACCAACCCACCAAAGTTTTGGTCCGGCACGTAAACACGACACGCAACCAACAAAGCCAAGCAAAGTTTTGGTCCGGCGCCATTTGCTGTTTCTTCTCCTTTTCTTCTCGCCTTCTCCCTCCCCCACCCGCCTCCGTTGAGAGTCGCCTCCGCCGCCCCGGGCCTTCCCGCCGTCCTCCCCGCCAGATTAGCTGGCCGGAGATGGACTAGGAATGGCGCCGGTTTAGGATCTGTTCATAGTAGTTGGTTTGGGCTTTTTGCTCGACTTGGCTTCATGCCGTCTTTCCCCTGCTTTACGAGTGCTTTTCCAGTGCTCAGGTGCGGTACTGGATGGTGGTGGCGCTGCATCTCGACGAAGCTTCCGAGGAGGAAGATGGAGTGGAGGTGCTGGGCGACAGCTCGTTTCAATAAGCATCCATATGCCCTCTCTGGTTTGTTGATCTTGCTTCTCTGCTTCCCCTTCTGACCGGCCGTGGTGGCGAGGGTGAGGGGAAGTGCAGAGCGGTGGATCTCGGAGCTGGAGAAGGTCGGGATTTGCAGCTGTTCTTCCAAGGTTGCTTGCAGGCTTGCTCGCCGGTTTCGACCGGAGCTGGTGGCCTGACAGTCGGAACGAATCGGGGCGTGTCCCCGCCGATGTGGTCTCACCGGAGTTCAGATCCCGCCGTCCGCGACGGGTGGCTATTGCGGCGATTCCAACGAGGAATCTTCCTCTACAGGTTCGTGCCGGCGACACAGTTACTGCTCTCGTCGTCCTCGATCTTCTCTCTGGTGGTGCGATGGCGAAGATGGCGGATCGAGCAGTGGCGGAAGCTGCGAGACGGAGATGGTGCCAGGACCTGTTTGTAATTTAGAAATTTGTAGGGGCCTCTCTGTAAAATGTAGTACAGCTGTGCTGTTTCTGGATGTTTCGTGTAATCTCGGTTTTCTTGATTAATATATCCAGAGACTCCCTTCAAAAAAAAACGTTGGGCATGTCGTTGCTTGCGTGATGAATATCTAAAAATCACTTTGGCTCCCATAGATCCCTTTTATCCAAAAACAGAAGAATCAAAAAAATAGTATTTAGAATCTAAGAAAATCTGGATGTAATCAACGATGCATTTTGCAACCATGCAAAATTGCCATGTGAAATTCAAAAATGACAAAATCTTGCATATTTTGGAGATTTAAATGTGTGTATTGGCATATCCACATTTTTTATTTTTAGCTCCTAGTGTCAAGTATTTCAAATTGAGATTTTGCATGTTTGTGTGAATTAAAATCATGCAGGACTTTTATACAATTTTTTTAAAACGAGTAAATATGATTTTTGAAAAAAATAAAATAAAAAAGATCACTTGGGAGTCTGTTCGTGTGATATTAGAAGAGTTTAAATTTCACTCGGCTCATGTTAAATTTTACGAAATCTTAATAAAAGCAAATGTTAGAAAGTTAAGGAAGTGCTCAAGCTAAAGTAAAAATACAAAGTTAGAGCAACCCCATTGCCGAGACACATTTTCGTCCGTCCACGATTTGTTTATGTTCGATTGTTAGTTCAGACCCGTTTTCCCCATAAATTTGGGTTGTATTTGCATACAGTCAGACAAGCCGTAGACATTTGCGGTGCTCGCTTTGTCCTTCCCTTGACCGCCTAACAATGACATACATGTCAACACTTCCCCACCCCTTTTCCCCTCTCCGTCGTGGCACCGCTTTCGTCCTTTTCACCACCCTTGCCGCCGGTTCCCCCATTCCCCGCCACCACGAGAGTTGTTCCGCTTTTGCCGACGTCAGACCTGCTCGTGGTGTGTAGCCAATGCCCCTTCAACCTGGGCCGATGTCGTCCTTTCCACCGCCAGTTGAGTCCACAAGAACGCCCGAGTCCGTCGTGTTCGACGGTTGTGCTCCCATAACCAAACATGACATGGGGGCTTCACCGGCCAAGGTTCGTCCATGCTCGGAACCGACCCTGCCCACAACCTCTTCGGCAGTTTGCCAGACCTAGTTGTGAGGTACGAATTCATGATTGACATCATGGGAGATAACTCATACGAGTTTCTTTGCCATCATATCACATGTTCATTGTCGTTCGAAGATGATAGTGATGTTTTGGTTTCTACACTTGTCGTCAGTTAACACGTTGGGAGGAAAGGACCAAGACGTTTGGTGAAGGGACATGCTGACCTATTTAAACGTCTCGTCTCGCTGTTACCTTATTCTATTTCCATGTTGGATCATAATGGAGAAGGGGCCATGTACAACTATACAAAGATTACTTCCATTGTACAAAACTACTATTCCTTCCCAATCTTTTCCGACAACGTTTCCGGACGGCGAGACATGTGTTCAGCCGTATTTGGCTCGGTAGGGAGTGATGGCTTATGACGACTACTTCCAATGCAAGCAAGATGATGTTGAAGCAAGATGTTATAGGTAAGATTGACTTCTCCTATTATCATAGGCGCACTATAGTTGTTCGGATGCTTGCATATGGAGTTGCGGTGAACTCTTCGAGGAGTACATGCGCATGAGTGAGTCCATATGTTTTGATTCAAGTATACAAATTCTACAAAGCTGTACTTCAGGTGTTTAGCCGAGAGTATTTGAGAGAACCATATGTTGCGAATACACCTGATTGTTATCGACCAATGCTTTGAGAGGGTTTCCTATGATGCTTGAAAGTTGTATGGATGGAGGGTGGGAGAATTTTCTAAAGGGCAACATAAGAGAATGTTGGCAGAGTGCACATTCATACTTAAAGCCTCGACATCATAGGACTATTCGGTACTCTTTTTGGGCACAACAGTTTCTCACAATTATATCAAGATGTTTCGGTGTTGTCCGTTATTCTCCAATTTCATCAATGAAATGCGTGATCGGATAACTCACGTTGAACTTCAAAATGATTCGGTTAAGAATGTGTGGACTCACATAGGAAATTAGTAGTTTTATCTTCTAATTTCCAGTTTATTTGCTACTATGAACAATGTTTATATTTAATTTTTGAAATCTTTGTGATTTTAATTTATTTGATTGCAGACTATGTGATTTATTGTTTAATCGTGTGTGATATTGCATTTATTCCAGCCAAGATTGTATACGTTGGCTAATAATATCAATATTTGTTTAATTGATCCTTTGGAGTTTCCCTTAGTGCTTGGACTTGTCGACGGGTTCAGATTAGTCACTGAATACCATTTTACCGTGGCAAAAGTCGGTTTACGCACTTTGTTTAGCGGTCTCGCATACACACGCCTGAACTGGTATCGGCCACGGATCTCGTGGTGTGTATACCTGAAAAACTTAAAAACCAATTTAGACTAATTTCAATATACCTCGAAATTTAGGAGGTAGTCTAGTACGTATTTAAACTAGAGTTGTTATTGTTGTTGTTGCATGCACTTGTTTCTTAATCAAACGTGGCAGCAGTAGTGTGGGCGGGCAAAATGAGCGGCAAGTTTTTGCTGAGAAATAGTATTCTTTGTGACTGTGTTGGAGCCAAAACTTGCAAGTCAACAAACGCTGGCCGAATTAAGGAGGTGCCGTGATAGAAAAAATGGTGGGTGTGACTACATCTGCATGCGCTAGAGCGGAGATGCTGCGAAAAGTGGTTTTTGATCCCCACCACCACTAGTGATCTCTCATATTTAAAAATATAAAATCATATTTGTGAGTTTTAAAAAAAGTCTGGAAAATCAGGATATAGTCAATAGTGTATCGCACAAACGTCCAAATTTTTAATTTGAGACACTTTATATTACGAGATACACAAAAATAACAAAACTTAGAGATTTAAAATATACATATTCAAATCTATACATTTTCATTTTTATGTAGCTTAGAATACAAAGTTTTTGAAGTTGATACACATTGGCTACATTGATTTTTTTTAACTTTTTAAAACTTAAAAATATGATTGTCGGTCCTTAACTATATTAATTTTTCCCCACCGGAAGGCGCCTGGTGAAGCTCGATCCGTCATGACCAGAAATAAATCAAGGGACCAAAGCACGACCCTACTATACACTGAGACAATTAATGGGACCAAAGCACGGAGAAGATAAGCTTAATTTCTTAGAGAAGATAAGCACGAAGTAGTAGATAAACTAGTAGTACTAATTTCAATATATCTCGAAATTTAGGAAGTAATTACTGTAGTAGTTATTCACTTGTTTCTTAATCAAACGTTGCGGCAGTAGTGTGGGCTGAGAAAAATGAGCCAAGTCAACAAATGCTCCCCGTCCACGTGATACAAATATGGTGGGTGCGACAGTAGCGCCTGGTGAAGTTGCTTCGTGCTCGATCCAGAAATAAGTCCATGGGACCAAAGCACGATAACAAAGTGCTTTTTTTTGTTTGCGAAATAGAGTAACTAACTATAGTACAGTACTATCTCTGGCCACGCACTTACCAATCAGCGTCAGCCACAAAGGACGTGGACACGCACTAGGACTATCTCTGGCCAATCAGCGGGTGCGCGTGACGCGTCCAGCAGCTGACCTGGCACGCCGCACGGTCGGCTCGTCACAGACATTTAAAGTGGCCAAGTGGGCCCACAACATACCGCGCGTGACGAAGTACCCCCTAGCGAGCGTTTGTGGTCAGCCCGCGCGTGATCGCCCACGCGCTTCGCTGTTGGGCCGGCTTTGGTTCGGCCTGTTAACGAGTAATTCTTCGTTTGCCCATTTCCTGTATCTGTAGCTATAGGCTTTACCCTCAAAAAAAAAAGAAAAAGCTATAGGCCACTCTTTCCCCCAAAAAACAAAAAAAACTGTATGCCACTCTTCACGTTCTGTTGTACACGATCTCCATGGTAACAATCGCAGGACTTTTCAAATACGTGAACATTTTAAAAACCAACACGAATATTTTTCTTATTATCTGTGAATGCCTTTTTCAACCGTGAAAACTTGTTCATGCACATTCCAATTCACGATTTGAAACAATGTTGGCGGGGTTCAAAAATGTTTTATGGGATAGAAAAAATCTACGGAAGAGTTAGAAAATGTGTTCACGAGTTTCAAAAAATCTTAGCGTGTCAAAATCTGTTTAAAGAGTTAAAAATATTCACGGATCCGGAAAACAATGTTCAAATATTTTTGAAAAATGTTCACTCTTTCCTTTTTTTTAAAATGTTCACGAAATTCAATTTTTTAGTGTGTCAAGAATTGTACATGGAGTTAGAAAAAGTTCTCGAGTTCGGACAAAAATATTCAAATATTTTTCTAAAATGTTTATGGTCACGCATTGCAAAATGTTCATGTTTCCTTTGTAAATAATGTTCACAGTATGAAAAATGTGCGTGAGGTTCAAAAAATTTAGTGTGTAGAAAATTCACAATTTAAAAAAATTTATTTGCAAGTTTCGAAAATAAATGTTCCATATATTTCAAAAAATTATAGGGTTTCTTTTTGAACAATGTTCATAGTTTTAGAAAAAGTTTACGAGTTTGGAAAAACTGTATTATAGAAAATAAACAAAGAAAAATGGAAAACGAAATAATAAAAATGTCCATGTATTACACCCTAAAAACAGAACAGAAAAATTTCAATTTTTCTATGGTTCGAATCGCCCACATACATCACTCCCAGCGAGCTATATGATTCAACTCGCCCGCATTAATCGATTGCGCTACAAGATATGTGATTTGCTCTTGAGTGTCCAATTGTTTTTAAATTATACACATTTTTTCACAGTTTTTCGTGCCAATCTTCTTTCATCCTAAAATGTGAATTGCTCTTGAGATTGTTCAGTTGTTTTCTGAATAATTTATTAGAAGATATGAACGAAATTACAATTTTGAAATCCTTTAGTGATGCATGATTAAAGTGTGTTTATATGAAATTTAAGCACATTTTCTCCGGTAATGAAAAATCTCCAAAAAGGTGGATATGTAGAATTTATGTTTTGATACAGGGAAAAAAGAGAAAAAATCCGACCTTTCTATTAGTTTTTGTGCAATAAACAATTGATTTAGTCACGAATTTAAAAGTATTCATGAAATTAAAAAATGATCGGCGATTTAAAAATATCCAATATTATAAAAATTGATGAGTTTTAAAAATGTTCACGAATTTGGGAAACATCCATTTGTTGTTGTTGTTGGACTACATGAATTTTTTGAACCTGTGAATATTTTTAAATCTCGAGCATTTACTTAGAACCACATGAGTATGTTCTCAAATTTTGGAAAAAATGAAAAATGAACTAAGGAGAAATTATGATGGTGAACCAAAAATAATAGTGAACAAAAATATGATGGTGAACGGAAATAACAGTGAACAAAAAATAACATTGAACCGAAAGGAACTAAATTCAGGTGAACCAAAACTAATACTGAACCAAAAGTGTCAGTGAACCGAAAATAGTACTGAACCAAATTCAGTAGTGAATCGAAAAGGACAAAACTAGTGTGAACCAAAAATAATAGTGAAACGTAACCAAATTTTGGGTAAACCAAAAATAATACTGAACCCAAAGAGTAGACTGATGGGCTGAAAAAAATGATCGTGGGTTCATAAAAAAATACATTCAGCGGTTTTAAAGCATGTTCACTGGTTCAAATAAATATTCTTGTATTACCATAAAAGTGGAAAGTGAAAACCTTAAAAGGAATATGGAAATGTGAAATAAAAATGGTACAAAAAAGAAAACAATAAAGAAAACAGAAAAACTTAGAAGCAAAAAGAATAAAGAAAAAACAAAAAAGAAATGTTCGCATGTGTACAACAAATCAAGGTTTGAAAATACTTTTTTTTTGAAAGCCTGCGTACATCAGAGTACTACACACCAACGTATGAAGTACAAGAAGAAGAACAAAGCCCACGCAGGGGAACAAAGCTAGAACAAGCACCAGCAACATCGCCGGCGAAGAAGACGAAGACCACTGACCTCCTTCTTCCCACGGCCCAAGGCTACCTCCTCCATTGAAGATCGCCGCAGAGCCCGTCCGCCGCGCCGCGGCGGAGCTTATGCCGATAAACGAGACCGGCGAGCACCCTTCCGCTCCAGCACCTCCACCTTGCCGCAGCCGCCGTCGTCCCCAGCGCTGGCAGAAGCCGCGAGGCTTGCCCAGCCCTGAATTCCAACCTCCGGGTCCTCCCTCGTAGCTCCACACCGAGGAGGTCGACCTCCCCGCCGGCCGGCAAGGAGGAGGAAGAACCGGAGGAAAACCGGGAGATCCGCAGATCCCCGGCCGCCAAAAGCCGCGCGCGCGACGCCGGAGCTCCGAGGAGCACCACCGCCAAAGGGGAACGCGCCGACACCCCACCTAGCCACCGACACCATCGCCGCCTCCACGACGCCGCCGGCGGGTTCCTAACACGACCTACACTATATACAGGCCGGGATTCGGGGATCCCCCACCCTCCCGCCGCCGGAGCGGCCGACGGAGGGGAGGAATCCCGCAGATCGCCGGCGAGCGAGGTGGTCGGGCTGGAGACGCTCAAAAATCGCCTCTGCTTCTACTGTAGAAGGAGAGAGAGCGTGGCCGGTCGCCTGTTTCTCGGTACCAAATATCATAGATTTAAAAAAATAAAGATGCAAAAGAAATAAACAATGAAAAAACTAAGAAGGAAAAATTATGAAAAATGAGTATCCAGTTATTAACCCATATAAAGGAAAGAAAAGGAAAGAGAAAAATAGAATATAATCATTTAAACAGAAGAAAAAAACAATTGTTCGTGTGTCTCCACCGATGCAGGGAAAGTCGAGACGTGCTAGCAAACTGACGCACGGGCTCGCACCGCTCGCTCTCTCGTCAACAAAGAAGAATGAAAGGAATCGACACGGACGGAATACATACATACTTGGGCCATCCCAACGAGAAGCAGATGCGGGCGAGGCAAATAAACAGCTTGCTAAGAGCGATATAGTCAGCTGCAGAGGCCACCCTTAACATGGGCCTTTTAATCACTTCTCGCCATTCCTTCAGTCGAGAGAACTCATGGGGCCATAATGCTTTTTCATGAGGTATTTTTATCTCTTTTACGCATGTCAGAAAAATATCAGTTTTCACGAAATAACTTTACAAGCACATATAATATGAAGACGTACCTGCAATGAAAAACAGACTGCGTTTCGCTTTCCCCTCTCCCTCTACAGTGCAGAGAGGCGACCAGGGCGGCGAAAAAAGTTTCCCCTCTTTCTCGCCGGAGCCGGAGCGGATCTCCGCCGTCTCTCGCCGCCTCGGCGGTGGGGGTGGTGGGGATCTTGCTCCCGGTACTCCGGTGTGTAGAT
Organism: Poa pratensis; assembly: GCA_947311845.1. Classification (NCBI taxonomy): domain Eukaryota; kingdom Viridiplantae; phylum Streptophyta; class Magnoliopsida; order Poales; family Poaceae; genus Poa; species Poa pratensis. Next base: position 93,419,039 of record CAMZMU010000034.1, read on the forward strand.
AGAGTAGGATTAGGTTCCCTCGGTGGCGAATCAGAGAGGGATTCGGCGCCGATAGGGAGATGTAGGTTCGGCTCCCTTCCTCTTCCTCGCCGGAGACGGCGAGTGGGGGCCGTTTTGGTGGCTCCAGACGGCGGTTCCGGTGGTCTTCGTGCTCCCCGTTCTTTGGATCGGCGGAGGGCTGCTTCCCCTTCTCCGCGGGCGGCCGACGAGACGGCGGCGTCGTCTGCGCGTTTTGGAGTCCCTGTCCTTCGGCCCTGTCCTCGTCGTGGCGTCGTCTCCTCCAGCGGCGCTGCAGGGCTTGTGAGGTGCTGGTGTGTAGGAGGAAAGGTTGGAGGTGGAGCTCGGTTCTGCGTCCCTCGGCGGAGGGTGCTGCGGGGTTTCGGAGGAAGATGGGTGGAGGTTCCGGCGCAGCTGGGCTGCTGGTGGTGTCCGGAGCTGGTGGAGGAGAGGGCGGCCTAGCTGTGCTCATTCATCGTCGATGATCCTGGTGCTTGTGTCAGGTGGTTCATGCAGCCATCAACAATGTTTGGAGGTGTTCTCTCTTTCAGGTTTGTGGTGTTGGCGGTGTTGTTGCAGCTTTCTCCAGCGTGTGGGTGTGGTTTCTGTGTTCTTCCTCAAATCTGTAGCGTGTGTGTTCCAATCTTGTGCTTGTTCTTATGGTGAATGAATACACGCAAGCTTTCTTAAAAAAAAATTATCTCGACGTTTCTAAATTCCGGGTGCGTGCATACACTCGGAAGACAAAACCGCGTTCCTGATCTTCCAAACCGACCAGGCAACCGCTAGCCCAGCCACAACTATATGTACGCGAGTTTCAGGGAACCAAGCGGTAGTTCATCAGATCGGTGGTACTTCCATCCGTCCGTGCGTAGCTTGCCGTTTTTATTATGTAAGTTGGCGTTGTCGTAGCTAAGCATCATGGGTAGCACACCAACAGTACCCCGTACCAGGCACCGTGGTGGCAACGCCGGCTGCCTGCCAGCACAAAATACTCACTGATCATTCACCGAAGAAAATGCAGAATGTATGTATCTGAATCTTGTAAGCGACCTCATCAACCACCGAAGAAAATGCACGGTTCAGGCTAGAGGTGCAAGATGCAGTCTATATATAGCTGTGATACAGCTCAGAATTGTCTAGCGATGAAGCTGGTAGCTCGTGTACGTGTGATTTCGTTTGTGAAGATCTGCAGCAGTTTCAGTCAAAACGGTGTCATCCTTGGCTCAAAAGCGGTGTAGTACTCCGTAGCAAACCCCTACGGATAGTGTAAGCGGCTTGACAAGTTTGGTGGTTTCATTTAGGCGAATGTCAACTGAAGGATTTTGGAGGGCTTGGTATGACGGATCTACAGAAGCACACTCGTGCCTGACAGAAAATGCATGGGCAATCCGTGGCCTTCATTCATTTTGCTGAGTTTGCGACCTTCTGAAACTCTCATTGGGGTAAATGGTCAACGACCGATAGATAGGTGCGCCTAACTCTTTTTAGGCAAAGCACTCTACGGAACGAAGGTTGTGTCTGCGGATTCTTTAAAGTGGGAAATATCTCGTTCAGATACTTGTGCTAATCCAGAACTTTCTGCACGTCTACACGTTCTTTTAGGAATATGATCCTGGAAATTTTGAAACGGTGCAAAAGTTTTGCCCCAATCCATTAAGAATAAAAGTTGCCTAGTTAATTCACGGGAAAACAGGACAAAAACCGTTACAACAAAATCACAAACCAAGCAACCACCAGACGGACTAGACGTACCAACACACAAACCGTTGCAAAAGTTTTGCCCCAATCAAAAACCGTTACAAGAAAACATTTTTTTGTACAGCGGTGTCTAGAGCAGAAAACAAAGGGAGGCACGGGCTAGTGCTAGCTCACTGGCCCAAAAGCATATGGCGTCCTAGAACCAGGACGGAATCAATTCGACACACCCAACCCAACAAAGTAATGTCGGGCCCTTTTCCCCGCGAATACTATATACCGCTCAATGCGAGGCGTATCATCCAACTCGCCTACACGCTGTGTACCGTGGCCGGCCTAATAAGTAAGGACGTTCATTCAGCATCCTTGCCTTCAGTCTTATATATCACGGAGAGCCCTAAAAAAAACGTCGTATATCACGGACAACACTTTTCAAGAACACGCACGAGGATTGCGTGTCTTCTTTATTAGTACATTTCTTTATGTTCCCTGTAGCACTCACCTCGTACTCCTGAGTTTTTTTTTTGTTTCTGATTCTTTTTAGTTCTCTTCTTTCCTTGTATGTTTTTTTTTTTCGCCTTTTACCATTTTCCTCCTTTACTTTTTTCTTTATTTTTGGTAATATATGAATATATAATTACGAACCACTGAATACATGTTTGAACTGGATATCTCCGTTAACTATTAAGTACCTTTTCTTAAACCACGTGAACATGTTTTTCATCCTGAACAATTTTGAACAGCGCGAACAATTTTTTAAGCACCCGAATTTTCGTTCCTTTTCAGTTAAACCAAATTTTATTTTCTTTTCGGTTCACTATTATTTTTTATTCACCGGTATTTTCCGTTCACACAATTATCCTTTTCGGTTCACTATTATTTTTGGTTCATCAGCATTTCTGGTTCACCGTTATTTATGGTTAACCAACATTTTTGGTTTACCCAAATTTTAGTTTCTTTTTCGGTTCACTCTTATTTTTGGTTCACTATTATTTTTTGCTTCACTCAAATTTTAGTTCATTTTCAGTTCACTATTGTTTTTTATTCACCGACATTTTCGTTTTACCCGAATTGTAGTTTCTTTTAGGGGTCACTAGCATTTTTGGCTCCTTTCCGGTTCACCGCTATTTATGATTCATGGGCATTTTTGGTTCATCCGAATTTTAGTTCCTTTTCAGTTCACTATTGTTTTTTCGCTCCCGTTTTTTCCTACTATTCTTATAAAAAAGTCTTCACGAATTTAAAAATAGTCACATATTAAATAGTCTTCATGAATTTTCAAAAACATGGTGAAAATGAACATTTTTTGAAATCGGAACTGTGTTAAAAAATGAACCATTTAAAAATTGAACCATTATAAAAAATGAACATTTTAAAATCCGAACTATTTAAAAATATGAACATTTTTCATAAATATGAAAATATTCATGAATTTAAAAGTGTAAGAAAATAAAAAGGAAAAACAATCAAAAAATATAAAATAACCAAAAACCAAAAAACCCCAGTAAATTAGATGAAAAAACCCATAACTTTCTAGAATCTTCCTACAACCGAAACAACCAAACCGATGGAAGTGGGACGGCCCGGTTGTAACATCGGTGAAGCGCGCGTTGCGTTTATCAACGCAACGGGCGTCGGCTAGGGAAGGCCCAAACCAACGTACCTGACGTAATCAATTGGACACACCCAACTATATCTGGCCAAAAGTCAGGCCGGGATGGGCCGAAATACACGCCCGAGCCCGGCCCGATGTGCAAGCCCGCCCCGACTCAGAATTTTCGGGCCGGGTAGGGGCCGACTGCCCATAGGTATACACTTAACCCAACAAATCAAGGCGAGTCCACAAAGAGGACACACTGTAGGTGCCCCCCCGAAAAGGTCAATAACGGTTGAGATAGAAAAACGGCCACATCGACACCTTATCGGTCTAGGCCACCCGAAAATGTATCTACCACGTACGTGCCCATCGCCAACTTTGTGGGTTCGCTCGGGGACGCCGAACAAGGCCTAGACACGCCCCTCCCACACGGGGGTTCCTATGTATCACCCCCGTGTCGGCGCTTGAGGCTCGCGCTGCATGAAGGCATGCTTCATGGGCCGCATCAAAAGCGGCCAAATAGAAAAGGTTATTCTTTTTTGTTTTTAAATCTGATTACTTTTGAAAAATATAAACATTTTTTGAACGGAACAAATTTCTAAACAAAACATTTTCGGAAAATCTAATTTTTTCCAAAATTGTGAATAGTTTAAAAAAACTTTGAACATTTTTAAAAAATGAACAATTTTTTTATATAGGGTTTAGAACCAACTTGGGATTTGGTAAAAGAATTTAATACGTTCATTGGTGATCAGATGGTGGAAGACGTTGCTCTTGATGGGGTAGGAAGTAGGAACAGAGGGGAGCGGCACAAGATGCGCCATAGGTGCTCGCGAAAATTCCGGCGCGAGCCCGGCGCTCTTGGAGGCAGCAGGATCATGCTCGTGACGCGCGTTTTCCGGCATGCCAGGGCCTCCGCAGTCCGCACGGTGACATGTCGGGCGCGGCGGATCGACTTGCCGCGGCGTCGAGTTTGGCGGTCCCAAGCTTCCACGACTTTGACGCCGGCGTCACGGCCTGCGTCGAGAGGCGAGCGCTCAGGGAGGGCAGACAGGTGCACATGGTCAAGGGTGTGGACTCTCGATGGAAATTCAGAAACTTCAGAGAGAGAGAGACAGGTGTTTGTGCCGCGTACAACGTGTGATTACAACGCAAGGATCGGGTCAAAACAAACGCAACAGATGACCGGCCGGCGGCCGGAACATGCATCCATCCAAGTAGTACTGTTCGGGCCACACCTCCTCGCCGGCCTGACACAGGGTAACGAAACCACACCGTAAGTGCCAACGAGCACTCCTACGACACCGGCCATGTCGGCAGCCTCCGGTTGTTGCAGCAGGAGGGGGTCGTCAGGGTGGGTAGAAGCCAGAAAGACTGTCGAGCAGGAGGGGAACAGACCCGACACAGGGTAACCAAACCACACCGTGAATGCCAACGAGCTCTCCGACGACACCGGCCATGTCGGCGCCTCCGGTTGATTGCAGCAGGAGGGGGTCGTCAGGGTGGGTGGACGCCGGCAGCACCTGCACATGGGTAGGGCCAGAGGCCTCTGGGATCCGCGCATCGTCTCGGAGCCCATGGCGAGGCTGCCGGAGGTGCTGTCCGTCATGATCCAGGTCAAGGTGTCGCTTGCCCGCATCGGCAAGTTCCTGGCCGAGGACGAGTTTCGGGGCTGTGGGCTTGTCGGCCTCCGAGGCGAGCCTACCCGTGCACAAGGGTGTTTTCAGCTTGGAGCCTAGCCCAAATGTGAGAGACATCAATATCACTGCAACACGCGGTCAGAAGATCCCAGTCTGCGCGGGTCGTCGCTGTGCGCAAACCTGGGCGAGATGTCTGGATCAGTCTGTTGCACCAACTGCACATCTGTGCTAGATTTTATCAAATGGTCAACTGATCACGGGCACGAAACTGACCTTCTCTACCATTTGTGTTCTTCATTGAGATGGAGGTGTCTGGTTCAGTCGCCTATGTTTTGCAGACGTCCTGGATCCAGAGCGGCATGGTGTGCGAGTGCGACACAGCGGAGCCGATGAACAGTGAGAAGTGCGAGAGGGCTGGCCTGTGTTGTTTATGCTAAGATAATACAGTACATGATTAAGTTAATATCGAACTGAACAGCGAGGAAGTACGTGCTTCTTATTTTGAATGGTGTATCTTTCTTCTGTTTTCTCCTTCAGCCTGACAGTCTTTCTGGCTTCCACATGAACACGCATATCGCGGTTGTCGTCGGGGGCCAAATGAGATACGAGTTAACCGGCAATCCAATAGATACGAGTTACTTCGAACCTTGATTGCTAGAGTTTGTAAGCAGTTTAATCCAGGTGAGACTGACGGTAACATTCACGGAACATCAAACTGTAACATTTTTCTTGGACGCAGCAAATTCTTCTCACAGCTACGCAACTGGTGGCACATCTGTCGGTGAACTCGGTAACGGATTCTAGAGTGATGGCAGAAGTTTACAACTGCCTTCTGTCAGAATTTTCAAGGACATCCACAGATGGAGCATCGGCAACTCTGAATGGCCCAAAACTCAACCTAACATCTGCAGCTAGTGAAATGATGTTACTGATACTTCATCATACAGTAATGTATGAATCTATCTGTGCAGAACGTAAGGTGTCTGAACCTAAAAAAGTCTGAAATGGTTGTCTTCTTTCAGATGACCGGCCGGAACACGCATCCACCCAAGCAGTACTGTTTGGGTCACACCTCCTCGCCGGCCTGACACAGGGTAATCAAACCACACCGTGAATGCCAACGAGCACTTCGGACGACACCGGCCATGTCCGCAGCCTCCGGTTGTTGCAGCAGGATGGCACGAACTGCCCGTCGCATGCAATCCAGCCCTCGTGGAGCCTGTCGTCGCGGCGCCGGGCGCGCTGTGAGTACATCTCGGGCGTTATGCTCTTGGAGGAGACGTTCTACAGAGCGCCGCGATGCACGCCTTTCGTGGACATCCTCAAGGCCGGCTTCGTGCCGGACATCATGGTGAACAAGGGCACCGTCGACATCGCCGGAACCGACAGCGAGACCACCAGCCAGGGCCTTGACTCTCTGAGACAAGTACTACGAGGCCGAGACCCCGCCCCGTGCCCAAGATTGGCGCCGGAGGGTTGCCGTCCGAGATCGCTGTGAAGCAGAACGCGAGGGGCTGGAGCGGTACGTGCTCATCTGCCAGGAGAACGGGCTTCTGTCCCGGACCGATGGTGATCAGGACATCAATGCGTGCACCACCGCCACCGAGCGCGTCCTTCGTCCGACGGCACACTGACGCTCGACGCGTGCGTGCACGCCAAGTGCTTCAATTCGTCGACGCGTTCTTGGTCGACAGCACCGCCGGCCTCTCGGTGTCACTGGGGCTCGACAGCACCGCCGGCCGCTCGGTGTCACTGAGGCTCGGCACCAGACCAGGATCGCTGCTTCCTGAGCCCCCTTGGCTGTCAGAGAAGCAGCGACCATGATGCACCCGTTCCGCCACGCCGCGAGCTTCAGGTCAGGCACCTACCACCCGGCCGTAAAGCTTGGGTTACAGAGCTTCAGAAAGTTGTGGCACAGTTCAAAAAAAAGAGAGAGTTGTAGCAGACAAATAATGCTCTTGCACGTTGAGATTTTGATCCAAGCAGCTTGCTTGCATTCATGTGCGTGACCTTTCTTGCTTGGTACAGTGTTATTGTTCTCGTAGCGGTGATGCTAAAGCAAAGCAAAACCCCGCTAATATGTGTATTAGTTTTGTATCTCAACATGTAATCCATCCTATTAGCCAATCAATTTTCCATGTAATCCCCATTAATATTAATTAATAAACACATGCAATTCCTCCAACCATCTAATAGTTCACATTAAAATTTATAATACATAAGCATTTCATGTCTATGAAGATTAATATATCGACTATGATCAATTGACTTTTGCATGTTCATTTAGAGAGCATAATATGTCATACATTTTATACCCTTTTGTTTACATAGCATAGTTTCTAAAGTGATCCCGCTGCAATGCGCGGGGTATCTTCTAGTTTTAAATAATAAAGTGGAATGTCTAGATTTTTATTAGTCAGCATTTACTATTATTGATTCTTTTCAATAGCAAATAGGGATCATACCCGCACTGGCGGGGCCACGCGCTAACTGGGTAGTCATTTGACTACATAGGTTTTTGGCTAATGCAAGCAATAATTTATAATTATACAAAACATTATAAAAATTGAGAAAAATATGTGTATTTGACTACACAACTTTGCATTGACAGCACACTGCTGAAGTCTTGGCTCCGCCACTGCATACCGATGTTGCGAAAAGAGAATGACTTGTGAAAAGAGGTTGGATTGAATGTTAGAATTTCTATAGAAAGTAGTACAATGATTCCTATAAAAAAAATTGCTATAGGAATCAATCCTATGAATTGAACGACCAATATAGGAAATTTTCCTATAGGATAAAATCTTTCAAAAATCCTTTGTAATCCCTTTCAATCAAAGTACCCCTTACTCTTCCTTTGCCATCAAACATAATTGGTCTTCCCAAATGATTACACTAGGCATGACATTCCAATCCTATGGTTTTCCTATTCCTACACTTTTCCTATCCTATGAATCAAAGGAGGCCTAAAAGTTTCCCAACGCCAAAGGTTGCAACCTGTATAAATTTCCCACCCTGTATAAGGTCTCAAGAAGCCACTTGAAATATTGTAGCAGTTCCAAATATCATACAGGAAACCAGCACCAAACATGACCATTTGCCTTGCCTATGAATATGATGGTTCATGCCTAAGAACACAAGCTAGTGGCCTGCCGCTGTCATTCACTTTGTAGGTCATATCAAAGCAGGTCACGTACGTCACTGAAATAATTATAGTCCAAGATTGATCTCGCATCAGCATAGGAGACATTAGCAACTTCGACATTTTCATCCACCTAATTGGCACGGTAAGAAGATGGATTAGACATCTTCGGTGTTCACTTAAGGGCCCCTGTAAATCTGAAAGAAACGAGAAAACGATCCCATTCCCCGATCTGGTGATGCCAAAGGGAGTGGTGGGAGGAAGGAAGTTGGGGAATGGCCCTGCTGCCCATGATTAAACAGAGGAAGAAGTTGGTTCAAATTGAATTATTCGCCGATGCAACCTACCCGATCGCGGCCGGCCGTACGTGCCTGCTGTCCCGATCGGCGAAGCTGGCTTTCCGATCCTCGCCGCCGACGCAGAGAACGCCAGCACGCAACTCGCCGCTGTACTCGTCGGCACGACGTAGTAGCATTGAACTCTGGCAGCGGCAGCTCACCCACCACGCTCTCCCTCCGTCGTGCCGACCCTACTGGCCTCCCTTCGCTTGACCATACTACAGTACTAGGAGTACATCACTGTCGCTTTCTAGGTTGATCCACCGATGATCTCCCGTCCATCCATCAACCACGTTAAATAGGGATCGAGAGTCCACCTGTGGCGAGGGAGGGAGGGAGAGATCTGTGGCGATCGACATGAAGCTGGACAAGGTGGTGTTCGCGCTCAACGGGCGGCGCTACGAGGTGGCCGCCGGCGAGGTCCACCCGTCCACCACGCTGCTCGAGTTCATCCGCACAAGGACGCCCTTCACCGGAACCAAGCTCGGCTGCGGCGAAGGTACGCGCATATGCTGCATATTTGCTATTGTATAGTTGCTATCTTTTTTTTTTCGCACCTACTCTAGATACAAGACGTCGATCGTCTGTTTAATTTGTGTTTACAGAGAGCATGATCGCACCTACTCTAGCTAGTTGCTATGGTTGCTTGCCCTATGAGTAGGTTACTGGCATGCAGCTTCTACAAAATATAGGTTCCCCAAGCAATTTACTCTTGTAAATATGATTTTCATTTTTTTTAAATAAAGGGTCATTGGAACTCGGGAGCCAAAATGTTTTTTTTTCAATCGTAGTGCATCATATTATTTTAGTTACCACCTTCTTATTTGTTCATTTGTATAGATATTGTAGGTGTTGATACTTTCTGTTGATTTGACCAATTTAAAGATGTTTTGACAAACCGAAAGCACTGCTTTTGGACATCAACTTTGGCCCAATAGAGGAGTGGCAGATAGGAACATGTAGCTTGTCTTTACATGTTGAGATGTTGCGTGCCGATCGAGATGCTAATGTCAATGATAGCCAATGTTCAAAAACAATGATCCAAATCTTTTGGCTTCCAAAATCCAAAAACCAAAAAATCACATATTTAGTTGTTTTTCTGGCTTAAAGCCAAAGTCAAAAAGTCAAAATAAACCCAAACAAAGGCCCTCCTATGGTTTGCTTGCCCATAGGCAGGTGCTGAGCTAGTACTATACTCCCTCCGTCCGCAAATTAGTTGTCGTCGAGATGAATGTATCTAGACGTGTTTTTTTAGAGAGTACGCCAAAGGCGTACCGTAGATTTATAGAAGAGAGTATCTAGACGTGTTTAACATCTAATTCTGGATGGAGGAGTAGTATTGTAGTGAATTAATCATACTATTTTAGTTACCACCTTCCCGTTAATTACATAGTATCATAATCTAGTGCCATCTTATTTGTTCATTTATATATATATATATATAGTAACTAATTGATGTTGTAGGTGTTGATATTTTTTATTGATTTGACAAATTTAAAGATGTTTAAATTAGGAAAAGATAAAAAAAATCTTCAATAATTTTGATATGGAGGGAGTGATTCTTCCTCGAAAAAAAATATATGGAGGGAGTGATTAAGCATTGAGAGCGAAACATGGTTTTTGACAAACCGGCACTGCTTTCGGACATCAACTTTGGCCCAACAGAGGAGTGGCAGATAAGGACATGGCATGTTCTTTACATGTTGAGATGTTGCGTGCCGATCGAGATGCTAATGTCAATGATAGCCAAGCATATCAGCTCCGATCAGACTTGATGTGATCTTCCTTCCACGTCTTCATTTTTGACGCCACATATCTTATTCAGCGCACGAGGTTTTTACTCCAAAAGTTAGTATATTATGTAATGGCGTACCGAAAGCTTCTTTACCTAGCTCATGTTGCCCTTTTTTTTCTCATCTATCATTGTCGAAAGTCATAACAAAGACACTATTCCACCCCTCAGTCTCTCACGACGAGTTATTAACTAGCATGGGTACTTACATGTGACGTTGCTTTTTTTGTGTGAAAAAAACCTCGATTTTTCCCCTGACATCCGTTATTTTTTTCCGATAAGGTGGCAGAGCCCCATCAGACACATCCGTGACTTTTCCCTCTACGCCCCGGCTAGTTTGATGACCGTGCACCGCATCACCATATGTTTCCAGGGGCGGAGCTAGGTGCTTTTAATGGGGTCAACTGACACCAATGACCCAAAGAAACTCCTTGGTAATTTAGTAGAAATTAGTGATCATTGGTACAAAATGACACTGATACAATGGAGAATGACCCCAGTGCTCTGCTGGGCTGGCTATAATGTTTCACAGAATGGACGGAGCATCCTAGGGTCTGGATCATTGGATAATTTATAGGTCCATTTAACCTACATGTGTATTTTGTGGTGCACAATGAAACGAAAAAAATTCGGGGACATTGGGTGGTCCCTAAAAATCCACGGGAGTTTTCGAGCTGAAACCAAGCAGAAAGGAAAATTGAAATGGCCATCCAAGTAGCATTGTCGGGCTCGATCGATTTTTTCCCACACCGAGTAATACCGCAGTTTGCCGAAATACAATCAACCAAGCGGGCCTTAGGTCTAAACCCGGCTACATGATCCCCTGAGTTTGTAAAACTAGAAAAAAAACAACCCTTGTCCAAATTTTAAGCAGTTTTTAAAGGGGTAGTATGTAGATGTGGGCATTCCTATGGTCGAGCCGGGTTTCGAGCGCCCTGACGTGCGAAACTCAGGTCCGAGTCCGGCTTGGCCCGAATAAAAAAAAAGAATGTAGGCTCATGTCCGGTCTAAAGTGATAAAAGACCATTTTTGTGTCGGGTCGGTTCGGCCCTCTGTGTAAGCAGGCCGATTTCCCAAGCACGAGCCCGGATCAAAATACATAATGGGCAAAATTTCAGGCCCGAGCCCGATCCAAATAGCGTTGAAAATGGTAAGGAAATTTTCCAGTTGTTTTCTAAACAATAACAGAATTTTACGAAAAATAAACATAACAGGAATATTCTCAAATAAAAACGACAAAGGAAACGATATAACATATTTCAAAGAAAGCGGAAATAAAACAGAATTTTGGAGAAACAAACACGGAAACTTTCCGCATAGGCATTGCCTACATACAAGATGTAACCGTACAAGACCTTGGAATGACTCTTGACGAAGACAACATGGGATTGACTTGATGCGTTGATAAAACCTATGTGGTGCTTTATTGATGTTGTAGGATAATATTTTCTAAAAATATTTGTTTAAGCATAATGAAACAATTTTTGTAAACTTTCGTGCTTGTCAAAATGTTAAACTATGTGTGTGGCTCTTTGTGTTCAACTGTTTGCTGGCTGAGGTTGTGCATAACTTATTTATGTGTGTTTTTGTTACATACCAACACATTGTACCACTATTATGTTCCAACCAATGTTCGCTTTCCTATCGTATCCGTCCCTTTTCCGTACCGTATCCATTTCCGGGGGTTTCCGCTTCCGTATTCCTTTCATATTCGTTTTCGGAATTTTCCATTTCGTTTCGTATTCGGGCGACACAACGAAAACGAAAACGATAAATCATGGAGTATTTTCGTCCGTTTCCCCATTCCATTTTCAACCCGAGATCCAAACACAAGCGTAGTATATCTTGTAAATGACATGGTGAAAGTCAAACAAAACTAGTCAAAACCACGTTGAACAAAAAGGTTGGCGGCGGTGTCGATCCTTTCCTCCAATTGATCGTGAGAATGGATCAGCAAGGAGGAGGGAAGGATTCTAGCGCGAGGAATTGGACTGGAACGCACTGGCTCCGTCGGAATCTTACTCTGACCGGCGGCGACGATTTTCGCCGGAGACGAAGAAGACGACTCGCATGGACCAAAGTAGGCGGGTGGTGGAGAGGGAAGCATGGAGGTCACGGAGTGTGGAGGATCACGCGTGGGACCTTCTAGGGAAGTCGCCGTGCACCACTGGAAGTCTGGAAGGGAGCATGCTCTGGGGAGCGGCATGCCCACAACGTGTTCGACAGATAGTGCGCCGACTGGCTGTCTGGACCTCGGGCGGTGGCTGACGCGTGCGAAGGAAGAAGAAGAACAGGGAAAGCTGAGACCGTGGGCGGTGAAACGATCGGCGGCAAGGACACCAGAGTTGAGAAATTGGTGCTTATCTAGCTCGAGTAGGATCGGCGGTGTCATCCCGCGGGATTCGGGACTGCTGCGGCATGGTCCGGCAGGAGACGGCGCCGGGGGCCATGTCTCTGTTTTCCTGGACATCAGTAAGCTTCAAGTTAGAAATGCCAGGCCACTTTGCCACTAAAATTTGACCCATGAAGCATCTTTTTGTTTGAAAATGAAATCAGGCCTCTTTAAAAAATCATGTGCCAATCCAGTAATGGAAAAAGTAGTAGATACTCTAAAAAATGCTATGTCAAGAAGAGATTTATCTGTTGTGTATGCACTTGTTCTGTTAGTGTCCTAGATAGCATCTAAATTTTATTAATTTTCTGAAGCTTGCTGAACCTTGGATGAACATAACAGCGTGCTAATGGGAAAACTGAACATAATAATCAGGTTCTAACCTTTATTATGTGGTTCAGTTTTTGGCTCAGAATTCCCAGCATTATGTACTCAATATTGATTGTTCAGTTTCTGCAATACTGACTGCTGCTTTGTCAGCGAGGAATACTTTCCATTTTCAAAGCTAGTATGCTAGTTTGAAAAATAAAAAGCAGGAGTTTCTGCAATACTGACTGCTTCTTTGCCACTTAAATTTGATGCAGGCAGCATCTTTTTCACTTTTTGTTTGAAACAAAATCAGGCCTTTTTTCTAAAATTATGTGCCAATCCAGTAATGGAAAGAAGTACTCCTCTGATCCGTATTAACAGTCGTGAGCCCTATAGCAATTTGTACTACCGCTGTACACTTTCCGCGACCGTTAATTCGGACCGGAGGTAGTAGTAGATACTCTAAAAAATACTATGCCAAGAAGAGATTTGTCTGTTGTGTATGCACTTTTTCTTTAGTGTCCTATGGCATCTAAATTTTCTTAATTTTCTGATATATTTTCTACAAGCTTGCTGAACCTTCGGTGAACACAACTCCAGCTAATGGGAAAACTGAAAACTGAACATAGTAACCAGGTTCTAATTATCTCCGCAATATTGATTGTTCCGTTTCTGTAATACTGACCGGGAATGCTTTTCATTTCATTTTCAAAGCTAGTATGCGAGCATCAACAGCTCCATTTGCTCAGTTTCATCAGCAGCTTTTCATTTTTCAAAATTATAGTATACTAGCAGTTGGCAGCAAGTTCAAACTTTCACAAATGAAACCCAAACCAACTCGAATAAACACAATAGCAAACAATTTGGATATGTCTGTTCAGTTTTATTGTAAGGTTCGGTTCTTTCAGTTCGCTTCCTCCACATCTATGATAAAATAGGAAACATGCTATGTTCTTCTTTTTAAAAAGAGGCGGATATAGAATGTTATGATTAATTCGTATTATTGTGCTCTATTGCAGGTGGATGTGGAGCTTGTGTAGTCCTTATAGCAAAGTATAATCCAACAAAAGATGAAGTGACTGAATTTTCTGCAAGTTCATGCTTGACCCTGCTTTACAATATAAATTTCGTTTCAATTATCACCACTGAAGGTCTTGGAAATACACAAGATGGTCTTCATGCTATTCAGAAGAGAATGTCTGGGTTTCATGCTTCTCAATGTGGTTTCTGCACTCCTGGCATGTGCATGTCCATTTTCACTTCTCTTGCCAATGCTGACAAATCCAAGAAGCCTGAACCACTAAATGGGTTCTCAAAGTTAACTGTATCTGAAGCAGAAAGGGCTTTCTCAGGCAACTTGTGTCGATGTACTGGTTACCGACCAATTGTTGATGCCTGCAAAAGTTTTGCTTCAGATGTTGACTTGGAAGATTTGGGTCTTAATATATTCTGGAAGAAAGGCGATAAAGATGCTGATGTTAGCAAATTGCCAACTTATACTCTTGGTGGTGGAGTCTGCACTTTCCCTGACTTCCTAAAATCTGAGATCAAATCTTCTCTTGATCAGCTAAATGTTTCGAATGTTACGGTCTCTGAGGAAGGATGGTATCATCCTAAAAGTATCGATCAATATTATGAATTACTAAACTCTGGAATATTTAGTGAATGTTGTGTCAAAGTAGTCGTTGGAAACACAGGTGCTGGTGTATACAAGGATCGAGACCTATATAACAAGTTTATTGACATAGGTGGCATTCCAGAACTGTCAGCTATTTTAAGAAGAGATAGTGGCATTGAAATTGGAGCAGCCACACCTATTTCTAGGACCATCGAGATACTTGAGCAAGAAAATGAATCTATATCAGTTCCGAATGGAAGTTCAGTTTTCAAAAAACTTGCCAAGCATATGAGCAAAGTGGCTACACCGTTTGTCCGTAACACAGCAAGCCTTGGCGGAAACATAATATTAGCACAGAAATACCCGTTTGCCTCAGACATTGCAACTATACTTCTTGGTTCTGCTTCAACTGTTCGTCTTCAGGTTGCTTCACAAACGCTAGAGGTTACTTTGGAAGAGTTTCTCGAGCAGCCTCCTCTTGATCCTAGTACTTTACTTCTCAGCATATTTATCCCACATTGGACTCCAGATTCTCAGACAGAAACTAATGTGGTCTTTGAAACTTATCGAGCAGCACCACGCCCTCTTGGAAATGCTGTTTCATATATTAATTCTGCTTTGCTGGGACTTGTCTCCTTCAATGAATCATCTGGTGATCCTGTATTGAGTAACCTACACTTGGCTTTTGGTGCCTTCGGGACAGAACATGCTATTAGAGCAACAAAAGTTGAAGAATACCTCACTGGAAAATTGCTCACTCCAACTGTCGTGCTTGAAGCCGTCCATTTACTTAGAGAAACAATTGTACCAATGGAAGGAACATCACATCCCGAATACAGGGTCAGTGTGGCTGTTGGGTTTCTCTTCAGTTTCCTATCTTCAATTGCTAAAGGCATCAAAGGGCCTGGAAAAACTCTGACAATAAGTTCTGGTAGCTCTGTAGATACAGATGGTCTCTGTAACCTGCCATTGTCTTCACGTCGGGAAGCAGTTTCGGGTGAATATAAACCAGTTGGTGAACCGATTAAAAAGTATGGAGTTGAGCTTCAAGCTTCTGGTACGTGGTTAGCTTACATCATCAGAATTGCTAATGGGATTTAGAATTTCTCTCCTCTTCAGATCATCCATCTGCTAGTATTATTTATGGATTGATAGAATTTCTTTTCTGTAATGCAGGGGAGGCGGTATATGTAGATGATATTCCCGCTCCAAAGAATTGCCTCTATGGAGAGTTTATTTACAGCACAGAACCTCTTGCATATGTCAAGAATATTAAGTTCAAGCCTTCTTTAGCAGCAGAGAAAATCTTGACAGTTATTTCTGCCAAGGATATTCCAAGTGGCGGGCAAAATATTGGATCATCGTACTTGTTTGGGGATGAAGCACTTTTTGGTGCTCCAGTTGCTGAGTTCGCTGGACAAGCTCTTGGTGTCGTGGTATTTATCTTCTCTTCTTTTAAATATTCAAATGAAAATAATAAATTATAGTATAACAAAGAGTGATTTGTAAATGTTTGCTTCATTATTCCTTTTTTTTGTAAACTATCTGTGAATGTTAAGTATCTAGTTTTGAGTAACAAGGGGCCAATTTGTACAAATTAAATAACTTAGTGTCACACATGTGTTCATCTAGGGGTGCAAATTGCTGGCCTGTAGGGTAACCTCCAACCCTTTTTAGTTCAAACAAATGAAATAAACTTTCAAAATCACATCATTTTTTTGGAAAAATAGTTCATTTGATTGAACTAAATAGAGTTGGAGGGTACCTTAATGATCACCAATTTATACCTCTAGGTCATCCAAAAATATATGTATATATTCCTATCGAAATTTTGTTTGTACAATATCTTATGGAAACCCCTACCAATTAAACGCCACGCCGATTTTATACGGTAGCAGTACTATGCACTTATTTCTGTTTCTTTCATGATATTGTTTATGGAAATTTTGTACTCAAAGAACAGAACAACTGGTTATGCAAAAACATACTGAACTGATGGAACATTTAAATATAATATGATTTTTTAATCTTTGAACACCGAGAATAATCCTGTGAAATTAAACTACTAATGGTTTGTGAAGATTTTCCCCTAATTACAGGTAAGCATCATTTGCCTATTTCTCTACGGATGATAAGCTTTATTCTTAGTGTCGGAATTCTGTATTTCTTAAATATTGATGTAACTGAAACTTGGACTTCACCTCAGATCGCAGAAACTCAGAGATATGCCGACTTGGCATGCAAACAGGTCGTTATTGAATATGACACAGAAGATTTGAAGCCACCAATCTTAACTGTAGAACAAGCAGTACAAAACAGTAGCTATTTCGAAGTTCCTCCAGAGATTTATCCAAAACAAGTAGGTGATTTTTCCAAGGGCATGGCAGAAGCTGATCACAAGATCCTCTCAACAGAAGTATGCTCATTTCACTAGTATACCTTTTCGTAATGACATCTACTTGCATTGTTAAATTTTATTGAATGTATATATACTTCTAATCTAGGATGCATTTATATTTATCTATATAGACTTATAATTGCATTTTCAATGGTCTGTGTATTAAAGTATATACACTTAGCTATACAAACTTTAAATTTTATTCCGATGGTCTCTTTTTATCTGAAACATACTTATTACTACGTTATATCAATATAGAAAGATAGCATCAAATTTGAGCAAGCGGATAAGACCTGTGGAAAAAAATACTTCCGAATGAACGCCTCTTTTAATTAGCTTATGTCTAGTATGGTGTATGTAGTCAATCCGACTCTTCATTTTTGTCTGATAGGTACCATTGTATGAAAGTTTGATTTTTCGTGATGCAACTTTGCCGATGTTATATAATATTTTCATAAATTTTGCTCCCGTAATGTGACTTCATGGAACCCCACAGACAAGACTATGTGGCATGCTTTAATTAACTAATAAGTATGACTCTGACGGTTGCAGGTAAAACTTGCCTCTCAGTACTACTTCTACATGGAAACACATGCAGCACTAGCGATTCCAGATGAAGATAACACCATGGTTGTCTACAGTTCATCACAGGCTCCTGAGCTTGCACAGAATGTCATAGCTAAGTGCCTCGGCATTCCATTCAACAATGTGCGTGTAATTACAAGAAGGGTTGGAGGAGGCTTTGGTGGAAAGGCACCAAATCATTCAATGTGAGTAAGAATACACAAATTTGAATAGGTGTTTATATTATTAGACACGTTACTTTGAAGTTGTGAGTTCACATGCATGATAGCGGTTTGAGAATGCTTCTCTGCCCATTTCAACTATCCAATTTTGGAGGACATGTTTCGTTAGAAAGCATATGTGGTACAACTGAATGTATTGTTATATTTATATGTTTAACTTTAATAGCTTCATTTAGATTCGTAATATAACACTGATAGTTACACAATGTGTTGTTATATATATTTTTTAAGTGAGATTAACATGTGTTTGGGCATTCATTCATTTTCCAAGGAAGCTCAAAACGTTGACAAGTTGAGTTGTCTCTGTTAATTGATCCAATATGCTTTTGTAGGTAGCAACAGCAGCCGCGCTTTGCGCGTACAAGTTACGGCGTCCTGTGCGGATGTATCTCAATCGCGGTATTGATATGGTCATGATTGGGGGTCGACATCCAGTGAAAGCATATTACTCTGTTGGTTTCAAGACTGATGGGAAAATTACAGCCTTACATCTGGATGTACTAATTAATGCTGGAATTTCTCCAGATGCGAGCCCCATAATACCAGACGCTATTATATCAGGTCTGAAGAAATACAACTGGGGTGCTCTCTCATTTGACATCAAACTCTGTAAAACAAACAATACATCCAAATCAGTAATGCGTGCCCCTGGAGATACACAAGGCTCTTTTATTGCTGAAGCTATCATCGAGCATGTTGCCTCCGTGCTCTCACTCGACGCTAACACTATCAGGCAAAAGAATTTTCACAACTATGATAGTCTGGTGTTGTTCTATCCAGAAAGCGCAGGCGAAGCTTCTACATACACGCTACATTCTATTTTTGATAGATTACTATCAACATCGAGCTACCTGCACCGAGCTGAATCTGTCAAGCAGTTCAACACTTGCAACAAGTGGCGGAAGCAGGGTATCTCATGTGTGCCCCTCATTTTCAAAGTAGCACCAAGGCCAGCTCCTGGAAGAGTTTCCGTGCTCAGTGACGCTTCCATTGTGGTTGAGGTTGGAGGTATTGAACTTGGGCAAGGACTGTGGACAAAAGTCCAGCAGATGACTGCTTTCGCTTTGGGACAGTTGTGGCCTGACGGGTCTGAATGCCTTCTCGATAGAGTGCGCGTTCTTCAGGCTGATACGTTGAGCTTAATCCAAGGTGGAGTTACTGCTGGCAGCACTACATCTGAATCTAGCTGTGCAGCAACCCTTCAGGCCTGCAACATGCTGATTGACAGACTGAAGCCGGTCATGGATAAGCTAAAACAGGAACCAGGTGTTGTTTCATGGGACTCTTTGATTTATCAGGTTATTTTTTATTAGCCTCTGATTTTTCTTATGCTACAGAGAGTAGAATGTTTATCCATGGTAATTATTATCTTCTTATGTGCTAATACTTATTTTGCATACGATTCAATGTTCCCAAATAGGCCTCTAAGGACAACGTTAATTTGTCTTCAAGTGCCTATGGGTTCCTGGCGAAGAATCCAGCACCTATCTGAACTATGGAGCTGCTATAAGTGAGGTGCTCAAATTTATGCTAAATGACAATCGCACAAGTGTAGTATAATTACAGTTAGATTTTGTATGGATGATAGTGTGATACGTCTCTCATTTCCTATTCAATTCTTGTTCTGAATAATTCAGGTGGAAATTGATGTTCTTACGGGAGCAATAACTTTACAAAGGACTGATATTATCTATGATTGTGGAATGAGCTTGAACCCTGCAGTGGACTTGGGCCAGGTTTGCAGAAATATTGTCCATTATTATTATTATGTGTTGAACATGAATATCATTTAAGAAAACGTTATTGGAAATTTAGAGGGAGTACATGACAGTCCTTATTAGAGTCCCTCAAACTTTGTACTCTATGGTTGCTCATACCGGATCTCTCCCTCTATGGTTGCAGATCGAAGGTTCCTTCATACAAGGAATTGGTTTCTTCATATACGAAGAACATGAGACAAACGAGGATGGCCTTGTTGTGAGTGACAGCACATGGGATTATAAGATCCCAAGTGTCGATACCATCCCAAAGCAGTTCAATGCGGAGGTTCTGAACACCGGATACCATAAGAACCGTGTGCTCTCTTCAAAAGGTAGAATGTGATTTCGTTAAGGCAAAATGGATAAGTGAATTTTCACCGGGTGAAAAATTATCATTGGTTAACTGACTTAACTCTACTTCTTGTGCCAGCTTCTGGGGAACCTGCTGTAGTTCTTGCATCATCTGTCCACTGTGCAGTGAGAGAAGCAATCCGAGCAGCAAGACTGGATTCGGAATCTCACCGGCCACATTCCAACTCGATGTCCCTGCACCAATGACAGTGGTGAAGGAACTATGTGGTTTGGATATTGTGGAGAAGTATTTGGAAAATCAATCTGCACATCAATTTACAGCTGGAGTATAATATCTGTATGCCTTGGGATGGTAAAATACAAGCTTAAATGTTCAAAATGTAAACAGTATTTGGTGTTGTGCTTGAATGCTTGTCTAATAATCATGGGTTTATATTTGTATTCCTATGTCCTGATCGAACCTGAAGGAATGTATAATCTGCAAGAAAATCAATCTGCAAGTTTTTTCTGACATACATGCCAACGCTGCCGTATGCTACATGAGTACAGCATTACGGCTAAGAACTCAAACGTGATAACTTTCCTAAACAGAAGTCAAAACAATCTAGGAGTAGCTGGGATCTCTAGATAACTGAACTTAAAGTATCCAGAAACAACAACTAGGTTACATCTTCGATGTGCTCCGAGCACCATTGGAAAAAGAAAAATAGCCTCCAACATGGATGGCTACATATTCTTCTGGAGTACGATGGATGTTTTTTTTTATGACGGTCGGGTCACACTTGATGGTGAAGCAATCTTCCAGCAGGTAGAGTTAGCGTCCGGCCCTGTCCGAAAGGTATGTTTTCTGCTCTGTACAGTGTTCCAAGGCGGCGGCTCTGACGGCGTCCCGTCTCGTCGGAAACCATGATGACAGACGCGAGCATTCTTCAGCGCCGGCGCGTCGTTCACGCCGTCGCCCGTCATGGCGTCATCCCGCACACAACACGTGGCTCTTGATGGTCCGCACGATCTCGTAAATGTGCCCCAAGAACACGCCGGCGAACCCGTCCGTGCTCGCCACCGGGAACGCCGCGGCCGAACAGCGCTGCCGACGGGTGCATAATTGTCGCAGTCTCGACTCATGAGGCGCCGGCCAGTCTCCTTGGTGGTCACCGGTGATCATCTTCACGCAGACGCATTAATGCAGGGCCTTGTGGATGATGTCGGTGTTGTCGTACCGTGGTAGAACAACGGTGCTTCAGAATTCTTCATACCGCAGTTCTGCTACCAGCAACTTAACTGAACTTGTCCGAGCTTCATGTTACTTGGTTTTTACTCCCTGGTAAGCAACTGCTAGTGATCGACCGGAGACCCCTGAGCAATCTGTCGACGCCGCGCCGCGCCTTCTCGCAATATCATCCTTGTTGTAGCACAGGTTTGAGGATATGCAATATGATCAAGATCAGATTCAGATGCTCTGAATTATGGTGTCGAGGCACACTATATTGCTGGATGACAGTCATCCGTACAGACTTGATTATGAGTTAGCTCTGAATGTCGGGCTTTGACCTCAGATCACACGCCGTTGGTGGTGAGCAGCTCTTCAGACATGCCGGGATCATAATTTTGATAGGTGTGAACAGTTGGTGCAACCAGCCCGAGCTAGTTCAGATAACGAGGAAAAGTTCAGTGAAATTCCTCAGACACAAGGAGGAGGAATTATTTGAAGACTATCGAAAGGCGCAAATTGCCACTACCTTACAACGATCATGGACATCAAACATCAATCTCAGTGAGTCCTTGTGAGAACTGAAAAGTTGTTCAAATGTCCTGACTGACTTGCAGAAGATCCTCATCCTCTTCCCTCGTGAGTTATCTACCTTAAGACAACGGAGATAAATGAATAACCGTTGTCGACAACAAGCCTCAGCGATGATGGTTAAATCTTCTATTGCAAATGAGGGCCTTCAGATTACTCACAGAGCTCGAGACATGTAGCCTCTCTCTGTTGCCGAAGGGGTTTCTGACCCGTGTCCATAGTATTGTTCTGTACTAGTGTTTCCGGCGACAAACCTACTATAACTTCTAACGTATCTATGGCCACATAAAAATCAATTAAAATCTTGGCAAGGATAAAATTTACTCTAGAAGTTTCAAATGATAGAATTAACTAGTCATGTACCAGAAACCGCCATCAACATATTTGTTAGGTTATACATTTCATTCAATGATAAAATAAATCTTTATACACTATATAATTTATTCAATTGTTTGAGAAGTAATTCAAAAATGAGCTTAATTAGTTATAAAATGTGATTTAAAATTTATTATGACTCGAGTTTATTTGAACATATACATTACAAATGCGTCATAAAGAAAATTACAACTAACAATTAGTAACATTGCTAAAAGTTAACTATGTCAAAATATACAAAATTACATGCATTAATATAATGAAATAACAAAATTAATTCGTAAAATTATAAAAGTTCACTAAAAAATAGTAAAAAATATAACAAATCAACACCACGGCTCCAAGCCATCTAATGTAGCCATGGAATTTTAGAACCACAATAAGGTAGCAACAATCTGAATAGGTAAGCACTGGACTAGAGTTCCCTAATTGTGAAATAGCCCTAAGCTCTTGACCAGCAAACACCGTGAGGTCCCTGCAGAAGATGGGCGCGGTTTGGACCCTAACCCTAAAACGACACGACAAGATGACCGTAGGCGAGAGCATAGGATCACCTGAGAAGGAATGTAAGCCGTCGCCGATCTGGGTGTGTCGGGCTTGCGCAGAGAGGCGCCGTCCCGCTGGCAAGCGTCCGGTGCCGGGCTCCGAGCAGTGGTGGATCCAACCGCCCCTATGCCCGGGAACATGCCCGGGCTTCCGGCCGGCGCAGCCTAATTTGTTGGCAAGATTGATTAAAAGTAGTATTATTAGCCTTTAAATTCACTTTTTTCCCGAGCTTTGAACTAATCTTGGGTCCGCCACTGGCTCCGAGGGCGGTGAATCCGTGCCAGCAGCAGCAACAACAAAAGCTTGGGGGCGTGGCCGACGGCAGGAGTAGAATCACCCACGAGCATGGCGGCCGGACGACGTGGATCCTCCATCGACGAGGTGCTCCACCGGGTCAGCTGCTGGATGGGACGGAGTCGGCGGGATCGAGGGAATGAATGCATTTGGGCCAGAACTCTCAATTAGGGCCCTGTCCCGTGCCAAATGCTATATATCGCCCAGCAACAACGCTAGACGGTCGCGCTGCTTGAAGAGTCGCTCTGTGGGGTCATGTGCATGTGATTGGTGAAAAAGGAGAGAGAAGAATAAATGAAGGAAAAAAATGAAAAAAGTGGTCCAAGCGAACAGGCCGGACATGGGCGGACAAGCTAATCCTACCCCAAACTGCCCCCACATATGGGTTGAGTTCGAGGTGTGCTCGACAGCCCGGATGAAGAAAACCAAATCCGGACAGAAAAATCCAGTTTGGGTACCATGGTTGGAGATGCTCTAATGGCATCTCCAGCCATTGGAGCCCCAGGCGTTGGCCTTCCGGCGATTCCGCCGATGATGTTTTGGGCCTTGGGGGTGAGTTTCCAGTCATGCACCTAGGTTTCAGCCGCCAGCGCACAAGAAACCAAGTAAATTTTGAAAGTTCATTTTTCGCGCTAACAAAAAATGACGAGACTTCGACAGTCTCGGTGATCAGAACAGTCACAGTTCGGTGACCGAATAACCCTTCTTTTTTGTCATCCGTTTTATTCTTTTTTGTTTCTTTTTCTATTTTATTATTTATTATATTTTTCTTTTCCTTTATTTGAAAACTATTTGTTTTTCATATTTTCAAAATCTGAACCATTTTTGTTTCTGTTTTTACTGAACAAATTTCAAAATCGGGGACATTTTTACATTTGGAACTATTTTCAAAAATGAACAATTTTCAAAATCTGAACCATTTTCAAAATCCAAAACATTTTCAAAATCGGAACCTTTTTCAAATTTGTAACCATTTTAAATAATGAACATTTTTTAAAACCTGAACCATTTTTAAAAATGAACCGATTTAAAATTAGGAACTATTTTCAAAAATGAATAATTTCAAAATATGAACCATTTTCAAAATGATAAATTTTCACAATCTAAAACATTTTTTAAATTGGAATCATTTTTAAAAAGGAACGACTTTCAAAATTGGAACCATTTTAAAATTCAGAACCATTTTCAAAATCTGAACCATTTAAAAAATGAAAAATCTTCAAAATCGGAACCTTTTTCAAATTTGGAACCATTTTAAATAGCAAACATTTTTTAAAATCCAAACCGTTTCAAAAATTGTAACCATTTTCAAATTTGGAACCATTTTCAAAATGAATAATTATCAAAATGAACAATTTTCAAAATCTGAACCATTTTTAAAATTTGGACCATTTAAAAAAAATGATTTTCCAAATTGGAACTGTCTTAAAATTCAGAACCATTTTCAATATCTGAACCATTTTAAAAAAAGAAACATTTTCAAAATCGGAACCATTTTAAAATTTGGAACCATTTTAAATAATGAACATTTTTTAAATCTGAACCATTTTCAAATTTGGAACCATTTTCAAAATGAATAATTTTCACATCTAAACCATTTTCAAAATGAATAACTTACAAACTGAACCATTTTCAAAATGATCAATTCTCAAGATCTGAAACATTTTTAAAATTGGAACTATTTTTCAAGAAATGAACGATTTTCAAAATCGAAACCATTTTAAAATTCAGAACCAGTTTCAAATATGAACCATTTTAAAATGAACAATCTTCAAAACTGAAACCATTATCAAATTTAGAACCATTTTAAATAATGAACATTTTTTAAAATTGGAACCATTTTAAAAATTGGAAACCTTTTCAAATTTGGAACCATTTTCAAAATGAATAATTTTCAAAATGAACAATTTTGAAAATCTGAACCATTTTTAAAATGATCAATTTTCAGATTCTGGAACATTTTTAAATTGAAACCATTTATCAAAAATTGAATGATTTTCAAAATTGGAAACATTTTAAAATTCAGAACCATTTTAAAATGAAACATCGTCAAAATTGGAACCCTTTTAGAATTTTGAACCATTTTAAATAATGAATAGTTTTCAAAATCTGAACCATTTTACAAATTGGAACCCTTTTCAAATTTGGAACCATTTAAAAATGAATAATTTTCAAAATGAACAATTTTCAAAATCTGAACCATTTTCAAAATGATCAATTTTCAAAATCAGAAACATTTTTTAGATTGGAATCATTTTTCAAAAAATGAACGATTTCCAAAATTCAGAACCATTTTAAAATTCAGAACCATTTTCAAAATCTGAATGATTTTAAATTGAAACATCTTCAAAATTGGAACCCTTTTCAAATTTTGAACCATTTTAAATAATGAACATTTTTCAAATTTGGAACCATTTTCAAAATGAATAGTTTGCAAAATCTGAACCATTTTCAAAATGATCAATTTTCAAAATCTAAAACATTTTTTAAATTGGAACCTTTTTTCCAAAAATGAACGATTTTCAAAATTGGAACCATTTTAAAAATGAAGAATTTCAAAATTTGAACCTTTTTCAAATTTGGAACCATTTTAAATAATGAATTTTTAAAAAATCTGAACATTTAAAAATGAACCATTTTAAAAATTGGAACCATTTTCAAATTTGGAACCATTTTCAAAATGAATAATTTTTAAAATCTGAATAATTTTCAACATGAACAATTTACAAAATCTGAACCATTTTTTTAATTGGAATCATTTTCAAAGATGAATGATTTTCCAAATTGGAACCGGTTTAAAATTCAGAACCATTTTCGATATCTTGACCATTTTCAGAATGAAACATTTTCAAAATCGGAACCATTCTAAATAATGAATATTTTTCAAATCTGAACCATTTTAAAAATTGGAACCATTTTCAAAATGAACAATTTACAAAATCTGAACAATTTTTTGAATTGGAACCATCGTGTGGTACTTGTACCGCTAAGTATTGGTGTAAGTCGAAAATTAGTAATATGAAAACGGTTGTAAGAGCATCTCCAAGCGGAGCCCTCAAATTCGGCCCCCAAACTGTCCGCGACGCGTCCGGACGCGTCCGCGGACAGTGACCGGACGACCCCCATAGTTGGGCTCCTACAACCACATCCCCTAAAATGTTGTCCCCAAACTCATGCAAGCCATGCAACGTCGATCCGATACATACCGGATCCGCATTACAAAACATAGTGGTTCAAATTCAAATGAAACAAACAAAGTTCAAGTTGTCCGATACAAGGGGCGGAGTGATCTCTTCTTCTTCAAGGGGCGGTTCCACCGGAGGCATCTAGGCCGAGGTCACGGTCGGAGATCCTCTTCTTCATCATGAGGATCCACTTTGCGCTAGGCTCATCCAAGAGGGAAGCATCTTGGAACATGATCCTTTGTTCCTCGGTAATTCTTGCAACATTGACTTTCTCTTGCTCCATCGCATAGGCATCCGCCATTTTCTTTTGCTCCAATTGGACCTTCATCCAAGTCTCCTCCTTCACCAATTCCAACCTCGCCCTCTCAATCTCCATCTTCTCCTTGAGTCGGAGGCGTTCAAACTCCATTCTTTCCCTTTGCAAAGCCAAGAAGGCGTCATACCTCTCGGCCTTCTTGTCCTCTCTTTCTTTCTCCAACTTGTGCATGGATTCATCCTTCTTTGAGAAGATGTCCTTCCATGTGGTGGACATCTTCGTGGCGGCGCCGTCTCGAGCCACCCGATCCTTCTCCCACCTCCTCCCCATCATCCTCTTGCGGCCACTTCCGACTTCGGACGGCCCATCTTCTTCATCAAGTCCAATTAGGATGGAAGAGCTTGATCCATCATTGGTCTTCCATTTTTTAGCCGGATTCTTGTGATCATCATATTGGGAGATCCACTTGGGCTTCCCGGTCAAATCTAGCCAACAATGTGCCATGGTGAAGGGTTTGCCTTCCGTTTGATGGTACAAAGTGGAGGCCAAATCGGTCTAGCAAGCAAACAAGTAGAGCAATTAGAGCAATGAAATGTGATGAAATGAAGAGATGTCAATGAAACAAGTAGAAGAAATTGCTTACATGGAAATTCACGTTGACACCACTTTGATTCCGATTCACCACTTGTGCATGAAAGCCACAAAACTTATTCACGCTTTCTTGGATCGAAGCCCGCCTATGTTGGAGAGAACCGGCGTTGCGATCGGACACAATCGGGTGGGGTTGGACATATTCCTTTTGGTGATGGAAGTGGGCATGTATTTTCTCCCACAAACGGGTGCCCTTTTGCTCGGTTCCACATATAGCATCCATGCTGTGGCTAACCAAGCTCGGCAAAGTAAAATATCTTTGAAAGTTGTGTACGAAGTGCCTCTTGGCGTGTACACCTTCTTGGCCTTCGCCTTCTTCGTCGTCGCAACGTCCGCCAGCTCGTCCTCACCCAAAGTGTAAAAGGGAGGAAGTGTGGATGCCGACGGCTCCTGCGATGACGGATCGCCCCCATTTCGGATCAATTCCATCATATATTCATCCTAATCATGCTAACAATTACACTACGGATCTAAAATTGAGTCGGAACTATGCAATTCGGATAGAAATTCATACCCCAAAGTGAAATTGACTTCCGTCGAACAGGTTGTGGGCGAGGTGGTTGTCGGTGACGCCGGAAGAAGCTCGCGTCCGCTGGAGCGGCGGAGACTCCCCCACTACCTCCTCGTCCTGCGTCGGCGGCACCTGCGACGGGTACTCATCCGCGATGAGGCGCGGCTCCTCCCGGTTCGTCGTCGAGGACGGAGGCGGCGCCGGCGTAGGGCGCCGGACCACGGGCACTGGCGTGGTCATCACCGGCTCCTCCTCCTGCGTCTCCGCGTTCGCAATCCTCTCCGCCTCCTCCGCCTCCTTCTTCTCCCGCTCGCGCTGCCTGCGGCGGCGCGTCCTCCGCGCCACGATCTCCGGCTTCAGCGCCGAGTCCGTCGCCTGTTCTACAGTCTCGGAGGATGCACCCTTCTCCGCCGAATCGATGGCTCCTTCCGCCTCCATCCGAATTTGCAGGTGGACGCGGCGGGGAGGAATGAAATGAAAGTGGTCGGCGGGAAGTTGAGTTGGAGAAGAGGATAAATGAAATTGGCCAGCGCCGAAATTTGGTGTTTCAAATTTCGTGGAGCCGCCTTGCCAGATCCGACGTGGCGGACGCGTCCGGACGCGTCCGGGCGGCCCCAAACCCGCCCTACATATGGGCTGGCTTTGGGGTGTGCCGGACCGCCCGGACGTTTGTGGAGGCTTTGGGGGCCGCGGTTGGGTGACCGATTTCAGCCCAAACCGCGTCCGGGCTGTCCGCCCGGACGTTTAGGGAGGGTTTGCCAACCATGGTTGGAGATGCTCTAAGGTCCCGCGTCACCCAAATCTTCTTTGTACTAAATAAAAGAGGCATTGATAATGTAAAAAAGTGTTTAAGAATGAAATATTGATCATATAATCTTTATGTATTTATACCACTGTACATACGCTTAACATGGTTCAGCACCGGGAGTTGGCTTGGCGTGAACGACGAGAGGAGTGAGGAACTACTCGACCGGTCGGATCCAACGCGTGGCAGAGACAGGCGACTGTTTGAACCAGTTTTTTTTTTGAGAAACACAGTACAAACGCAGACGCTCACATACACGCGCATACACTCACCCCTATGAACGCACGCACGCACACCCTACCCCTATGAGCACCTCCGAAATACTGAGTCAGCGGATCGAGTCTTGAGATTGACAAAGTCACCACGGGCGCCTCGCTGTCGACGGGAACGTCGTCTCTCACTGAAAGAATATTCCGCCTAAATGCAACACACATATGTCAAACCTGGGGTTTGAACTCTGGTGGGCTGAGAGTACAACCACTCTGCTAGCCATCCAACCACTCTGCTAGCCTTTGAACCAGTTGTTTCATAAAGTTCACTTATCACTGTCCAAGTTGACTGGCTTGTTCGAGTCTGAGGAGTGAGGAGTCTGCCACTCTGCCTTCGGATGATGTACCTACCGTAAACTGCGTTCGTGCAAGTTCAACGACTCGTGCGTGCGCGTGGACGCGAGGACTTGGACAAATTCGCAAATCGCAACCCGTAATAATTACGACGAATATGCCACCGCTTAGTCAAAATAGCTCTTCCACCTTTGTCTCCCTCGCTCTCTCACTCTCTCTATCCTTGTTCCGATCCCATTCCGCCGCCGCACAACCCTAGCAGCCGCCGGCCTTCAATCCCGCCCGCCGCCAGGTTCCTCCCTCCGGCAGGCCACCCCGACGCCTCGGTTCCTCCAATCCGGCCTCCTCCCCGACCTTTACTCCCGTAGGCGCCCCGACCCCTCGCGTCTCTCCTCCACGCCGTCTCTCCTCCACCACCATCCCACCTGCTCCCCGGCCTTTACTCCCCGTCGGCGCCCCGACCCCTCGCGTCTCTCCTCCACCACCATCCCACCTGCTCCGGCCGCCACGAGCCTCTTGTCCGCCCGCCGCCATCCCGCCTGCTCCGGCCTACACGAGCCCGAACTACGACGTCCCCGTCCTCCTCCCAGCAGCTCCGGCCGTGGCCTCCCCGATCTCCAAATCGAGCAGCGGCACCGGCCGGCCACTCCCCGCGTCTCCTCCTCAGGCAGCAACCGGTACCTCCGACCTCGACCTCCGGCGTACCTCCCTATCCGAGGTGAGCTTGGCAGACGCGGTTATGGCCTCTGCTGCCACTCGCTTGCCCTGTTAAAAACTGCTACTAGTCAAATTGCTCTCTGACACTATTGCTGCGTCAACTGCCAGTGCTTGCCTAGCATGTACTCCCTCCGTTCCAAATTAGTTGACTTGGTATTGTCTAAATACGAATGTATCTATACTTGTTTAGTGTCTAGATACATCCGTATTTAGACAAATCCAAGTCAAGTAATTTGGAACGGAGGGAGTAGCATTTCTATGTACACCATTTGTTATCTGTAGCTGCTTCGTACAAAATCATGGAATGAGAGTAACGAATTCCGCTAAAATTGCTATGTGGTACAAAATTATGCTCTATGGCACCATTTTTGTAGACTAGTGTCAAATGGCTGGTGAATGGGTTGTGTGCCACGCTCAGATTATCACCGAGTTGTATGTCAGGCAAGTGCGGATGGTCGACAATGCTCGGACCATCGTCACCATATAAATAAACCTCACTAGGACCAAGCATGTGATGCTCGAGATAAGAATCTCTACCCACTCGGATCAACCGTCTGGGGTGCGTCAAATGCCAGTGCTTGCCTTGCATGTAGCATCTCTATATACACCATTTGTTATCTGTAGCTGCTTTGCACAAAATCATAGTAGGAGAGTAATGGAATTTGCTACAATTGCTATCTACAAAATTATGCTACATGACGCCAGCTTTGTAGTTGTAGGCTAGTTTCAAGAATAGCTGCTGAATGGAATGTTGTGGACAACCTCGGATTATCGCCGAGTTGTTTGTCGAGCAAGTGCGGATGGTCCACAACGCTCGGATCATCGTCGCCATATAAACCTCGCTAGGACCAAGCGTGTGATACTATACTCGAATAAACATCTCCACCCACTCGGATCCACGTGTTCAAACTTCTAGGGTGCACTGGCAGATGGTAACCATGTGCTGGCCAACCTTGGCCACCGAAGCGTAGTTTCTCCCTGCCACGCGCGGAGTCGCACAGGGTGGACAGATTGGGCCCATGTGGCGGATATCCTTCGCGTTCAGTTCCTTCCCCCACTCCCTGTATCGATATCACTCCTCACTCTCTTGTTCCACGGCCCGACCGAGTGCTCTCCTTGCCGCGTGATCTGGCCAATGATGGTTTTACTCTGTTACCGCTCACTAGGGGGGTGTCTCTAGGGTTTTGTACACCTGGCCTGTTGGCTGGAGGCCTCAATTTGGAGGTCTGGTCCGGTGATTTGGGCGCTTTTTTTTTACCCTTTTTTGGTGCCGCGTTATCTGGTGGTTTAGAGGATGCTATGCTGAGTAGTTTGTGCCTGGGGAAGAGTGACTTTTAATCATTCTGCTCATGTGGTTCAGATTCAGTCTCTCGAGGGAAAGTAGCATGAGAATTGGAAATTTGCTAGCTCAGGTGTTCACTGTGACGTTCTATTTAGAGGACACATTTAATTTGTTACCAAATGGAATATAGTAGTTGTATATAAAATGGCTACTTTAGGGTCAAGTGAATCTTCCTCGGAGAGTTTTAAACAGTGGATAAAAAATATTTGATACGCATAAACATATATAGAGTTATGTTCTAATATTCCTGGAATCGGAGGTTCAACTTGTATCCTTACAGGCCCACTTGTGCAGATTAAATCACTGTGCGAGAATGCTAAGGATATATTGATGGAGGGAAGAAACGTTCAGGTATCACATACTATCAGCCAGTTTATCTTTAATATATCTTTATATATGTGAGGGGGTATCTCTATAGCTGGGTCTAAAGGTTATTTGAACTTATTATATGAGGATCTGGCCTCACCAGTGATTTGAGCATAGGACTGAATTACTTTTGTGTTTGCATCGTTATCCTCTGGTTCAAATTCTATGTATGCTAATTATGTAGTAAAATCGTCATTTTACCATTACCAGCTCTTTGGCAGCAGGACTTTTATTACAAAAATCAGATTCTCTTTGAGGCAAGCAACGTCACTACTGAAGCAGCTTGTAAAATTAGTATGCTCAAAGTACCTAGAGATGAGTACTGAGATGCAACGTTGCTTACATTTAATGGATGTCTGCACTTCTCATCTCTAAAAATCATATGGATGAAAATAGTCGCAGGGGAACCCCCCGCACGGGATGACTAACTGGGGCATGTGCCCTTATTAGATTAACCGCTTTATCAATTAGGATCACAGCCAAAGCCAAAACCATTCTGTTCTAGTTTTACAGTCAAGTTTGAACAGTAGCTGCTAAGTGCTCCTGTACTAGTTTTACTTGAGTACTAATTCCTTCTCCTGCCATGTTTCTATCTGTTAAAAAAAATTACATGTGGAATTCAGTGGAACGAGAATAATCCTGGGTTCTAACTTCTAATTCAAGCCACATTTCGCTTGATCTTATATCCATAAGTTATCACATATTTTACAGTCTGGATGATCTTGTTCTTTCTATTTCATATGATAAACAACAATTAATGGTTAGTTCGAACTTCGAACATAGGTACTCTTCCAGTACCAAGTTTTATGTCCACGATATTTTGCTAGTGTGTGGACAAGTTGTGTCCTTGATAAATGATAATACACAACTAAAAGGCGGATTGCTTTCCTTTGGTGTTGTTTCATACCTTTGTTGTTCCACATTCAAGTTAATAAAAGCATCTTATATCATTGGTCAATGTGTTTTGCAGGGAGAGTCTGTATCCTGCTACTGCCGGGTAGATGGAGGCTTTAAAACTGTTGTCAATGCTAGAAAGTTCGTCCCTGGTGCTAGGCTGTGCATGCAACCTGATGTCAAACCGAACAAGCGCAAGTCAAGGAGCTCACGCAAGGATAGGTGCCGAACTCAGGCGCCACTTCTGCCTGGCCTTCCTGATGATCTGGCTATTTCATGTCTTATGCGGGTTCCCCGAATCGAGCACCCTAATCTTCGTCTAGTCAGTAGACGATTGAGTCGACTATTATCCGGGAATTATTATTACTCACTTCGCAAGAAATTTGGCATGGCGGAAGAATGGGTGTATGTTTTCAAGAGGGATCGAGATCAGAAGATATCATGGCATGCCTTTGATCCAGTGCACCGGCTCTGGAAGTCGCTTCCTCCTGTCCCACCTGAGTATTCAGAAGCTGTGGGCTTTGGTTGTGCTGTTCTCAGTGGCTGCTATTTGTACTTATTCGGTGGCAAAGACCCGGTACGAGGATCTATGAGGCGGGTTGTGTTTTACAATACTCGGACAAACAAATGGCACCGGGCTCCAGATATGCTACGCAAGCGGCACTTCTTTGGCTCATGTGTCATTAACAATTGCCTCTATGTTGCTGGTGGGGAGTGTGAAGGGATACAGAGGACTCTAAGTTCTGCTGAGGTTTACAATCCTAACAGGAATAGATGGTCTTGCATTAGTGAAATGAACACAGGAATGGTGCCTTTCATTGGAGTTGTATATGATGGCAAGTGGTTCCTAAAAGGGCTTGATTCTCATCGCCAGGTCGTGAGCGAGGTCTACCTGCCAACATCCAATGTGTGGTCAACTATTGGTAATGAAATGGTTGCAGGATGGCGTAACCCAAGCATCTCTTTCGACGGTCATCTCTATTCAGCGGATTGTCGGGATGGCTGCAAGCTTAAAGTTTATGATGCAGACACAGGATTGTGGACAAGATTCATGGACAGCAGGCGCCATCTGGGCGGCTCACGAGCTTTCGAAGCAGTAGCCTTGATCTCACTGAATGGAAAGCTCTGCGTTGTCCGTAATAACATGAGCATAACCCTTGTGGATGTCTCTGACCCAACAACGGTTATTGAGACTGACAGCGCCCGCACGTGGGAAGCTTTTGCTCGGAAGGGCCAGTACAGGTCTTTCATGGCGAACCTGTGGTCGACGATCGCGGGCCGTAGTTTCAAGACCCACATCATCCATTGTCAAGTGCTCCAGGTTTGA
The DNA here is from genome assembly GCA_947311845.1 of Poa pratensis. Lineage (NCBI taxonomy): Eukaryota > Viridiplantae > Streptophyta > Magnoliopsida > Poales > Poaceae > Poa > Poa pratensis. The sequence goes on from CAMZMU010000034.1 coordinate 93,452,471, forward strand.
GTATGTCTGTCTGTGAAGTGTAGACATGCTTAAATGTATTTGTCTTTGGCGGCACAGATGCTCCAATTTTGAAAGAACCCCTCAACTAGGAAGTTCAAATATAAGACAACAGTACCCAGCAGCGCATTGCAGGAAAGGGACAGCATGTTGTTGCCAGAATGAAACATCTATCAAGTCCATTCCTGCAAATTCATTCTCCGAGATGTTGACCAAGTCACGCAATGTTCATCGAAAAGGATCTTGGGAGCCTCGGTCGGCTGCCTATACAAGCGAGGGTAGTTTGTTGTGTGGGGAACAGGAGCCTTCCATCACATCAGTGGTGTATCCTCATGGTTTCGCTGAGCTGGTACTTGAGGGTTCTGGTTAGCTGATGCTGCTGACGATATAGGCAGCAGAAAACGTGCTTCCATCATCCTGAATTCCTGAATCTTATGTTTATGCATTCTCTGGAATACTTCCTGCCTGCCTGGGAAGTTTTTCCCATCTGAACAGTGGATGGATGTAATATGATGATGGGTGGAGAAAGATTATGGTAGATAGATGTTTCGTGTATTATTTGCAGTGACTCGCTGATGCTCGTGCAACTACTAGCATGGACAAGTTTTCGTTGCACTGTGCACTACTGCTGATAGACATGGGCATGCAATCAATATCATTGTACTGCTGACAAATTTCCTTGTACTGCTGATATTTCGTGTATGAATTGCAATCTCCGGTGATGCTCATGCAAAGTACTAGTAGCATGCAATGACTGGAAGCGTGCGTTGGGCCTTGGCCCTTGGCCCATCATCCATCGCAGGGCTTAGAGAGAGAGATTGTGGATCGGAGGTGCGCCGCCGCCAGCCGTGTGCCCAGCCCCAGCTCCTCCCTCGCCGCGCCGCCGTCGACTCGCCGCCCAACTAAAATCAAGCAATATAGCAGCAGCTCCTTTTCGAGCAGTGTTCCAGTAGAGGCGCGCAATCAAGCAACGGCTCATTTTCGAGCTGCAGTCCGCAACCATAGCAGCTGGTTTGTCCGAATTCGACCCCCTTTTGTCTTGGATTATAGAAGGAGCTCGAATCCTTCTCCACTTCAATCTTCGAGTTGCCACAGTAGGCGGAACCCAAGCCGCCACATAATCTTCCCAGGGGATCAGAAAACCTCTCCTGCAGGCAATGGCGAATTCTCATCTCCGGCGACCAGCTGCCAGAGCGATGGGCAAACCATCCGTCAAGGGCCTCAGCAGCTCGAACCGATGGTCCTCCCTAGCCATGCTGGTGAGTTACTTGTAATCTACATCTTTTTTTTATTTCGGAGCTCTTACAGTTAAATTATGGGAACCATATAGTAGTAGAAAATAGTTGTCAAAATTGATGCTTTTGCATGGAAGATAGCAGAATTTCGTTTTATGATGGTGGAAAGTAGCAAAATTACATCTTTTTTCTGAGAACATATATTATCAACATAGCATCCTGAAGAACTCTAATTTCTTCCTATGCCAAATGCAGGAAGAAGATGAAAGCACCTGGCAAAATGATTGGCTCAGCAATTTGCCTGATGACGTGTTGCTCAATATTGTTGAGCGACTTGATATTTCCGACGCTGCAAGAACCAGCATCCTCTCCAGACGGTGGAGGCAGATCCCAACTTTGCTCTCCAAAATTCTTATAATGGTTGGTTCCACTGACAGCGTGCAAGAGAGGACCTATGATGTTGCTCGTGCCAATGCAACCATGCTTGGAGAAGTCCAGAGCCTTCTGGAAAGGAGGAGCACGAGCCCATACACCATTCACAGCCTGTGCATGCAGTTCTTCTTGGGAGATGGATCCATTAGAATTGGCCGGACTTTCGCCAACACCATAGCAACCCAGAAGGTTGGTGTGGCTGAGTTCACAATCTTGACCGAGAAGGAAGGTAATCGATGCAGCCCTGATGATGTGCTCGCTTACGGGAGGCAGCTCAACTCACTTATTAACAACTGTCCGGACACATTCAGTTGTCTCACACGACTGAAGCTAGAGAATGCGAGGTTATGCAAATCAGACTTCCCTAAACTTTTTAGATTATGCAAGCGACTGGAGTTCCTCCACTTGGACAACTGTGACATGGGTATCTGTCCTTGCTGGAGGTGGAACACCCGCGTCTCCGTGAGCTCGATATTGCCAGGAGTGTTTTGAGAGGGTTGATCTGAACTGGCTACCAGAGCTCACAACCCTGACTTTTTCTTGTTGGATGTCTCAGCATGATCCATTGTCTTTTGGTTATGTACCACTGCTCGACACCGCGAGCATCACTAATACGGCTCTTTCAACGCACAAGATGCTCAAGTTAAGTGAATTTCTTGGCAATGCCACCGTAAGCAACCTGCACCTTGGCTTTGACAGAGAAAAGGTTAGTGAATGTCACAGTCTTGTTGATGATGCACATTGTTTTCCCTGGTCATTCCTATTTGAAATTCTAGTCTTTAATTTGGTTAACAAATTTTGTGTTCTCTATTATCTTTTGCAGATTTGGGTTAAACCTGAAGATCCAAGAGAATTGTGGCAGGTGTTCAGCAAACTAAGGCTTGTGAATTTGGCTGTCATTTGAGAAGAATGTGATCTGACTTGGACGATGTTTGTTCTGCAAGGTGCACCTTACCTTGAGGAGCTATGCATCAGGGTAAAGTCTTTCTGCCTTGTGTCCAAATATTTTTCTTTCTACATGGTTAAAGTTAGATTTGGTATTGTGTAATCTCAAAACTTCCAGTACTGCATTAAGATAGTTGAGTAATTAAGTGGAATTGATACTTTTTTACATCGTTGAATGCAAATGTTTTGCCTGACGAGAAGCATTGCAGGTTTGTGATTGTTTGGCGATATGGGATGAGGATCTGAGGGAGAAGCTCGCATATAGCAAGGAGGAGAAGGACGCCGATGCAAAATGGGAAGCATCTTATTTCAAACACCATAAGCTTTCCGTGCTCAGGATCTTTGGGTTTCAATCAGAAGACAAGTTTGTGGATTATGTCAACTGTGATGGAAGCAGCAGTCAATCTGAAGGACATATACCTGCATGAGAAGCCAGCGTGCAAGGAGTGTGAATACAGCCGGCAACCAGGTAACAGGTACCCGCGGTCAAAGAGGCATAAGACCTGGGTTAGGAGCAGTTTGGGCATGCATATGCACCCGCTGTTAAGGCTTCACTTCCGATTTTAGGAAAATAATAAAGTTATGGTTCTGCTGGATGACAAGGAAACATGTGTGATGGTCTTGATAACACTTATTAATCTTCGTAGCTATGTTAGCGTCAAGAGTGTTTGTTGTTTTGCATCTTGGGAAGTGACTGCATATTGTATTAGTAGTAAAATATTGCTAAGAAACTAAATTAGTCTTGCTAAGGGTTGTTGCAATTGTATCCTGGGAATTTGTTTGCTCAAGCTGCTTATGTTGGCAACAAGTTTTGTTTAGATGATTTAGGCACAAACCAAATCGCACCCTGATATTCTATGTTTCTGCCTGGGAAGTTTTCCCATCTGAAGAGTGGAGGATGTAATACGATGGGTGGAGCAAGATTATCGTGTATGATTTGCAGTGACCCGCTGATGCTCGTGCAAGTACTAGCATGGACAAATTTCGTTGTACTGCTGATAGACATGGGCATGAAACAAAATTTCCTTGTACTGCTGACAAATTTCCTTGGTACTGCTGATATTTAGTGTATGAATTGCAATCTCCGGTGATGCTCATGCAAGTACTAGTAACATGCAATGACTGGAAGCTCGCGTTGGGCCTTGGCCCATCATCCATGCCTCCATCGCAGGGTTAGAGAGAGAAAGGAGGCGCAGAGAGATTGTAGTAGATCGGAGATGCGCCGGTTGCCCCGCCGCCAGCCGTCGTCGCGCCGTCGCCACCCAATCAAGCAGCTCCTTTCGGAGCCGCAGTCCGTAACCAAAGCAGCTCGTTTGTCCGAATTCGACCCCCTTTCGGTTTGGATTACACAAGGAGCTCGAATCCTTCTCCACTTCAATCTCCGAGTTGCCACCGGAGGCAGAACCAAAGCCGCTATATATATATCTGCCCAGTGGACGGCATTATTCGTAGGAGACTAGCAACTCACGAGACATCAGAAAACCTCTCCGGCAATGGCCAACTCTAATCTCCGGCGACCGGCTGCTAGAGCGATGGGCAAACCATCCGTCAAGGGCCTCAGCAATTCGAACCGATGGTCCTCCCTAGCCATGCTGGTGAGTCAGTTACTTGTCCTCTAGATCACTTTTTTTATTTTGGGGCTCTTGCAGATAAATTAGGGGAACCGTAGTAGAAAACATTTATCAAAACTGCTCTTTTGTGTGTGGAAGAAAGCACAATTGCATTTTTGCTGGTGGACATTAGCAAAATTACATCTTTTTTCTGAGAACATATATTGTCAACATAGCATCATGAATACTGTAAGAAATCAACTATAATTTCTTTCTATGCCAAATGCAGGAAGAAGATGAAGCCAACTGGCAACATGACAGGCTCAGCAATTTGCCTGTTGACGTGTTGCTCAATATCATAGAGCGACTTGATATTGTAGAAATCACAAGAACCAGCATCCTCTCGAGACGGTGGAAGCAGATCCCTACCATGCTCTCCAAAATTCTTATAATGGTTGGTTCCACTGACAACGAGCAAGAGAGGAACTGTGATGACGTTGTTCAGGCCAATGCAACCATGCTTGGAGCGGCTCGGAGCCTTCTGGAAAATAGGAGTAGAAGTCCACACACCATTCACCAACTGTGCATGCAATTCTTCTTGGGAGATGCATCCGTTAGAATTGGCAAGACTGTTGCTAACACCATAGTGACACACAAGGTTGGTTTTGCCGAGTTCACAATCTTGACAGAGAAGGAAATGAAACGATGCAGCAATGCCGATAGGCTCGCTTACGGGAGGCAGCTCAAGTTATTTATTAATGCTTGTCCGAAGGCTTTCAGTTCTCTCGCACGACTCAAGCTAGAGAATTTGAGGCTAGGTAAATTAGATTTCCCTATAATTTTCATATTGTGCAAACAACTGGAGTTCCTTCGTTTGTACAACTGTGATATGGGGTTTCGGTCCTTGCTAGCAGTGCAACACCCGCGACTCTGTGAGCTTGAGATTGTAAGAAGTAATTTTGAGAGGGTTGATCTAAACTGGGTGCCAGTGCTCACAACGCTGACCTTTTCTTCTTGGATGTCTCAGCATGATCCTTTGTCTTTTGGTTATGTCCCACTGCTCCACACCGTGAGCATGAGTAATACTGCTCTTTCGTGGCACAAGATGCTCAAGTTAAGTGAATTTCTTGGCAAAGCCACCGTAAGCAACCTGCATCTGGGCTTTGAAAGCGAAAAGGTTAGCGAAGGTTACAGTCTTGTTGATGATGCACATAGTTTTCCCGGTCATTCCTTTCTGAGGCTATAGTCTTTAATTTTGTTAACATATTTTGCGCTCTCTCCTATTTTTTGCAGATTTGGGTTAAACCAGAAGATCCGAGAGGATTGTGGCAGGTGTTCAGCAAGCTAAGGCTTGTGAATTTGGCTGCCATTTCAGAAGAATGTGATCTGACTTGGACGATGTTTGTTCTGCAAGGTGCACCTTCCCTTGAGGAGCTATGCATCAGGGTAAAGTCTTTCTACCTTTTTTCCAAATCTTTTTCTTCTGCGTGTTCAAGTTAGATGTAAGATTGTCTCATCTCAATCTTCCAGCGCAGAGTTAAAATGCTTGATAGTTCAGTAAATTTGTTTCTTCTTATACATTGTTGAATTGCGAATGTTCGCCTGATGAGAAGAATTGCAGGTTTGTGACTGTTTGGTGATACGAGATGAGGATACAAGGAAGCAGCTCTCGTATAGCGAGGAGAGTAAGGACGCCGGTGCAAAATGGGAAACATCTGATTTCAAGCATCACAATCTTTCCGTGGTCAGGATCTTTGGGTTTCAGTCGGAAGTCAAGTTTGTGGATTATGTCCAAATTGTCATGGGAGCAGCAGTCAATCTGAAGGACATATACCTGCATGAGAAGCCAGCGTGCGAGGACAAGTGTGAATACAGCCGCCGGCCAGGTGACAGGTACCCGCAGTCAAGAGGCATAAGACCTGGGTTAGGAACAGTTTGGGCATGCATTTGCACCCTCTGTTAAGGCTTCACTTCCGATTTTAAGAAAGTAACGAAGTTATGGTTCTGCTGGATGACAAGGAAACATGTGTGATCGTCCTGATGAACGGTTATTAACACCTGTGTCTAGCTAATGTTATCGTGCCTTTACATTTTAGCGATAAAGAGAGTTTGTTGTTTTGTATCTCAGTAAGACAGGACCCAGCATTGCAGAAAAGGGACACCATATTTTGCTAGAATGAACATCTATTGAGAGTCCATTTCTGCAGATTCATTCTCTGAGATATTGACGAAGCCGCACGAAAAGGAGCCTCGGCTGTCTATATAAGTTATTAGGGCAGTCTGTGAGAGCAATAGAAACCTCCCGTAACGTCGGTAGCTTTTCTGGAAGTTTTCCCGTAAATTTCAGCTAATGCTCATCATGTACTAGCGTGCACGAATTTTGTGGATTTTGACGAAACATGGGCTGGCACGCGTGATAGCCAGCCTTGAAAAGGTGTATTTAAGGATGTGCTTATCGGTTGCTCTTCATGGAATTTAAAACAAACAAATCTTTTCCTTTTACTAGTTGACGTGCACGTGCAACACACGTAATCAACTATTGCAAAAAGTAAACATAAATGAAAAAGAAAAAATATATATATAGGCCATCCTCCTCCACTTGTTCCAAGTTCAGAGATGATCTACAAATAACTGGTGAAATAAACACATTAAATATGCTATCAGATATGAATTCAAGCGGCAAACAGTTTAAATGGATTTACTTTGTCTCGTATGATCATAACATGCGAGTTGCACTATCAGATTTGTTTAGAGCCGTTATGGCTAGTGTTGTAATCTAAAACTCTTCTTATTTAAATAAAATAAAAATCTTTTCCTTGTTCTTTAAAAAATTGGACAAGGAAATATAGTTTTATAATGAACAAGGTAAAGGAGAAGAAGCCTAGGTTCCAATTGGATAAGAATACAAATATATGATCATGAGTTGAGTCCCACATCATGAAACATTCATGAGGTAACAAACCTATTGGTCTAGCGACAGCCAATAGTGAGAATCAATAAAGCTAGGCGGAGACCATCGTCTTCACCCGATGGTGCGGTCGGCACGCTGGGGTGGGCTGTCGGGCCGGCGACGCTCTCGGACGATGAAGAGGGGAAGGGGACGACAGTCCGCAGACTTCTTCTTGGCCTTCGTCGACACGATGGTCGCGACATGGTGGGTTGGTATCGGGAGCAGGCTGAGAGATCTTGGTCCTCCTTCCGTCTTGAGGTTATTTCACTGTTACTTTTTTTTGTAGGAAACTGAAAAGGTGTATTGAGTTGTCAAACATTGGATGGTTCAAATTTAATGTATTAACACAACTCAACACATGTTTACTCTTTTAATAATATAATAATAGTATAGATTAATCTACTGACCTGTCTTTTATAAATTTCAGAGTACTTTCCTTGATGACTCTGTTACCATTGAGCATACAAGAGAATATGGGCACACGCACTTATTTGAGGTTATTTCACTGTTACTTTTTTTTGTATCTGTCAAAGAGAAAACTGTCACACAGTTTTCATAGTGGTCGTTTGACAATATTTGCAGTTGCGAGTCACTCTGATAAGCTTGAAAACAAGGCCGTTCTACTAATTCACTTTTCGCCTCATTACACAACAGAGGTAGGCTCATATACCGCTTCAGTTCTCTATATGGAAATTCTATGACTCGGTATTCATATTGTACTTGTTGATTAAAGTCTAATTGTACCCCCTTCCCTCGTCGTTTTTCCCCGATGCCACTCATGTTTAGGATGCTTTGGCTCGACCTGTTAGTCCTATCTTGTATGCTAATAAAACTTCACCAATTATATCCAATCCTTTTATGTTTTGAACTCCTTGTAACAAAGCACGCCATGTCAATCTATTGCTGCATTTTTCTTTCGTCTTGGCAAAACTCCCTATTCGATTTCGCATGCTTTGTAAGTACATCTGGTCTATCTCTTGACCTCATCATTTGGCTGTCTTTGTTACCCAACACCGCGTCGACTGCCACCCACAAGCTCAAACCACGGTCTCTTCCCTGTGTCTTCTTGGGGTATCCATCCAATCACAGGGGCTACCGCTGCTTCGATCCCTCGACAGGGAAAATACTAATCTCGCGACATGTTGTTTTCGTCGAGACTGTGTTTCCTTTTCAGCTTGCTGCCACTGCATCACCCGCCGGGCCGGCGTCGCCACGACGCCTCGACTTCCTCTTCGAAGGACTGCTCCCAGCACCAAGCACGAGCTCGGCCGGGGCCAACGCCACCGGCCCTACGACGCCCTCAGCCGCGTCGGGTGGACCCTCTGCGTCAGCCACGCCTGCACCGGGTGCGCCACCCTCGCCATCCCCGAGTGCGCCACCCTCGCCTGCCCCGGGTGGTCCCTCAGCGCCACCCTCGCCTGCCTCGGGTGCGACACCCGCGCCATCCCCGGGTGCGCCACCCTCGCCTGCCCTGAGTGGTCCGGCTGCGCCTGCTGCAGCACGCCATGCCCATGCCCCACGTCGTCCTCGACAGTCGACTGCCGCCCCGCCATCGACCACCACGACCACTCGAAGTGGCCGTACTGTTCGCCCTGTTGATCGGCTCAACCTCTCTGCTGTTGAGACCCCAGTTCCTGTTCCAACGACATATCGGCATGCTATGCAAGATCCTCGTTGGCGTGAGGCCATGGCCTCCGAGTATCAGGCTCTGATCGACAACAACACCTGGTCTCTGGTTCCCCGTCCACCTCGTGCCAATATCGTGACTGGTAAGTGGATTTTCCGGCATAAATTCCACTCGGATGGCAGTCTAGCTCGTTACAAGGCACGGTGGGTGGTTCGCGGGTACTCTCAGCGTCCCGGCATCGACTACGACGAGACTTTCAGCCCGGTTGTTAAACTGGCCACTATACGGACAGTTCTTACCATTGCCACCTCCAGCTCCTGGCCAATCCGTCAGCTTGATGTTAAGAATGCATTTCTCCATGGCAATCTTGATGAAGTGGTTTACTGTCAGCAACACCCTGGATTTGTCGACCCAGCTCGCCAAGATCATGTGTGCCGCCTCCACAAGTCCCTTTACGGATTGAAGCAGGCTCCACGCGCGTGGTACCAGCGATTTGCCACATATCTCGCTACCTTGGGGTTCACTGCGTCTGCCACGGATACTTCTCTGTTTGTTCTCAAGACAGGGGCTGACATGGCCTATTTGCTTCTTTACGTGGATGATATCATTGTCACAGCTTCATCGACTACATTCCTCCGGAGCCTTCTCGATAAGCTACACAGTGAGTTCGCCATGACAGATCTCGGTGATCTCCACTTCTTCCTTGGAATTGCCGTTCGCCGGTCATCTGCTGGGTTGTTTCTGTCCCAGCAACAGTATGCCCTGGATCTCCTTCAGCGTGCAGGCATGTCTGATTGTCACCCCGTTACGACGCCGATTGACACTCACGCCAACCTCTCAGACTCTGATGGTGCTCTCATCCCAGATGCAACTGAGTACCGCAGTCTTGCTGGCGCCCTCCAGTACCTCACCCTGACGCGCCCGGATATCTCCTATGCCGTGCAGCAAATCTGCTTACATATGCATGCTCCTCGAGCACCCCACCTTGCGCTCATCAAGCGAGTGATGCGTTATCTTCGCGGATCTCTGAAGCTTGGACTTCACCTCCGCGCCTCCACTTCCATGACCTTGACAGCTTACTCCGATGCTGATTGGGCTGGCTGCCCAGACTCTCGTCGTTCCACGTCAGGTTACTGCGTCTACTATGGTGACAGCCTCATCTCCTGGAGCTCCAAGCGTCAGACAACTGTCTCCCGTTCCAGCGCGGAAGCGGAATACCGTGTCGTGGCTCACGCCGTCGCTGAGTGCTGCTGGCTACGGCAGCTGCTTCAGGAACTTCATCGACCTCTTCGCTCCGCTACACTGGTTTATTGTGACAATGTGTCCGCAATATACATGTCCTCCAATCCAGTGCAACATCGCCGCACCAAGCACATCGAGATCGACATCCACTTTGTTCGCGAGAGGGTGTCTCTTGGCGAAGTTCGGGTGATGCATGTTCCTTCCTCGCTTCAGTTCGCCGATGTGATGACCAAGGGACTACCGACACAGCTCTTCCTTGACTTTCGGTCCAGCCTTTGCGTTCGAGAACCTCCCGCTACGACTGCGGGGGGGTGTTAGATTGTATATACCGTGTTGTACACGTATTGTATTTGTATGTAACTTAACCCTAATCGGCCCTGTGAGCCTAATATAAATACCGGAACCCCACGACCTTATTCGTGTGTGGCTTCCCCAAACCCTAGTTGGTCTTCTACAGGACAAAGTTAGTTTTGCAAGATTCACGGAAGAGCGAGAATCATGGTTAAAAATGCTAGCTTCTTGGATAATGAGAGCGCAAAGTGGGTTATGCACGTGAAGAAGAAGATCAAAGAGCGACCTTGGCGGCAATTAATTATTTTTGTGATTATGGTTATGTATGAATCTGAGTTAAATTTCTGTATCGTCCATGTAACTTATTTTGAATTGTTGAATTGTTTTGATCGACATTGCATGTCTTTGCATTAATTTGAGAAGAAATACTGAGGGTTGTAGTCGTAGAGGGACACATTTGGGGAATATCATCCGATTGGAGATTTCTTAGACCTACCTGGACAAGGAAGACGGGTGAGTTGTGTACCGCCGAGACGCCGAGTGACCTGTCGGTAATGGACAGGAAAACTTTTTTTACTGGGGAACTTGGTTTGAAAGAGGATGTTTGAGAAGGGGGCAAAGGCCCATTGGGCCATTCTTGCACCGTGCCTCGCTCGAAAAGTAAAGGGACGGGGAAGAGGGGTGGGTGCGTGTGCAAATCTTGTGTGCTTCACGTGAATCGCGGCTCGTGTGGTGGTACGTTTCGTTGGATTTATGGATACTGGTAGCACCGTGTGAAGAGTGTACCACGTAATAAAAAACTATTGTTCATTTTTTAATTTCCTTTTTACATGAGCGTGAAATTAATATGACTTGTATCTCAATTTTGCATATTTTGGCATATCAACATCGTAACGCGCTCTAATTTGTGGGAACTCCTAAATATTGTTTCCTCTAAGGTTTTACGTCATGTAATGGTTTTCCATAAGACACTTTCCATAAGACACTTTCTCAATAAATGAAGAAAACATCCCATCTATCTTTGGCATTGCCGAAACCTAATAACCTGGTATCCCCAACCAAAATTTGGATTTTTTATTGATCTTCTATCTTTAATTTCGAGTAATCAGCGTGCTATTCGCTTCCCACCTCTTGATTCGTTTGCATTGCACGCCATATAAATACGTCCATCAACTACCGAGCACGTCCCGCTTTCGAAACTGATCACACACGGGAGAAGACGAGAAAATTGGAAAACCATCACTTTTTGGTGTTGCTTTTGTGCGTGTCACATATTAGTCGGGTTTTCAATATAAACCACCAACCAACGGTGTAAATCATTTGCAAAATCCGAATGAAGGTTTAAAACTCGTTGACTACATTTTAAATGGGTTGGCCCTGCATGGGAGGGCTCACGTGGCAAAAGTGAGACCACGTGAGAAGCCTCTAGTGTGTTACTTCAAACAAAAATCTGTAAAAGTAAAAAAGTCAGGGAACATCTAGCAAGTAAATAGATGTTTATCCGTTAGTTTAATAAGTTGTGAGAAAAACGGTTTCCATGTTAAAGTTTGGTCAGTTTTCTTAGATTACGTGAAAAATTGGTAAATAATTCAAAATTTCAAAAAATATATCTGAAAAACATCTCAACAACCCCTTAAGTCAACCACTCTAGCATATCGGTTTTGAATTCGAGTTTATCGAACAATCTATTCAACATTTTAAGATCTCACAAAAAGAACATAAAACATGAGTATCGAACAAAGAAATCAGCTATGTTAGTCACCCTATGGCGCCCACTTGACTGGTCACGCGTTTTGACCTAGAATAGAAGAAATGAAAATTCCACAATTTTTTGTGGTTTATGAAATTATAAGACATTTGACTGCCATTTCAGTTTGTTTAGTTTTTGATATAATCGTCTAAAATTTGGCTGCATTTTCAACCTATCCCAAAAATAATAATAATAACATGTAATACAATAATCTTAGACAATTTTGACCAAACATTTTAAACATCGTTGGTTTCTGTTACACTCGGTCAATTTTTTAATCAAAATTTAAATATTATGGGAAAAGTCCGTTAATCCATTCAGTATTAATCACTCATTAGTGTGGGAATGTCTATGAGGGTGCAAATTGTTCCGCGGTTTCTCGCGGAATTGCCGTGTGAGCAATTGCCTCTAAAAGCTTTTTTGCACGCCAACCGATTTAGGCAGTCTGCCAGAGAGGGATTTTTTTGGCGAAAGGCCTCTCAAATCCATTTGTCGAGGGAAATATATGCCGGAAACGCCGCAAAAGGAGATTGAGATTGGGTCGTACGGAGTACTCCCTCCGTTCTAAAATACTTGTCTTCCATTTGTCCAAATTCGGAGTACCTAGACATGTTTTTGTGTATAGGTACATCCAACTTTAGACAAATGGAAGACAAGTATTTTGGAACAGAGGGAGTACTATCCAACGGGCTGTGTTCTCTGGTTTGATACAGACAAGCGGGTCCAGTAACAACCGTGGCCCACAGGTCAGCGTTTAGGATAAGCCTACGGCGTCGGCGTAGTATTATCCGGGTCGATCTGAATCTATACTATATATAATGCCGGACCCTTTCAGCCCCCCATCCATTCAGCCACGTCACCCATTTTTCTGGGCCGTCCGATCCGGACCCTTTCAGCCCCCATCCATTCAGCCACGTCACCCATTTTTCTGGGCCGTCCGATCGGTGGAACGGACGGTCCAGATTAAGACACGTCGCCTGGTGGGTACTGTTCATGAACTGTATCGCACTTCTACAGTGCCATCTACTGTTCATGAACAGTGTTCGCTTTTTTTTTTTGATGATACAAGTCGACGAGTAGATTCCATCCCCGTGATCGGTTTCGAGTTTGGTTGACCATACCACCTTAATTTTAGATCCACAATCGCAAAAACATTTGACGAAATTTGACAAATTCGTCGCACTCGGACATCTGTTTGAATTTTCCTCCCACGAGTAGATGTATATCACCGTTCCAAACAACTTTCATGATTTAACTTTTCTATTTTGACGAAACGGACCCCAGGAATAAAACATTTTTCCGTAAGAGTCCCCGCGTACCTAAAACATTTTTGCATCAAAATCTGCCGTCATAATCTATACTATATATAGCGTCATGAACAGTATCGCACTTCTACACTGCCATCTATTGTTCATGAACAGTGTTCGCGTTTTTTTTTAATAACTATTTACTTAGCTCTTCACACCACCGCGGCAGTGCGCCTGCAAACCACTGCTGCCGTCAATACGACGTCATCGTGGGCCACAACTGTCAGCAACTCCCTCTTTTCCCAGGCATTTGCAGAAAAGAAAAAACAAATTCTCCCTCCCAAATAATTCGACTCCAGAAAACGAAAAATGTTCTAAATTCAGTAACTTCAAATCTGCACACCAAGAAAAAAAATATATCAAAACAATTACGAAAAAAAATGTAAGCTATTTTTGTAACGCTAACGAACTTGAAATTTTAATATGAACAAATTTCGATTTCGAACAACTTTCAAAACTGACCATTTTATGAATAGAAAATAATTCAGACCTCAACGGCTACTGATGGCTACGTGTTGGTGAACCCCAAGAGGAAGGTTATGATGTAGACAACAGAAGTTTTCCCTTGAATAATCTACCCAAGGTTTAATCGGACCAGTAGGACTTGACGATCTATCGGAAGGTTGTTGATGTTGACTCCCCCTGGCGCTAGGGAGCTTGCACCAACGTGGAATCTGCACAGACACAAACCAGAACTTTGCCCAACACGAAACAGAGAGGTTGTCAATCTCTCCGGTCTTGCAGAAACAAAGAGTTAAACGTATGGTGTGGAAAACAGCAGGAAAAACAGCAAGTAACAGGAAACAGATGATTGCAGCAGGTTGTGTAAACAGTATGAGGAAATTGGACCAGAGTCCACAGTTCACTAGTGGTGTCTTTCTCAGAACAGATAACTAGCATGTTGGGTAAACAAATTACAGCTGGGCAATTGACAAATAGAGAGGGCATAACAATGCAATACATGCCAAGATGTCTACTATGAAATCTAGTTGGGCATTACAACAAAATACATAGACCGTTATTCCAACCGCATCTATGCCTAAATAATCCACCTTCAAGGCAGCATCCGCATCCTATTCAGTATTAAGTTGCTAACAACAGATTATTGCATGAAGTAAAGTGTGTAATGTAATCAATACAAGTGCCCTTGGACACTGCACCAATGTTTTATCCCTAGTAGCAACAGCACATCTACCATCTTAGACCTTTCTGTCACTGATCCAGATATCTAGAGACTGAACCCACTATCGAGCATAAATACCCCCTCTTGGAGTCACAAGCATCTACTTGGGCAAATCATCTACTAGCAACGGAGAGCATGCAAGATCAAGAGCACATAGATAAACAACTTGAATAAACATGGTATCAATATTCATCGGATCCCAGCAAACACAACATCTAGCATTACAATAAGATGATCTTGATCATGTTAGGCAGCTCACAAGATCTAAACATGGAGGCACAAGGTAGAGAGACAACCATCTAACTACTGCTATGGACCCGTAGTCCAGGGGTGGACTACTCACGCATCACTCTGGAGGCAGGCATGGTGATGTAGAGCCCTCCGGTGATGATCTCCCCTCCGGCAGGGTGCCGGGAAGAGCTTCAGAACTCTTCCGATCTGAGATTGACGATGACGGTCACGACGGAACTTTTTGTGGAATATGATCGACCGTAATAGGGTTTTCGCGTCGCGGAGAATATATAGGCGAAGAGGCGACGTCGGTGGCCGAGGGGGGCCACCACGCCATAGGGGGGCGCGGGCCCACCCTGGGCCGCGCCCTAGTGTGGCGTGGCCCCCTGGTGGGTCTGCTCCGACTCCCCTTTGGACTCCGTGATCTCCTCGTGATATTATTGACGATGTCTTTTGTTTCGTCCAATTCCGAGAATATTTCCTTAATAGATTTTCTGAAACCAAAAACAGCAGAAAACAGTGAACTGGCACTGTGGTATCTTGTTAATAGGTTAGTCCCAGAAAATGCATAAAAATGATATAAAGTGTAGCCAAAACATGTAGCAATTGATATAATAACAGCATGGAACATCAAAAATTATAGATACGTTTGAGACGTATCAGCTACCTAATATGAATAATTTTTTGAAATTTAAATGTTTTTAGACCCAAACTTTTACTCAATTCCAATAATTTTCAGCCCTCAAAATTTTCATACCTCAAAATATTTTTGAGCGCGTACATTGGTTATAATTTCTTCATAACCATAATATAATTTATTTGATTAGCCTGCTAAATTAGAATATTATGACAAAATACAACCACACTTAAGCACTCCAAATACGCTAACATATTTACAACTAAAATAACTTAAAACTCCCTAATAATGAAGCTAAATTTAAAAATGCCTGAGCAAAAAAAAAATTGACAACAATTACATGTAAACGGTAATGTACCTTACAACTCTCTAATAATGAAGTTACACCTAACAATTGCCTAATCAAATACATATTTGTACAAAATACAAATTCATTTTCTCCAAATATGTTTTGAATTTTAGTTGAATTCAAAAGAAACTCAAATAATGTAACATCTCCTACCATTGAGTCAAATTAAATATTTAAGACAAAACTCAAACGTATTATACCAATTTGAAAAAGTTTCAATTTACAAATATTATAACTGAACTCACTCCAATTATGCAACACAAACTAATAAATGTTCAACTTCAACTAAACTCACCTTAAATATACGAATAAATACAAATAAACTGCAAACATATACCAAAAAATATCACAACACAAAACAAAAAATGATAACTACTTACGGCATACGACCAAAATTCAAATATCAATATTCCAGAACTTCAAAAATTGCTAACTCTTCGCATTTAAACAGTTCTCAAATCTCCACAATTTTTAAATATCGATATTTTCAAATTTGCATTTTACCACATACCTAGTAGATTTCCAGGCTTCACGGCTTTCCACCGCCGGCCACTTGACGGCGTGAGCGCAAGCAGTGGGAACGGGATAACGCATGCGTCATGGCCTCGTGACCAGTCCGGTGGGCCAGGTGAGTGAGAACTACTAGTACTGATCTGATCCAGAGTAGCTCGTGAGCCGGTCGCAGTGCATGCTACTCCACACCCACCGTCCTAGTGCTATCAATTGACGGAAATATTTGATTCACACGGTAGCAGCTGATTTCTCTGTTAAACCCTTTCCCGCCCTTCTTACTGTATGCACCAACAGCATCTCTAGCAGATAGTAACACAGAAAACGAAACCGAAAATTCAGTTAGAGGCATCCCAGAAATATTTTTCCGTTTGCAAAAGCATCACGCGGAACAGATATCGAAAAAAATACGAACTGAATATTTTGAAAAGGGGCCTTCACGTTAGGAATATTTTTCTGATCATGGCGACAGTTCGCAAACATAGTACATCGAAACGAAACATAGTAATCATACAAATTGCAAACGAACACGGTACATAGATCTCGCGTGCAAACGAAATACAAGCTGCAAGCACACTAACCCTAGTTCGTCGTCGTGCTCACTCGTCATAGTCGAGGTAGATTTGCATTGTGGACTTGCCGGTTAAAGAAATCTGGAAAACGGGGTGGAGAACAAAAGACTACCGACCTCTAACGCCCATTGCCTATGATGGGCGGGTCCAGCCCATGAGCGAAACAATTTTGGATTAGCCCGAGTAGTTGGGGTGCCATTGTATCCGTTTTTTATCCGGCCCCATTTTCCTTTGCGGTGTCGCGGAGATTATTTAATTTCATGCACTGTAAATTAGAGAGAATATCTAGTGTTACCATCCGTTTAGATACTACCATGCTCCTATTTAGAAAATACACATTTTAAAAATATTTTAGAAAAAATCCGAATTTTCACAAGAAATTTGTCTACTACTATAAAAATTCAACTCCAAAATATAAAGGCAAACTGAGAAGTAAAAAAGACAAATCCACAAGTGAATAGTGTTAATTTTGCTTTGATCATTTTGTGATACTATTCATACTAGGTTAGTCTTTTTTTCTCAACATGCCTTTCGAATTAGAACCTCAAAATTCCAGAAGTTGTAGAGACATTCTTGTGAACATCCACACTTTTCTCTAAATTTGTTTAAACATTTTAAAATTATCCTTTTGAAATGGTAGCAGGTGAGAATTGGTAGAGCATGTAAACTAGGCGGAGTGTAAACAAAGCTCTCCTCGGGGAACCTTGCTGCAAATTTGCCAAGCGTACATTAGCTCTTTCAACCTTGGAGTCCTAGATCCACACAGAAATATCCCTCCCTCCGAACTTACATTCGTTTCTTACATCCAGATCCCTCCCCCATCATTTTCCCTTTTTTTTTTCTTTGCGCATTTCCCCCATTCGGCCGCTGCCCCAGGAGAAATCCGCCGGTGGCACCGTCGCGGCCGTGGAAATGCCGATGGCCCAGTGAACAGCCGGCCCGGCAGATCCATGTTTCCACCGACACTATATATATCCGCCCACACCTCTCGTCGCCCCCTCCAAAACCCTAGCCGTCCCCACGCAGATCCTAGGAAACGGTTCGTTTCGTTTGTTCCTGATTTAGAGCCGATTAACCAGGAAACCGAAGGCCATGTGAGTTGATCAGCGCGACTTTTATACTAAACTTTTATACGTTAGAGCTTATTTCTACTATGTTACAATATTACAAGTATTATTTTCTGTTGTTTCACATAGATTAACACATGACTGAGAATGTTACTCAATATATATTGGTTTGTTTTTGTTTCTATTAAATATCATACAAAAATGCTAAATTGTACTTTGTAACAAAATTATGTTTTAAAATTGTTATTTACAATTCAAAATCTATATAAGTACGTTTTATATGTTAAATATATGTAAAGTTTACGATCCAACAAATATCTAAATAATGATTTCTAGTGTATAATTAAGTAGACAATACAATGTCATAAACTCAGGTTTTTCTATTTCAGTGTTATAAAACCGAAAAGTCACTTTGGCTCCAAAGCAACCATGCTCACTATGTTTTAAATCTAAATCTAAATCCATTGGCTATATAACACGTGCACGGTACGTCGGTACCTCTCCTCTCGTGATTTTTTTCCCGATCTGGCCCTCCGCTCAAACTAACTACACGTACATGTCTGGCCCCATTTCAAAACTAAGTCCAAATCTGGCCTCCGTCTCAGCTCCACGGAAATTGGCGCCGAAATACAACGTCTCGGTACCATGGCATTTGGCGCCGATGGTCCGATGGAGGCGCGCACTAGTTTAACTGCTAGCAGATTCTCATTTCGCTTTTCACTGCACACACAAGCACATACTCCTACCGTCCTACGTCCCTTCAATATATGGCTGCATCTCAATATAGTTAAATCAATTAACTAGTTTAATTACTGGCAGCTTTTCCATTTGGCCCTTCACTGCTAGTAGTTACATGGCGGAAAGAGTTACATAGTTGCATCTCAATATAGTTAAATAAATTAACTAGCATCTGTACTTTTAATGAATTATTTTGGGAATTTTTGATTGATAATATGTTCATTTTTTTAATTTGTGCCGTGCCGGGGGACACAACGTCGGCCATGCGTTTAGTAGGTGCTAGGAATGCGACGATGGCGACACCATTAATTGGGGAGGAGAAAGGGCAAGTGAGAGTGTGTGGAGTGGCTGGTGGGCGGGGTAGGGGCAGACACAAGGCGAACACGGGCGGGCGCAGGCAATGTTTGTTTGGATGGCGTTGTTGGAGTCGCTCGGACAAAGCAGTAAAACCGAGGCCACCGTAGAAGTAGCCCTAACCACGTTGGATCGGCCCAGTAGGACCCATTCCGCCTCCACATATACCGCTCCCTGTCCCCACGACGGGATTAAACCCTAGCTCGGTCTTCACCGCTTGAGCTCCACTCCGCTCCCAGTCCCGTCCCCTCCACTCCTCGTCCCTTCCGCTCCTATCCAGCAAGATGTCTGGCAACGAGATCGACTGGGATTCCATCGATGCAAACTTCTACGATGTACACGCTCCAGAAACTACCACCTCCATCATACTGCCAACCAATGGCTTCCAGGACAACCACAACAAACTGAATATTGTATTTTTGTTTGTCGACCAAACTGTGTTCATCTCCAAGATAATATTTAATAATCCCTTCATTCCTTTTTATAGGATGTATTACGAGTTTAAGAAAAAATTAAACTGAACTATATTTGATCAAGATTTTAGGAAAATCTATCGACATCTAAAATACCAAGAAAATAATATATGAAAATTTATTTCAGAATGAATCTAATGATAATGATTTGTATTGTAAATGCTAAAAATATTTTTAAGACTTTGGTCATAAATAGTGAATTTTGACTGTTTCAGAAAACTAATACAGCTTGTAACAAGAAACGTAAGGTAGTATTTTTCTCACTTTTATATTTGTTAACCCTATCAATCCATTGATTAGAACGCGCGCCGCGGCGCCGGGAGAATCGATCGCCTGGTCCATGTACGCATGCATGTACGGGAGTTGGAATCAATCAATCTATCCCCTATAGCTAGTTTTGCATGCCAAGGTAAAAAAAAAAAGTAGTTCGGCCCGAGACTTCTTGGCGTCGATCCATATAAACGCAGCACCATTTCAAAACGTTCGGCGCCAACTATTAGGCGCCTACGTGAACAAGTTCGGCTCTATTTGGCTTGGCGCCAACCAAGGGGTTAGATTTAGATATAGTTTTCCGAAGAGACCACATTTGACTGAAGTTTTTGCAAAGGGTCATTTTTGTTAAAAAATACTCTCCTCTCTCTCCGTCCACCCACCTCCCCTGCCTCTTCTTCCCCATCTCGTCCATGGCGGAAGCTCTGCATCGGCGGCAAGAACAAGGCGTCGGTCGGTCCTTCTCAGCGCATGAATCGGCTATGCCATGCTAGGCTGGTTGATTCCTCTGTTCTTCCAATAGAGGAACCAAAGAGGTCGCACCGTGGAGAGAAGTAGCCCCGTCCATGGTCGCAGATCCGGTCTTTGGGTCTCAAGTTCGCAGCACAGCTTCTCTTTCCTGCCCATGATCTCTGCTTTTCTCGACCCGATCTGTTTGATTTCTCCCTCTTTCCCTCTGCGTTGAATCGAATCTGGTGGGATTTGCAATTTTTTCGCATCGAGGAACCTTGTTGCAAAGTTGCCATGTAGATCTGGTTCGTGGGTGGTTTTGATGTGAGTTTATCAGCACGACTTTTATACTAAACTTTTATACGTTAGAGCTTATTTCTACTATGTTAAAATATTACAAATATTATTTTCTCTTGTTTCACATAGATTAACCACATAACTGAGAATGTTACTCAATATATATTGGTTTGTTTTTGTTTCTATTGAATATCATACAAAAATGCTAAATTGTACTTTTGTAATAAAATTATGTTTTAAAATTATTATTTACAATTCAAGATCTATATAAGTATGTTATATATGTTAAATATATGTAAAGTTTACGATCCAACAAATACCTAAATAACGATTTCTAGTGTATGATTAAGTAGACAATACAACGTCATAAAATCAGGTTTTTCTATTTCAGTGTTATAAAACCGAAAAGTCACTTTGGCTCCAAAGCAACCATGCTCACTATGTTTTAAAAAATTAAAAACAAATATTTAAATGTTTCAAAAAAAAAGTGAAAACAACCTGACATGTTGTCAATGATGTATATTACTCCCTCCGTTCAGAGCAGCTCGCTTTAAACGAGCTGTAGTCCGAACGGGCTGCAGTCGGAATTCGACCCCCTTCCGGTTTAGATTACAGAAGGAGCTCGAATATAGTGTATACATGTGTATTTTTCTTTTGGACGGTTTGCATATATTGGTGTATGTTCCCTGCTTGTAACTCATGCATACTCAATTTGAGTCTATAAATTACTTCATATAATTTCTATGTATAATTTTCATGTAATCTGCATACTTTCGTGTATAGTTTATATTTTGTACTTGACAGAGTCCAAGAATAGAGTATGTGGTCTCTGAGAACTGATGTAACAATCTTCATAACCACTTCCCAGCAACTAAAAACATGTTGTTGCAAATATAAAGACCCTCATATATGGCAATTATCTTCACTTGTCAGAGGCTGTACTAGCTGCTGCCTGCAGGGGAGAATGACACAATAATACAGTTTGTTTCCCACATCAGAAAACCAAGAAGAAGACCAAGAGGAGGAAGCAGCAGCAGTCACTGTTGATCCTTCAGCTTCTTCCTGGGTTGCATCACTACTGATATTCGCGAGGGTGTGTGCGTCGGACATTGAGGACGATGTGAGTCGACAAACACCGAGATGACGAAATCTTATGTTGAGGGCACGCACTCAGCGGACCACCCGAGATGGCATGAGAGGGGACCGGGTGTATGCGTCGGACATTGAGGACGATGTGAGTCGACAAACACCAAGATGACGAAATCTTATGTCGAGGACGCGCACTCTGCGGACCACCCGAGCTGTCATGAGAGAGTGGTTGCTTTGTGTCTCTGTTCCTGTCTACGGCGGATTGATGGCTGAGATGACTCAATACTAGTAGCCCTTAAGACTTGTAAGTTCTTATATGATGTCCGTTTGTTTAAGGAGGCAGTTAACTACTTCGGGCTATGGTAAGAGATATACAATTTATTGGTATCATAACAGTTGCATATTGTTTGAATGTGCCTGCAGATCGCCAAATGCTTAGTTCAGCAACAATTTTATCAATCGGGTCTTGCACTTTTCTTGCCTTGTTAGAGAAAATTAACCCAGTTGTGTAAGCACCTCGCCTCAGATTTACTCAATTAAAGCTTGCAAGTCAGAGAAACATTTGGTGGAAGGGATGAAGACCTAGAGAGGAAGAAGGAGAACAACGCAACACGACACACGCTACACGTGCCTAGCCAAGTCTTGGCCGAAGCCGCTTTTTCGTTCCGTTCCCAGCCAACTCGCATTGTGGCCGCTCTGCTGCTATATATGTGTCGCGGTAGTTCCGAAGCAGGCCAAGGCCCAAGATGGCGGCCCACCAGCCAGCCTGTGTATACAGGTCATTGACATGTTGTTTCTCTGTTTCTATTTTTTTTTTTGCGAGATAGATCCAGTGAAAGCACCGGAAACTTACAGAAACACCCAAAGATTAAAGAAAATTACACATAAGTCCTGCAAGTCGTCGAGGCCGCCGTTGACGAAGAAGACGTACCACGGCGCGCCGCCGCCGCTCCTCCTCAGCAACCTTGGATCGGAGAGAGTCCCCAGGCGGACGGGAAGTCGAGAGAACTCGGCTCGAAAGAGCCTCCACCTCCCATCGTCGTCGTCGTCCTCGAATCCGTCGCCATCACCTTCACCATCGAGATCTTCAAGCCGGAGACGCCGCACCACGAGCTCCGGAACGGGGAAGGAGTACAGCACAGCTCTAAGGAGCTGCGAGCACCCCGGGGGAGGCAAATCCATGGTCGCGCTCCGCGAAGCACCACCACCAGAGAGGATCTCCGCCTCCACAAAACGCCGCGCCGACCACGCCATCCTCTCCCAGACGCCGCCGGCAGGCAAGCCACTTAACCCTAGACTATATACAGGCAAGATCTGGGCTTTCCCCACCCTCCCGCCGCCGGAGCGGCCGGCGGAGGGAGGGGAAACCCGCAGATCGACGCCGGCGAGCTGGATCAAACGGCGACGAGAAAAAGTTCCTCTCCTTTTACTGTAGCGGGGGAGAGACGGGTCCAAGGTTCCCGTTGTTTCTCTGTTTCTAGATCATTCACCATCTGAGAAGCTTAAGGGAGTGCCATATTTTCTCTTGGTGCTTGAAAGGCTTGGGAAATTGGTGGCAAAGGGGTATGTTATGAAGCCAATGGCTCTTCCTGAACTTTGTTGAGCGTCCATCATTGATGGTGATTGCAGTAGAGGGCTTGGAAGTTGGAAGGCAGATCGAAATGCGGGGATTGGAAGGTCGTGCCAAGGTTTTTTTGGGGTGATCTTATTGCTGCCATGGCCACCAAGTCTGGAGCAATACTCTGAATTTGCAAGTTTGGAATACCAAAGCCGCCTAAGCCCTTCGGCATGCTATTCTCCCAGTTGACCACGCACTTGCCACCCGAGACCGTGTCGCTGGCAGCCCAAAGGGAAGCTTGCCAATTTTTTATCAGTCTGCTTGAGGAGCCATTTCTAGTAGTGGAAGAGGGCGCGGGAGCCAAATGAACCGGCACGACAAAACTAGCCAGAGACTGAACGATCTAGACGCTTCTGCGCATGCGAAATACGCTAGGCGGTTAGATACAAAGGGTATCTCTTGAAGCGAGTAGAGCATGCACTGTGCCTGAGATCTGCGGTATTAATCACAGAGATGTGACGTTTGCGTGGAGTCCATCAACAGCTCGGTTTCATTAGAAACGGCAACCTGGATGTATATTGATGGTATACATACATCTGGAAGCTTGGACGTCTTGTGTAAGCAAAACCAGTTGAAAGTAATTTAAACACTAACAAATCAATCCATGAATAACTTAATCCTATTCTGCTATATAAGTAAATTTTAGACCAAGTTTGTAGAGTCATATTGGATCCTGGTCCAGTGATCTGTAATGTGTATTTGTGTTGGTGATGAGTGCATCAGATTTTTTTTTTTAGATAAAGGGAGTTTTTATTACTTAAAAGGTTTAAGCATTACATCCAGCCTCTGCATAACTAAGATGCACATCTAGAGTCCGCAAATGACACTTATTTTTCAGGAAAGGCAGCATAAACTATATTTCAGTACTGGCGATAGCAATGGAACAAGCAGCGACGTCTTAACCAGTTTTTAGATAAAAGGCAAATTTTATTGCCCAGCTTTGAATTAATAAACCTCTAGAGGTCAACAAGCATCTTACAACACTGCGGCATACAGCTTAGCCAAATAAAGTGCGACAAGATGCTACACACGGGACACGATGCGACATACAGTTTAGCCAAAGTACGGATACTATGAAAAGGATATCCAACTAGAGCACCGAGGACGTCTTTAAGAACTGCTAGGAATGCAGTTGCCAGTTGGCGTGCAGTCCTTAAACTTTTCAACCAGCCAGCTTGCGCCCTCCTTATCCTGCATCCGAGAACAGGTAGCCACACCTGCATAAACATCATTGTTTTGAAGATAATGTCAGCATGGTGCTTAATCGTCTTCCGTTCAATAGCAAGCTTGTTTCTAATGTTCCACAAGGCCCAAGATTGTGCAACGAAAAGAAACCAAATCAGCCTTCGCCGTGCGACCTAAAAAGTTAGATAGAATAGCAAATAATTGGGCAAAGTTTGACGGCATCAAGTCCTCCATAGGGCTTGGCGCAAACTGACCACATAAACACCGGTAGCGAACAAAAAAAAAGATATGGGTCGTACTCCTCCGCTCCGCATAGCGAGCACTTGCCATCTGAAGGCCCCTACCTTGTTGCTTACTATGCTCCCGACGGTAGGCGGGCTAAAATCAACTGCCAGGAGAAAATTCTTATTTTCAGTGGAACCTGGCCTTCCAAATTTCTTGAGATGCACCAATGTCGCCCCTTACGACTGTTTTTTATAACTGATTTCACCAAATATTTGCCCAAAGCATCGAGGATCCAGGAGATAGCATCTGGTTCATGTTGAGCACTGTCGCGTTGATGATCCTTTGATGCTCCGTCCACTGGTTATCCCTACAAGTCTAGGGAACGTCTAAAACGACACCCCTCGATTATCGCCTGCTCAACGGAAATCGTCTCATCCTCACAAATACTGAAAGAAGCGGGAATTGGAGTCTAAGGGGCCCCTCCCAATACCACCAATCAGCCAGAACTGGGTGCTCTGCACACTCTGCAACCTGTGTTTCATGGCAATTTTTAACAGATGTTTGATTTTATGGAGACTTTTCCAGAACTGCGAACCCCCACGGTCTGAGCTTTAGAAGATGTCCATGTTATGTCTATATTTTGCCCCTAATGAGGCCTGCCCAAAACGAATTATCCATCTGATAAATTTTACATGAAAGGCACCATTATTCAATTGTAACATCCCCAATTACGTTAATGATAATTAGGTTTTTTGTGCATCATGACAATTGGATGTTTAATTTGAAATCTAGAAAGATCTGAATTCAGAAGTAAAGAGAAATCCTTAAATGCCATAACCTCTTTCCATGTTTGAAATTGATTAATTGTTTAAAATTTTAAAATCAAAAGTGTGTGAGAGGTTCCTTGTGAATTTCTATAAATCAATGGTTGTTATACAATTTTTGTATTTGCAAATACCCCAGGTGACAAAGTCCATTCAAAATTGTTCTGTTTTTTGTCTTCTTCCTCCTCCCGCCGGGCAACACGTTGGTCGTCGCTCTACATTCCCTTCTTTTTCTTCTGCTCCTCCATGAGAGAGCTCACGTGGCATAACGAGGCCACAATAAATGTTCAGCGACTAATCTCAGAAAATGGGAGAAATCGTTTGTATGGATGTTAAAAAGTTTTGTCAGATTTCTTAGATTCTTTCAAAACCTAATACAACAATTTAAAATTTCAAGAACAAAATATAGAAACTATTATACTAATTCAATACATGTTCCATGATTGATCTTGAGAATTCTCAGATAATTGATCGACACTATAGTTTGGTCGGTTTTGGATATAATCGCCCAAATTTTGGTCGAATTTTGACCTCCACCAAAAATTAAAAACAATAACCCTGTAATACAAAAATCACGAACAAATTTGACAAGCCATTTTAAATCTCGAAACAGCCGGTCAATTTTTTATTAAGTTTAAAATGTTTTTTGAAAATACGTTAATCAATTGAGAGGCCTTTTGGTGACAAGGCTGGGGTCAAGCACCCCCAATCAAATCATTAATTAACTTTGAACCTATTTGAGCGTCTTTTCCTAGTAGAACATGTATTTATGGTGTACAATAGTGGTTTCGGAATTACAAAATAAAATGGTCTTATTTTGGGGGTTTGACTATTGGGCGTTGACTTTTTGGCTTGGAGTTGACCTTGAGTAGCGTTGGGTACGATATATTTTTTTGGTTCCCAGTCAGTTTCATTGCTCTTTATGTTCTATAATAATAACATTCTATCGGTTTCATGGAGTGACCAATTTTCCCAACTGGATGTGCCTCGTTTAATGGGAGGGTGCTCACGCACCGCCCTGTCACCAGATTGTTCTTTATCAATTGTAACATCCCCAATTTAGGTTAGTGGTAACCTTCTAACTGGCGGCACGCAGCACCAAATCAGAGCACCACCATTCCCCAACCCCGGAGCCGACTCCTCTAACTTTGCTCTTACAAAGGCAGGAACCTGACTTAGCCCATATCCACCGCACAAAACAAATACAACGGCTCTCTTCTCTTTAGTACTAGTTGCTGCTGCTGGCGTTCAGTTTTGGAGGGAAAAGTCAATCCATCTGCCTGTTTAACGCCAAACGAGTCAGTCCCTTCTTCTCCCCTTGCTTCTCACGGTTCCTTCCCTTCGTTCTCATATGACGATTGAGATTAAAGCAATCCAGTCCAAAAAAAAAGATTCAGATCTAGACCAAACACACACATTAGAGGAAGCAAAAGCAGTACAAATCAATCACACAAGGGCACTTGCAGCAGTACCGAGCTGGGAGCTGCAGATCAAAATCTAATGGAGAACGAGTCCAATGCAGATCGAAACAAGTAAGTGGGAATAAAATATTTGGTTGTGCTTGCTGCATGCTCTTTGTTTACACCCTGCTTTGTGTTTTCTGCATGTCGTTTCTACAATTTAACCAACACTTGTCTAAACTTGTGCATTCTACAGGGAAAATGTATCACCTGTTTGGATACCTCAGCATGGTATGGCATTTAGCACCCTGGAAGATGCTTGGAAATTTTGGGGGAATTATGGAGGAAGGAAAGGGTTCAGCATCAGACAGAGGTACAAAACTAAAAATCAAATTTAATGGTAAATATTTTCAAGACAGGGCTGCAGAGGATCCATCATTCAGAAATGTTGTACAACTAGACTGTAATGAAGATATAACAAACATTTTTTGGGCTGATGTCAAAATGATTATTGATTATGCTCATTTTGGTGATGTTATCACATTTGACACCACTTTTGGAACAAACAAGGAACATAGGCCATTTGGCGTATTTGTTGGCTTCAACCATTTTAGAGAAATTGTTATCTTTGGTGCTTCTATTCTTTATGATGAGACATTTGAATCTTTCAAATGGTTGTTGCTTCTTTCTTATCAATACATAACCATAAGCATCCTAGAACCATATATATTGATCAAGACAATGCAATGGGAAAGACACTTGAGTATATTTACCTAGAAGCACGGCATGGATTGTGTAATTTTCACATTATGCAAAATGCTGTCAAACTTTTGTTGAATGTGTAAAAGAATCGACGTCTTCATATGGTTTTGTTGAGTTCATGTGTCGCTTTGGTAAGTTTATTGTCCAGCGGTGTTTAACTCTTTTATGCAAGTTCATGCGCTTATAATATGATGTCCATGTTTCTTTGTCCAGTGGTGTTTAACTCTACTATGTGAGTTTGTGTGTTTTATAATGTGAACTAGGTGCAATCGTAACAATCGTGTGCAATTTTGTAGGTGTTTTTTGTTAATTGTTTGGAAACACATTCAGCATGGAGGGCTAACATTGCACTGACATAACTTATTGCTATTATTTCCATGTTTTGTTGTCCGCCATAAAAGGTTAAAAGGAAATATTTTTTAAATTTAAACATTTTTAGAAAATACATTTTAAACTCAAAAAAAAAAAAAAGAAAAACCAGAAAAAGGAAACAGAAAAAATAAAGAATAAAAGAGAAAAGAAAGGAAAAGACCAAAATAACAGAAAAAGACAATTAGCCCAGCCCGCATACCTACTATATATAAAGGAGCAACATCTCCACCCCCAATCCAGCGAGCCACGTCACCTTTTTTTTCTGACCGTCGGATCGAAGCAACAGACGGCCAGGATCGAGCCACGTCGCCCCTCGCGCGCGGTACTGTTCCACCTACAGTACGCACGGCATCCGCACCAACCAGAGGGCGCCACGTCGCCGGTTACCGCCCGGTGGAACCGGTGCCCAGCCGGTTACCCCCTCCCGCACGATTTTTGGCGCAGAAAAATTACAGGAAACCCCTCGCGAAGGACCTGATCGCAATTTCCGGAAAAGCCAGGAGCTTTTCCGCAAAAGCGTCAGCGAGCCCCCCTCCCCTCTCTCTCCCGCGACGCCGGAGGTCGCCGCCGCTGATTGATGACGTGGATCACACGTTCGTTGGGAGACCCCAAGAGGAAGGTATGAAGCAGTGTAGCAGCAGTTTCTCTCAGTATGAAACCAAGGTTTAATCGACCAGTTGGAGCAAGAAATCACTTCTGAAGGTTGTCAGTGGCGCGCTGATGTGGAACCTGCACACAACACAATCAAACTAATTTGCCCCAACGAAACAGTGAGGTTGTCAATCTCACCGGCTTGCTGAAAACAAAGGATTAAACGTATGGTGTGGAAAACAGTAGTAAATTGCAGAGAATGAAAAGAAACAATGTTTGCAGTTGGTTGTATTATCAGTGTAAAAGAATGGACCGGGGTCCACAGTTCACTAGTGGTGTCTCTCCATAAAAGATAACTAACATGCTGGGTGAACAAATTACGGCTGGGCAATTGACAAAATATTGAGCGCATGACAATGCATATATATGACATGATGATTACTATGATATTCATGTGGGCATTACGACAAAATACATAGACCGTTATCTAACAGCGTCTATGACCAGTAATCCACCGCCAGGTTGTCATCCGAGTTCCCCGTTGGTATTAAGTTGCAAGCAACGGATAATTGCATTAAGTAATGTGCGTAATGTAAACAAATGCATTAGACCTTAAACTAAGCATCGGTTATTTTATCCCTAGTGGCAACAGCACATCCATAATCTTAGAAGTTATTGTCACTCTCCCAGATTACCGGAGGCATGAACCCACTATCTAGTATAAATACTCACTCTTGGAGTTACAAACATCTACTTGGCCAAAGCATCTACTAGTAACGGAAAACATGCAAGATCATAAATAACATATAAGATAGATTGATAATCAACTTGACATAGTATTCAATATTCATCGGATCCCAGCAAACACAACATGTAGCATTACAATAAGATGATCTTGATCATGATAGGCAGCTCACAAGATCTAAACATGATAGCATAAAGTGGAGAGACAACCATCTAGCTACTGCCATGGACCCGTAGTCCAAGGATGAACTACTCACGCATCACTCCGGAGGCAGGCATGGTGATGTAGAGCCCTCCGATGATGATTCCCCTCTCCGGCAGAGTGCCGAGAAGAGCTTCCGAACCGTCCCGAGCTAGGGTTGACGGCGGCGGCGTCTCTGAAACTTTTCGTGGATAATGGCTCGGGTATTTTGGGTTTTCGCGTCGGGATGAATAAATAGGCGAAAGGGCGGCGGCTAGAGACGCACGTGGGCCCCACACCACCCCACGGCGCGGCGGGGGGGCCCGCGCGGCCCCATGGTGTGGCTGTCTCGTGGCTCCCCTCCGTCTCTCCTTTGGACTCCGTGTACGTGTTGGAAAAATAGGAGGTTCTGTCCAAGTTTCGTTCAATTCCGAGAATATTTCCAGATTAGCTTTTCTGGAATACAAAAACAGCAGAAAACAGGAACTGGCACTGTGGCATCTTATTAATAGGTTAGTCTCAGAAAACGCATAAAAATGCTATGAAGTGTATATAAAACATGTAACAATTGGTATAATATCAACATGGAAAATCAGAAATCATAGATACGTTTGAGACGTATCAGCCGCCGCCGCCGCCTCGCGCCGCCGCTCCGCTCCTCCCCGTTCGAATCTAGCCATGCGGGGAGCTCCGCCGTCTTCCCCTCTCCCTGCTCGCCGGAAATCGGCTGCTGGGCCGCCGCGCGTCCGCATGTTGCCGGCGCCGCTCCGACGACCAATACGCGGCGGCGCCACCACCTGCGGGTAGCGCGCGTCTAGGCGCGTCCGACGCACGCCCGCGCGCGTCCCAGCTCGCGCGGACGTGCCGCCGGCGCAGTCGACGCCACCGTGGCAGATCCACCCATTGGTGACGTCATCGCGACGTCACCGTGGGCCCGACCAGTCAGCAGTTTTCCTTTTTCGCAAAAAAAAACAGAAAATAATAAAACCCTGCCAAGTGGGCCCAGTTAGCCTAAAAAAATCCAGAAAATGATTAATGCTATAAATTAATATCTTTAAAACTATCCATAAAAAAATAAGGAAAATATATCAATGTGATCACAAAAAAACATGCTAACTACTTATGGCATAATGCAAACAAATTTGAGGATTTTAATTTGGTGAATATTTGGAGAAAATCCAAATTTATTTCCACAAATTATGGATTGAATTTAATAAATCCTCATATAATATGTTCCATCTTATTATGAAGTTAAATTAAATTTTTAAGTCAAAATACGAACTTAAAAAATCTTCTCAAATTGTTTAACAATTAGAAATAATTTAGCTGAAGTCCCTCCAATTATTCAAATAAATCTAATAAATACTCAAAATGGTTAATATTTAGAAATAACCATAATATATTTCTTTGATTATGGTTCTAAATAAGAAAATTATGGGAAAATGGAACCAAATTTGATCATTTAAATTAGGCTAACATATTTAGAGAAAATAAAATTTGAAACTCTCTGATTTTATAGTTTACTTTTTAAAAATTGATTAAACGAATATTTAGAGGAAAATACAAATTTATTTCCTCTAATTACGAATTGAATTTTAATTGAATTAAATAGATAATCATATAATGTATTTTCTCTGATTATTGAATTAAATTAAATATTTAAAACAAAACTCAAACATATTATATCATCTCGAATAAGTTAATATGCGCAATTTAAATATTCCCTAAATTGTATTTTTTTCCCTTTTTTTTATCCCACTCAAATTTTGTTGTTATTTTAACTTAAACAACTATTGCTCCCTATCCATGTAAAATTAAAACTTATAAGGATGATTTTACAACGATTTCCTAACAACAATTGTTCAACTATACTTATTCCGCTAAGATAAATTTAAAATGGAATTTGTTTTCCATATTTTCCAACTGTACACAAAAATTGATCTTTATCAGATGAGTTTTCGCGAATAGTGCGGCGAGATATTATTTTAGGATATTTAAATAAATTTCCAGAAAACTGCTAAATGATACATATTACAAATTTAAAAATGTCTTCCAAATCTAAGCATTTTGCAAACGTGAAAATAATTCAAATATACATACTTTCCCAATTTTACCATTTTTTAAAATCTAAACAACTAATAAATGTAATTTTTTTTGAATTCCAACAGTTTTAAAATTTGAACAATTTTTTAAATGCAGACATTTTTAAATATGAATTTTAACCCACGGGCGCGGCGTGTCGACGCGCCATCTTGCCTAGTAACCTTCTAACCGGTGGCACGCAGCACCAAATCAGAGCACCACCGTTCCCAACGCAAGCGCACCCGGCGGCCGGCGCCTCCTCAATCTCATCGCTACCAGCGCCGCCATCTCGGGCCCTCGGCTCGTCGCCATCCCGCGCCCCCGCCTGCGCTCTTCCCGTTGCAGGCTGCGGATGGGGGAGGAGTCGGAGGGGAGCAGGACAAGAAGCCAGCGGGCGGGCGCCGAGGTCCGCCTCCTCACCTTTAATTCTTTCCTATCTCAGGATGTTAATCCGGCTCTTGCAAACGACTCCGTGAGCTTGAGATTGTCAGGAGTGATTTTGAGAGGGTTGATCTGAACTTGAACTGGGTGCCACAGCTCACAACTCACTCTGACGTTTTCTTCCTGGATCTCTCAGCATGATCCTTTGGCTTTTGGTTATGTCCCACTGCTCCACACCGTGAGCATGAGTAATACGGCTCTTTCGTGGCACAAGATGCTCAAGTAATATTTCGATTCAGTAGTTCTTGATTAATCGATGGCTCTGTACATTTGTGCGCTCTCCTAAGATTCTATCATGTCAGTGTGTGTGTGTCTGAAGGTGGCAACCTGTACAAATTCTGCAGCTAGTGTACACAGTGCCAAACCGAGTGTACTGTTTTTCTTTTGTCATGTAAACCGAGTGTACTGTTAACTGACTATCCAAAGTAAATGACTAAACGGAATGCCTGGACGTGTCGGTGTCACACTGCTACATATGAGGCAACCTGTAGATATTCTGCATAGATTCGGTGTGGATGTTCAGTTTCATGATATTACTAATAATTCATAGTATATATAAAAGCTGTGCACTTCCGCGGCCTGCGAGGCGCCCGGGCACTGTAGATGGCACTGTTCATCTACAGTGTTATACAGTGCCCCGGGGGTACTGTAGCGATTTTTTTTTTTTTTTTTGTAACATCTTTTCCCCGCTTTTTCTCCTCAAATTTTTTTTGTTTCCCCAATACTTACATACATGAAATATATTCGCGTCGACAAGTGGGTTCCATCCCCGTGAACGGTTTCGAGATTCGTCGACTCTGACTCCTCGATTTTGGATCCAGATTCACACGAACATTTGACAAAAAATTTCAATTTTTTTTCAGAAAAGTCCTCACGTTTTCCAAAAAATTAACGGTTTCGAGTTTCGCCGGCTCTAACTCCTCGATTTTGGATCCAATTTCCCCGCGTTTTCTCCTCAGCTTTTTTTTTGTTTCCCCAAAACTTATATACATGAAATATATTCGCGTCGACAAGTGGATTCATTCTCATGAACGGTTCCGAGATTCGTCGACTCTGACTCCTCAATTTTGGATCCAAATTCACACAAACATTTGACAAAACAAAATTCAAATTTTTTGCAGAAAAGTCCTTTTTTTTTCCAAAAATTAACGGTTTCGAGTTTCGTCGGCTCTAACTCCTCGATTTTGGATCCAAATTCGCACAAACATTTCACGAATTCTGTCAATTTTTTGGAAAAATATGCGCGTCGACGAGTGGGTTCCACCCCGTGATCGGTTTTGAGTTTTGTCGGATCTAACTCCTCGATTTTGGATCCAAATTCGCACAAACATTGACGAATTTTGTCAATTTTTTTTAAATATATGCGCGTCGACGAGTGGGTTCCATCCCCGTGAACGTTTTCGAGTTTTGTCGGCTCTAACTCCTCGATTTTGGATCCAAATTCGCACAAACGTTGACGAATTTTGTCAAATTTTTCGCAAAAACCCCGCGTTTACCAAAAATTACATACATGAAATATATGCGCGTCGACAAGTAGGTTCCATCCCCGTCATCGCTTTCGAGTTTGGTCGACTCTAACTCCGCAAATTTTTAGATCCAAATTCGCACAGCCATTCCACGAATTTCGTCAAATTCGAATTTCCTTCGACAATTATTATGTCATTATAACAAAACATTTCATACATAAAATTTCTCTTAAAGGCCGCGACGTGAATACTAAAACCCTGACAAGTGGGTCCAGTTCACTTAGAGAATTTGCAGAAAATGAATTTTTTTTTAGAAAATCAATAGTTTAAGAACTATCTACCAGAAATATGTAAAAAAGATATCAGCATAAACAGAAAAACAAATTCTAATTACTTATATCATAATACAAACATTTTTTGACATTTTTAAAATTGGACCCAACTCACTTAAATAATTTACAGAAAATGAATAATACGATAAAATTAATGGTTTAGAATCTACCTACTAGAAAATTATGCAAAATATATCGCAACAACCAGAAAAATAAATTCTAATTAATTGTACCATAATGCAAATATTTTTGGGCATTTCAAAATCGGTAAACATTTACAAGTAAACCAAAATGCACTTCTTCTGATTAAATGAAGCTGATTTCGAAGTAAAAAATATTATATACTTTATTTCCTCTACTTAAGTATCTTAATTAACTATTTAAGACAACATAAAAACATATCATACCATTTAAAAACCAGTTTGCATTTAAAGATAACATAACAAAACTCTCTCTAAATATGCAATTTAACTAAATAAATACTCAAATTGGTTAATAATTCTATATAACCATAATATTTTTACTCTTAAAATGAAATTAAATAGAATATTTATGTCACAAAGGAAAACATATTTTACCATTTTAATCTAGCTAACATATTAGATGTAATATAACTAAAATCTCTCTAATTGTATGCTTAAATTTTAAAAACCTTTATTAGATGGATATTTAAAGCAAATACAAATTCACTTCCTCTAATTATGGACTTAATTTAATAAATGATTAAAGCAAAATACAAACATTTCAAGATATTTCACATTTAGATATAATATAATTAATCTCTCTCCAAATTTGTAGTTAAATTTAATAAATGCTCAATCTGGTGAATATTTCGATATAATCATAATGTATTTCCTCTAATTATGAATTTAAATGAACTACTTACGTCAGAATAGGAAACAAATTTTATCATTTCAATTTAGCTAACATATTAGAGATAATATGGCTAAGTTTTCTCTAATTTCTATTTAGATTTAAAAATGCTTGATTAGTTGGATATTTGTAGGAAATACAAACTCATTTCAGCTAATTATGGAATTTAAGACAACATAAAAACATATCATACCATTTAAAAACCAGTTTGCATTTAAAGATAACATAACAAAACTCTCTCTAAATATGCAATTTAACTAAATAAATACTCAAATTGGTTAATAATTCTATATAACCATAATATTTTTACTCTTAAAATGAAATTAAATAGAATATTTATGTCACAAAGGAAAACATATTTTACCATTTTAATCTAGCTAACATATTAGATGTAATATAACTAAAATCTCTCTAATTGTATGCTTAAATTTTAAAAACCTTTATTAGATGGATATTTAAAGCAAATACAAATTCACTTCCTCTAATTATGGACTTAATTTAATAAATGATTAAAGCAAAATACAAACATTTCAAGATATTTCACATTTAGATATAATATAATTAATCTCTCTCCAAATTTGTAGTTAAATTTAATAAATGCTCAATCTGGTGAATATTTCGATATAATCATAATGTATTTCCTCTAATTATGAATTTAAATGAACTAGTTACGTCAGAATAGGAAACAAATTTTATCATTTCAATTTAGCTAACATATTAGAGATAATATGGCTAAGTTTTCTCTAATTTCTATTTAGATTTAAAAATGCTTGATTAGTTGGATATTTGTAGGAAATACAAACTCATTTCAGCTAATTATGGACTTACTTTAATAAATACTTATACAAAATATTTCCTGCAAATTCATTTTCCTCATATTATGAGTTTAAAATTAAATTCAAAAAATGCCCAAGCAATGTACTCCCTCCGAATATTGGGTTCAATTAAAATTCCCTCCGAATATTGAGTTAAATTTAATATGTAAGATAAAACACAAGCATATCATACCAAACCGACTAGGTTACCATTTACAAATAAAATACCTAAACTCGCTCCAATTATGCGATTCAATTTACTAAATGCTTAAAGTAAACTTAAATCTCTTTAAATATGAACTTAAATTTAAATAACGCTTTATTACATGCACATTTGAGGATGATTTCAAATTGAATTTGCGCTAACTACATTATACTCGTTATAACTACTGACTTTCCTTACAATATATATACCACGATTTAAAAAAAACACAAATTACCACAAATTAATCTCAGCGAGGCCGCGGCGTGACGCCGCGCAAAATTTAACTAGTAACTATATTAAAGAGGTGCGAATTCTCGCCCTGAGAGCCACCGGCTACTGTAGCAGCTACAGTAGAAAATATACAGTGCTCTAATCTGCGTCGTCGCCTCTTCATCCAACGGCTCAAACAGCTCCTCCTTGACGCTTTTTCAAAAAACAACCCTCACTAATCGAGCTCTTGCTCCGCAGTCCACGATTCCACGAAAAAATGGATGTTTTAGCAATTTGTGGAAACCCTAAGGACCCCGCTGCAAAATCGCCACAGAAACCTCCCTCCCTCTCCCTCTCCTTCGCGCGCGGCCGGAGTTTGCCGCCGCCCCGCCGCACCTCCTCCCTCAGATCGAAGCCCACCGAGGGATGCGCCGTCGTTCCCTCTCCCTCCCTGCCGCAGCTCGCGTGCCGAAGCGCCGCGTCGTCGCCGGAATCGACGCCGGCGTGCCCGCAGGTCGCCGCCGCGTCCGCACGCCGCAGCCGCCGCTCCGGCGACCCAATAGTGGCGGCGCCGCCAGCTGCGGGCGCCCCGCGACCAGGCGCATTCGCCGCGCACGCGCGCGCGACCCAGAACGCCGTCGTTCGACGCCGCCGTCGCCGTCGCGGCAGAGCCCGGCCGCTGGTGACACCAGCATGACGTCCCAGCGGGCCTGGCCTGGCCAGCTGGGCCGCGTGTTAGGCTGGGCTGGCTGCTTCGCAGCTGGCTCGGCCTGGCCTTTTTTTTCCCATGTTTTTTCCCCTGTTTTTCTTTTTCTGTTTTTCTTTTTTTAAAAACTTTTGTAATTTTTGTGCCCATCCAAATGACTACAAAAAAAAAATGTTTACAACAACAAATAAAAAAACTTTGAATGTTTCTACCGACCAATATTTGGATAAGTTTGTGGAAAAAACACAAACATGTTAGACCATTTAAATCCAAATTTGAAATTTAAGGCTCCAAAAAAAAATTAACTCTTTGAAGCCCGATTATTTTATGAACGTGACATGTGCGTTTCCCACTTTCAACAATTTTTTACATCTAAACGTTTTTTAAACCATAAATTTTTCCAATTACAGCAATTTCAAAATTTGAGCAATCTCTAAAATCCAACCATTTGAAAAACGATTTTTTTTCCAAAATCCGATGATTCCCATACTTAAACAATTTCAGAATGTTGCCATTTTCAACTTCTAATTTAATAAACACGTACCATTGTGCAGAACTTAAAAAATAGATGAATTTCCAAATTCCAAAACAAAAAACAAACTTTCCACAGGACCTAA
Source organism: Poa pratensis (assembly GCA_947311845.1). Lineage (NCBI taxonomy): Eukaryota > Viridiplantae > Streptophyta > Magnoliopsida > Poales > Poaceae > Poa > Poa pratensis. The sequence continues at coordinate 93,489,666 of CAMZMU010000034.1, forward strand.
TAAATGGCTATATTGTATTTTCAAACAATATTACCCACTGTCAAATCAAAAAGAAAAAAAACTATTGATACGTCTCAAACGTATCTATAATTTTTTATGTTTCATACTTGTTTTATACCAATTGCTACATGTTTTGCATCTACTTTATATCACTTTTATATATTTTTTGGGACTAACCTATTAACAAGATGCCGAAGTGCCAGTTCCTGTTTTCTGCTGTTTTTGTATTCCAGAAAAGCTAGTCTGGAAATATTCTCGGAATTGGACGAAACTACACGGGGGTGCCTATTTTTCCAGAACACGCCTGACGGAGCGAAGGAGCAGCAGAGGAGGGCCACCAGGAGGCCACACGCACCTAGGGCGCGGGCCCCCTTCTACCGCGCCCTAGGGTGATGTGGGCCCCTCGGGGGTCCGCAGCCGCCGCCCTTTCGCCTACTTATTCCCCCCGACGCGAAAATCCTAAGTACCAGAGCAAATATCCACGAAAAGATCCAGAGACGCCGCCGTCGTCAACCCTAGCTCGGGAGGGTTCAGAACCTCTTCCCGGCACCCTGTCGGAGAGGGGAATCATCACCGGAGGCTTCTACATCGCCATGCCTGCCTCCGGAGTGATGCGTGAGTAGTTCATCCTTGGACTACGGGTCCATAGCAGTAGCTAGATGGTTGTCTCTCCACTTTGTGCCATCATGTTTAGATCTTGTGAGCTGCCCTACATGATCAAGATCATATTATTGTAATGCTACATGTTGTGTTCGCTGGGATCCGATGAATATTGAATATTATGTCAAGTTGATTATCAATCTATCTCATATGTTATTTAAGATCTTGCATGCTTTCCGTTACTCGTAGATGCTTTGGCCAAGTAGATGCTTGTAACTCCAAGAGAGAGTATTTATGCTAGATAGTGGGTTCATGTCTCCGTTTAACCTGGGACAGTGACAGAAAGTTCTAAGGTTGTGGATGTGCTGTTGCCACTAGGGATAACCAAACGATGCTATGTCCACGGGCATATGTGTTTGTTTACATTACGCACTTTACTTAATGCAATTATCCGTTGCTTGCAACTTAATACCAACGGGGAACTCGGATGACAACCCGGCGGTGGATTATTAGTCATAGATGCTGTTGGATAACGATCTATGTATTATGTCGTAATGCCCAATTAAATATCATAGTAGTCAACATGTCACGTATATGCATTGTCATGCGCTCACTATTCGTCAATTGCCCAGCTGTAATTTGTTCACCCAACATGTTAGTTATCTTTTATGGAGAGACACCACTAGTGAACTGTGGACCCCGGTCCATTCTTTTAAACTGATTAAACAACCACAAACTGCAAACTGTTCCTTTTTCATTCTCTGCAATTTAATACTCATTTTCCACACCATACGTTTAATCCTTTGTTTTCAGTAAGCCAGTGAGATTGACAACCTCACTGTTTCGTTGGGGCAAAGTAGTTTGATTGTGTTGTGTGCAGATTCCACGTCAACAGTCCAGACTCCCTGCTACAGCTATTTTTATGGCGCCGTTGACAACCTTCTGAAGAGTTGCTGCTCCTACTGGTTCGATAACCTTGGTTTCTTTCTGAGGGAAAACTTGCTGCTGACTACATCATACCTTCCTCTTGGGGTCTCCCAACGAACGTGTGTCTCACGTCATCAAGCTATTTTTCTGGCGCCGTTGCCGGGGAAGTATTCATCATCACCATCATCATCATCATTCTCAAATACTCTTCCGTCAACCAAGCGCCAGCAACTATCGCGATAATTTCCAGCCGATAAATATTTAACCGCGTCAGATTAATTAACGTGAATTTCATCCTTTTCTAAAACATTTTTTTACAAAAGTTAGGTTTCTGACAGGTGGTGCCCTTTTCCTTCAATAATTTCCATAAAATAAAAAAAGTTCAAACTAACTTGATTTTTAAATTTCGACAATTTAAAATACACCCTCTAATTAAAGATCAGACTTACCGAATTCTCATACGATTCATTTACTCAGATTATGGAGTCAAAATAGATATTTATGACAAATTACAGACATATTTGCCCATTCCAATTTACGTAATTAAATTAAATATTTATTCCAAAATACATGCATATTTCAACATTCAAGGCCGCTAAGTACCTACAAATATCTTAAACGACAAATACCACCCAATTTGAATTTTACCACAACTACGCGGCATACAAATTTGAATATTTCAAAATTTTATTTGCCTTGCAAATCTAACCATTTTACAAACATGAAGGCACAGTAGAAAATCTACAGTGTTCTACAGTGCTCTAATCTGCGTCGTCGCCTCTTCATCCAACGGCTCAAACAGCTCCTCCTTGACGCTTTTTCAAAAAACAACCCTCACTAATCGAGCTCTTGCTCCGCAGTCCACGATTCCACGAAAAATGGACGTTTTCGCAATTTGAGGAAACCCTAAGGACCCCGCTGCAAAATCGCCACAGAAACCCCCCTCCCTCTCCCTCTCCTTCGCGCGCGGCCAGAGTTTGCCGCCGCCGACGCGCTACGCCGCCGCGCCGCACCTCCTCCCTCAGATCGAAGCCCACCGAAGGATGCGCCGTCGTTCCCTCTCCCTCCCTGCCGCAGCTCGCGTGCCGAAGCGCCGCGTCGTCGCCGGAATCGACGCCGGCGTGCCCGCAGGTCGCCGCCGCGTCCGCACGCCGCAGCCGCCGCTCCGGCGACCCAATAGCGGCGGCGGCGCCAGCTGCGGGCGCCCCGCGACCAGGCGCATTCGCCGCGCACGCGCGCGACCCAGAACGCCGTCGTTCGACGCCGCCGTCGCCACGGCAGAGCCCGGCCGCTGGTGACGCCAGCATGACGTCCCAGCGGGCCTGGCCTGGCCAGCTGGGCCGCGTGTTGGGCTGGGCTGGCTGCTTCGCAGCTGGCTCGGCCTGGCCTTTTTTTCCCATGTTTTTTCCCCTGTTTTTCTTTTTCTGTTTTTCTTTTTTTTTAAACTTTTGTAATTTTTGTGCCCATCCAAATGACTACAAAAAAAATGTTTGCAACAACAAATAAAAAAACTTTGAATTTTTTCTACCGACCAATATTTGGATAAGTTTGTGGAAAAAACACAAACATGTTAGACCATTTAAATCCAAATTTGAAATTTAAGGCTCCAAAAAAATTAACTCTTTGAAGCCCGATTATTTTATGAACGTGACATGTGCGTTTCCCACTTTCAACAATTTTTTACATCTAAACGTTTTTTAAACCGTAAATTTTTCCAATTACAGCAATTTCAAAATTTGAGCAATCTCTAAAATCCAACCATTTTAAAAACGATTTTTTTCCAAATTCCGATGATTCCCATACTTAAACAATTTCAGAATGTTGCCATTTTCAACTTCTAATTTGATAAACACGTACCATTGTGCAGAACTTAAAAAATAGATGAATTTCCAAATTCCAAAACAAAAAACAAACTTTCCACGGGACCTAATAAATGGCATCCTCTCGAGTCGATGGAGCAAACTTCTAGCTGAGCTCCCGCGACTTAAACTAAGTGCTCGGGATTTCATGCGCCCAGGAAGTAGAATGTCCGATGGTGAATTCCGTCGGATCAGTGCTGCCATGGTTGAAGCGACAAAGAGCTTGCTGGCATGCAGGGATGGATGCACCATCCGCCTCTTGACCACGGAGTTCTTCTTGACAGACGACGACGCACCAGTATCTATAGGGCATTCTGTTGGCGATGCCATGGCGACACACAAGATTGAGGAAGTCGAGTTCACGGTTTGGACAGTGAAGCCTCGCCTGCTGTGCACTAGTGATGATCTGGTGAACTTTGGGGCACAGATTGCATCATTTTTTCAAGCTTGTCCAAAAGCGTTTGCTGGCCTGACACGCCTCCACCTGGAGAATTGTAGATTTGCTGAATATGAGTTCGCCTCCAACATCCTCGGCACTTGCAAGCAACTAAAATATTTATGTTTTATCAATTGTGACATAGAGGATTTTATAGAGCTCCAAGTTGAGCACGAAGAACTCACTGAGCTCACTTTTGTCAACTGCCGTTTTGATAAAGTCCAACTCAAGTGGCTCCCAAGACTCACCCAAACATCCTTGGAGAGTTGGGGGACTTTCGAAGAAATACCACTGTCATTTGGTCATGTCCCATTGCTCGATGTTTTGACCCTCAAAAGCACTGCTCTTAGTTGGCACAAAATGGTCACTTTAAGTACGTTGCTTTTTGATACCCCTGTACGGGACCTGCGGTTGGGGTTTACAAGTGAAAAGGTATGTCAGGATGAATGCTTTGTTCTTGCCTCACTTGTTCTCTGCTCATCCTATCATGTGTTTACTGTTGTAGATTTCCGTTCAACCAGAGTGCCTGACCAGGAGGCTGGCATCTGCGCTCCACCGACTAAGGACTGTAACTCTATATAACATCCCTGAAGACTATGATCTCAAGTGGACAATGTTCATTCTGGAAGCTGCGCCATCCTTGGAGGAGTTTTACATGCTGGTATATTCTCATCTAAAGCTTGTTCTTTCTTTTATGGTGGTTGCTCCATGACATGACGGTGTGTCTACGGGCATCTCAAGCTTGTTCTATTCTTTTTTCTTTTTTGCGCGAGTTGCTCTGTTATTTCCCTTGCTCTGCAGCAGAATTAACCTGTTCCATTTACGTATGGGTGGAATGCAGGTAATGGATCATCCATGTGAAATGCAAATGGATGAGGAGAAGAGGAGGGAAAACTTGTATAGCGAGAAGAAGGGTGTAGAGTGGGAATCAACTACGTCAAATTTCAAGCACTACCGTCTCACCAAGCTCATCATCTTCTGCTTCGAGTCTAAACCATACATGGTGCATTATGTCAGGCGTGTCATGAAAGCAGCAGTGAACCTACAGGACGTGTACCTGTATAACAGACTGACATGTACAAGGTGCACTCACGTGAAGAAGCCGACTAGGTTTCCGATGTCAGAGAAGCAGAGGTGTTTAAATAAGGAGGTAATGACCAGGGGTGTCGAGTCACCTGCCAGAATTCACTTCCTTAACCCTGATGAAATGAGCCCTGATCATGATGTACCGATACCTAGATACTTTGTGTTCCAACAAAGATAGCTGAAGCTTTTCAGGAAGTTTGTTTATTTAATACCAGTCGGTTTCAGTACTTGTGTTTTTGATTGAAGGTCTAGCTTGGCATAATGCCTGTACACTCTACTATGACTTGTGGCAGGTTTTTTTCTTGTTTGATCTGCTTTTGTAGCTGCAACAAAAGCCTTGTGCAATGAAACGAGTTGGAAGTAATTTGGACACTCTTGCAAATAATTCCATGAATTACTTGGTCGTGTTGATTTGATCTTGATCGAATGATCCGTGTTTTGTATTTGTGTTGGTGATGAGCATCAGTTGATCTGGTTCTTTGAGAACATATTGATCTTGAAGCTGAAATGTAAATATGATATTTGAGACGATGGAAAAAGAACCCGAAACGAGATCATTGAGTTACAAGCATCATTACTGGAAACTAAAGTAGATGCTACTGAAACTTGAGGCATGAACATTTTCAATCTGTTGCCGACGAAGATGGGCCAGCTGCTTTATATGACTCGCTCGAGCCAGTGGGGCGGGGTCAGCCGATGCATGCACACGCTCGTTCCGGGTCAGTTGGATAGAGTTAGCTGTCATCACACGGATTGGCTAATATGCGGCGCCACTCGGTAGACCGGCCCTTTATTTTTGACATATCATCACCAACAATCACCACCTAAAACACTTTTATAAGTAGAGATAGAGATTGTATCATCTCCACTAATGCCTCAACGTGGTTTATTTGATAAGACAAGCAAAGACAAGTGGTAGATGCATCATTCATGCCTGCTGTGTCCAGGAAGGAGTAATGCGTAACGAGCAAAAACGAAATAAGCTGAAAGCGACAAACTGATGGAGGTGCGCGAGGGAGAGAGTGACTTGTTGGCAGGTGCTAGGTCCTCCTCTTTGCTGCTGCCAGGAAGAGATCATCCACGAGACGATGCAAGTCACGGTACGAGGAGCCTCCTTGTGCCATGGCTGCGTGTACCTTTGCAGCGAGGTCCATCACCTTGATTCTCGCAGCCTGCTCTAGCCCTCCGGGACCCATGAACCTCGTCAGCGCCTGTGCCACGTCCGCTCCCGGAATCACCTCGTGTTCTTCATAGCTCTCGCTCCGCAGGCCGGCGCCTTCAGGCCACAGCCGCTCCCCGATTCCTAGGACCTCCGTGACTTGCCTCTCGACGATGAACTGATCATTAACTATAGGCCAAGTGAGCACAGGCACGCCCGCCGCCACCGTCTCTAGGATAGAGTTCCACCCACAATGCGTCACAAATACACCCACTGCCATGTGCCCTAGTATAGCCATCTGTGGAGCCCATTCTCTAATGATGAATCCTCTATCACGGACACGCTCCTCCCACCCCTTTGGCGGACTCCACTCGTCCTTCCCCCTCACCACCCACAGGAATGACTTACCCGATGTCTCCAGCCCATCAGCAATCTCATCCAGCTGATCATTCTTGAAATGTGCCAGGCTGCCAAAGGATAAGTACACCACTGAACGGTTAGGCTTGGAGTCAAGCCAATCCATGATGATGCAGTTCTTCTCCTTCTTGTTTGAGTGTGATGGCGGCAGCCCCAGAGGCCCTAGGAAGTATGCGCGCTTCACTGGGCCCTTGTGCATGTACATCTCGCAATAGTGTTTTTCCAGCTCTGATGATGTGTTGATGGCGAGGCCAAAGCAGTTAGATTGAAACGAATCAACTGACTTAGTACCTGCGGTCTCCTCCTGTGGTGTCCTCAAGAACATGGGCAGCTCAGTCCTCGGGATCCGTATGCAAGGGCCGGGAAACCGAGGGACCTCCATGACGGCATCATCATTGCCAGCATCGACGCCTAGGAGGCGACTCATGACAAGCATCGAGAAGGCGCCAACGGCACTGAATGCTACACACGGCACGTCAGCGATTTCGTCGTTCCAGACGAATAGCTGATCGCTGACGATTGCGTCTGGAGACTGCACCCGAATGAGAGTTTCATGCGCGGGGCGCGTCAGGGACTCGCTCATGGCAGCGAGTTGGATTCTCAGCGATTCCTCCGGCGTGGAGGCCGCCCCCATGCTCTCGACGCCCTTGGGCATGCCTTCCACCGTTGGGAATGGGTAGGTTGCTATCTTGACAGCTACTGGATTGTGCTCACGGTCAAGCAGGGACTGGACGATCGGGACGCTCGCAGGTGTGACGGCGATGGTTGCTTCTACAGCTTCATTAGCCGCAGCGAGGCGCATGGCAAGCTCAGTAAGGGGCTGTATGTGGCTGGTCGCGAAAAAGGGGATGAACAAGACACGCAGCTTGTTGCTGCCGGTTGGGTTGGCCGTGGGGGTGGTGTTAGAGGCCATCTGTTCTTGCAGGCGGGCAGGAGGCTGGGTTGTGTTGTGGTTAGTCATGACACCGGTTCGCCTATATGTAAGACAAGATATGAGTTGAATCCGGATCGTGTATGCTGATTATCATACATAATAAATTTGTCGGCATAGAGAATCGGGCGGAAGTACATGTTAGGTGGCGTGTGGTTATCGACTTGTGTGTGCATGTGACACTGTCGTTACACTACGCGGTAGCACGTTTGCACATGGCCATAGGCGCTTAAAATATGTGGACAATATTGTCCACTGCACATATTCTTATGCTCACACTTGTTTTAGCGTGAGATTGTTCATTACAGTATAATTTAGTAGGAGGAGGAGGGGGAAGGAGATCAGATGAGGAAGTAGGGGCGAAGGCATTCACGTACGTATAATTTAGAGAATCGGGCGGAAGTACGCTGGAGGATGCTCATCGGACGGCTATCACAGCATTCTAATGTAAGAGTATTTTCTAAATGTTCTGGAAATAGAAAATCCGTTAAAAGAATGTCGAATTAATGTGTGTTTACCATTTTGTAGGTACTAATACAATACAACGGCATGACAATTTTCCAGTCTTGACCATTTATGAATACATACACTAAGCACTCCCGGCTAGCTATATATTTACAACTAGCATACATACATTTTCGACACACATCCAAGATAAACAGTTAATGCACAGTAACCTAAATATATATGTATTTGTTTTTTCAGTATTAGTCATATATAGTTTGTTGATAAAACAGTTATATCGCGTACATGTATCCTATCTCATTGTCCGTTCACCCCACCACCGCTGAAGGAGGCCGTCTGACGGCAGACGACGGCGCCGGCACATTTCTCCGTGACCTGTCTTGCCCTAGCGGTCTTCCTCCTTCACCCCTCGCTGCTAGATCTCATACTGACCAACGCCGACCGTCCCTGCTCTAGTCTATGTGCTGATGGCATGGGATGGTTAGCGTCGCGGTATGGCCTTTGAGGCCCGTGGGCGAATGGATGCAGCCGCCTTTGACTAATTGTAGGCTATGGAGAGGTGGGGGATTCGATGTTTGTGTTCCGGCTGTCAGCGTAGAGCTGCTCCTCAGGCACCCATGCTGCGTGTTGACACAGTCAATCTGGACTGCATTGTTTCTCGAAAGGCTACGTCTCCCACTAGCCGATGTTTGGTCCCCTGCCCGTGATCCGAACCTTCTACGCATGGTGGTTTACATGCAAGCCTTGTGCACTCAGGGACCTCAAGATAAGATGGATCAACCCATGGGGATTGAGGATGGCGTGTTGTGACACCCTGATTTATGTCGGCACCCTTGGGCATGCCATGGCATCACGACCGCGTTTACCATGTTGCTGGTAGAGTAGAGGAATGTCAAAGCGATTTCACTCGGAAGGTTAATTAGAGGATCGCGATGGCTCATGTCGAGTTTGAGACTGTTGAGAGATGGGGACGGTAAGGTTTACACTTCAAAACCGTGCGTGTGACGATTGTTAGCCGGGTGATTAGTGTTTTTGCAGCATGTGTTCTTGCCATGAGGGGGCGGCATCATTGGATGGCTTCTTTTGGTGATGATTTTCGAGTATCGACTCTAGATTTTCAAGGTGAAAATTCTAAATCTAGCCTTCATTGGTCATACCTGGCAATGACCTTTGTTGAAGGCATTGTGAAGAGTCCGGATCTTCTCCGGGGTAAAAATCCAGGGACCGATTTTCTTGTAAGATCGGGCGACGACGAGGCATGTGCAATCTTTCCTTCAAACATGCGTTGCTATTGGAGGATCTTTTTTAGCCTGGGCGCTGTCAATGGTGGTTGGTTAGTGCTGCGATTCGTTGATAAATTTGGTGGGACGTTTTTTTCTTTATCTTTATCTTTTTGGTGTGCATCCGCTATGTATCGACTAGATCTTGACATTACGGTGCAGCATAAGCTGGGTGTATTTGGTATTTTTATATTAATATATTCCCTTTATGAAAAACAGTTTTCTTTCTGTCACTTCCTAAGTGTACAGAACATTACTCCATTAACTGCTAAACAGGACCTTACAAAAGCTGGTATGCAAACATTTTGGACACACATCAAACACAACCAGTCAAGTCAATGCGCGACAATTTATGATACATTTATTTGTATGGTTAGGCGTCGATAGGTAAAATTTACTAATCCATCTTGTAATCCACAATCTGGGTTTCGATCCAATCTCGAGCATGATTTTGACAATCTTGATGGTCAACTCTATGTACTTACTGATCCATCTCGATTTTCAATTTTGTGTGCACACCTAGCCAACAACGACTCGGGTCTTGATCTCGATCTATAGATAGATGCAAGTCAACTAGACGGCCTTCACATGCTTGTGTGCTTAGTTAATAAGATTTTGAAATCCATCATTAATTAGGTTTAGCCGCCAATATTTTGATGTTCTTGATCACGAGTAATATTGTAATGATCTCGATCACAAGACGTTATGTATAAATGTGCACCAAAGTATAGTAAATGCTCGCATATGATAAGATGAGATTCGAAGAGATTTTGACAAATAATAAGATTAATTGTACTATATTTCCTTCAACTTCAACTCCTTCTCTTTGTACGCACCAAGGAGTGTGTGGTTTAAATATGCGTCAAAATTAACACTTACATGTGATGCTACCAGCCTCTACGCGATTTTGTCAGGCGATGAAATCCTGGAGTATCGGCCCTCTCTGATCGATCTCAAAGTTGTGTCGTTTAAATATGCGCCAGAATAAACGCTTGGACGTGATGACTCACATGTTTCTGTAATTTTGTAAACCGATGAGATTCTCAAATATCTCTGTGACTGCAAGACGTTATGTTTATGCGCACCAAGTAAACGCTCGCATATGATGAGATGAGATTCGATGAGATTTTGACAGATAATAAGATAAATTTTACTTTATTTCATTCAACATCAACTCCTTCTCTTTGTACGCACCAATGAGTGTGTGGTTTAAATATGCGTCAAAATTAACACTTACATGTGATGCTACCAGCCTCTACGCGATTTTGCTAGGCGATGAAATCCTGGAGTATCGGTCCTCACTGATCGATCTCAAAGCTGTTCCGTTTAAATATGCGCCAGAATAAACGCGTGGATGTGATGACTCACATGTTTATGTAATTTTGTAAACCTGTGAGATTCTCAAATATCTCTGTGATTGCAAGATGTTATGTTTATGCGCACCAAGTAAACGCTCGCATATGATGAGATGAGATTCGATGAGATTTTGACAGATAATAAGATAAATTTTACTTTATTTCATTCAACATCAACTCCTTCTCTTTGTACGCACCAATGAGTGTGTGGTTTAAATATGCGTCAAAATTAACACTTACATGTGATGCTACCAGCCTCTACGTACGCGATTTTGCTAGGCGATGAAATCCTGGAGTATCGGTCCTCACTGATCGATCTCAAAGCTGTTCCGTTTAAATATGCGCCAGAATAAACGCGTGGATGTGATGACTCACATGTTTATGTAATTTTGTAAACCTGTGAGATTCTCAAATATCTCTGTGATTGCAAGATGTTATGTTTATGCGCACTAAAGTAAACGCTTGGCATGTGATGACATGAGATTGGATGAGATTTTGACAGGTAATAAGATTAGTTCTTGCTAAACGCTTGCATGTGATTACATGGGATTTGATGAGATTTTGACAGGAAATAAGTTTCGTTCTCGCTAAACGCTCGCATGTGATGACATGGGATTGGATGACATTTTGACAGGTAATAAGATTAGTTCTCGCCTACATGCGCTTTGCGTGCTCCATATACTATATATGTGGTTATATGCACCATATTAAACGCCAGGCGCTCTGCGTGCTCCATATACTATGTGGTTATATGCACCATAGTACACCCTTTGCATGTGATGCGAAAGGATTCTACGGGATTTTGTCAACTAGTGAGATCAGGGTCGGACTTATTGCACTGCAGCCCGAGCAGTCACACAGGCCCAAACGTTTTAGGGCCACAAATTTTCGGACAGGCTTTATATATACGCTTAGTCTAGAGAAAAATTCACGTACGGTCACTGAACTATTCTGGTTGGTGCAAAAATGGCAACGAACTCAGGAAAAGGCATTTTCGGATGCTGGAACTTGTTCCGTCTGTGCACATACGGTCACTGCAGGCCTTTGCGTACGTATTTCGTCCACGTGGCGAGCCACGTCAGTGTATGAGGGACGGCGGGATGTATAGAGCGCGTGTGCGGGGGGTTTCTGCAAAATGCACGTTCGGACAAATTAGCTTTCGGACAAAGGACGACGCTTCGTTTCTAGAACAGAGGAGAAAGACAGGAAAGGAAAGAGAGGAAAGAGTGGCGGAGACGAGGGTGATCAGCTAGGGTTTTGGTGGCGGCGTGAACCGCTGCGACCGGCGCGCCCGGCGGCGGCGCGAACTTGGAAGCATGGCACCGCGGCAACGAGAGGACGACGAGCCGCCCCCAGTTTACGGTTCGTTATCGATTCCTGCCGCCATGAATTTCTTGCTGGTCCTCTGCAATGTACCTGTACTGTAGAACTCTATCCGCGCTTGAGATCTCCTATTCTTTTGGTCAGCTAGGTTTCTACATCTGTTCATGTTGTTAGATGACGTGGGGACGGTAGGGTTTTGGTGTATGTTGTAGAAGAAAAGGTCGGGTTTTTGTGCCTTCTGTTCTTGTATTTTTGGGGGAAAAGCTGACGAATTTGGATAAATTAGTAGCGTAGGTTATATTGTTCTGGTTCCTAGGATGTGTATGGAGTGCATTTGTGACTAGTTACAGTCTTTACTGAATTTTGCATGTTAACTGAATTTATGAACACTAAAAGTGTTAACTGTATATTCACTAGTGTTAACTGAATTTTCACATGTGTACTCAATTGTAGGAGATGAAGATCGAGATTTGTTTACTCTCGCTGTCAGTTATGGGGGTTTTTCCTTGGAGAAGGCTCTGATAAGGCATACATCGGTGGCTCGATGATGTGGTTTGATTACTGTGACAGAGGCTACTAGTGGTTGAGCAGTATTCAGCAGATAATGTGGGATTTAGGCTTTGATTATGCAGGGAGAGCAAGGGCCTACTGGTGTCTTCCTGGCTTTGAAATGATGCACAATGGACTGACAGAGATAACATCATCGAAGGACACTGATAACATGTCATGTGCAGTAACTCTTGGGAACAAGGTCTTGTGCATGTATGTAGATACTGATAACAACATTGAGCAGAGCGAGGGAGGAGGTCAAGTTGTTGATGATGTTGTGATGCAACCAAGGGCAGAGCTGCCACATGTTATTAGTCCACTAAAGCCAGACTTTGAGCAAGCATGTAATGTTGCAAGCAGGGAGAGAATTAAGAGGATGCTGTCAGTTGATGGTGGATTCGACTGTGAATCTAGTGAAGATGAAGACTATGAGCCAGAGATTGTTGATAGTGATCATCACATATCAGAAGATGATGCTAACTTGTATGATGAGAACTTGGACCGAAGAGATGTGAAAGAGAAGAAAGAAGCTGACTGGGTGGAGGATTCTGAAGAAGATGACCTACAATTGCCTGATTCAGAAGATGATGAGGAAGTCAGGCTGAAATTCAAGCACTTTGGACCAGAGGACATGTTGAATCCAACATTCAAAGTTGGTCAAGTATTTGGTTCAGTTGAGTTGCTTAGAAAGGCAATCAGTGAGTACACTTGTCAAAGCAGGCGTGCTATAACCCTACCAGTCAATGACCAGCAGAGGGTAGCTGCTAGGTGTGTAGAAGATTGTCCCTGGTCCATGTGGGGGTCCTATGATAACAGAAGCAAGTGTTTCATGATAAAGAAACTGAATGATGTGCATACTTGTGAGAAGAGGTGGAAAATCAGGGCTTTCAGCTATAAATTCATTGCTCAAAAATACATTGACACAATTAGAGCAGATGAGAAGATCAGTTTGAAGAACTTAGGCAGGCTAGTGCAGAAGGATTGGAATATAACAGTGTCTAAACCGAAACTTGGTAGGGCAAGGAAGTATGCACAGAGGCTGATATATGGAGATGAAGATGCTCAATACTGTGGGATTTTGCACATGAGCTGAGGAGGTCAAATCCAGGCAGCACATTCTTTGTTGGACTGACAATGAAAAGGGGATTTAAACGCTGTTTCTTCAGCTTTGATGCAATGAAAAGGGGATTTATAGAAGGTTGCAGGCCATTATTTGCCTAGATGGATGTCACCTGAAGACCAACGCTGGTGGTGTTTTACTAACAACCGTTGGAGTTGATCCTAATGAATGTTTCTATCCATTTGCCTTTGCTGTGGTTGCAGTTGAAGACACGGGGAGCTGGAAATGGTTCATGTCCACACTGAAGAGGGATCTCGGAATTGAAGACACATCACTCTGGACAATAATTTCTGATAAACAAAAGGTACTGCATTTGCATCATCTAAACTTCAGTTCTGAATTATTTGCAATTACTACTGTTTGAAATACTGATTACACTATTTTGTGCTTGTGTAGGGCTTGATTGCAGCTGTGAAGCATTTCTTTCCCGATGCAGAACACAGATTCTGTGTGAGGCATCTCTGGCAGAATTTGAACCAACAGTTTCGAGGTGAGGTACTGAAAAACCAGCTCTGGAAGATAGCAAGATGCACACAAGTGGTAAGATACAATGAAGCAATGGAGGAGATGAAGCTCATCAACATAGAGGCTTACAAGTGGCTTGAAGAATTTCCACCTACACTACAAAATTGTGTATATCCACGACGTTTTGGCGTCGACGTTCCGATAACGTCGTGTGTTTCCGTCGCGGATGGTCAAACGGTTGAATTTGCTCTCGACGTTTTGCTTTTTTTGAAAATGGGGCTGGTGCGCGCGACGTTTTGCGTATTTTTTGTCGCGGATGTTCGTTCCCCGTCCCAGTAGCCCAGGTACGCTTCGACGAAACTTGTCCTGGTAACGGAAAATGTCGCGGATGTTCGTGCTCTGATTCTAAAATAATGCATTCGGACGATGCAAATATCAATTATGCTAGACTTACCAGGTTTTTGCTACAGGTTGATCGACGTGGAGAGTAATGACGCATGCATGCCCTAGATCTATTTATAGAAAGGCGGTGGTTAGTGAACCGGGGCGCATGCACGGGTGGGTGAGTGGAGCGGAACTGCATAGGCACGTTTCAACTACGCATGCACGGCGAGTGGAGCGGAACTGCAACTTCACGTTTACGTTTCACCAACGCGTGGTGTCGTACAAACGTATAGCGTGGATGCATTACGTACACCGGCGAAGGGACGGGACGGGACGGGCACGCATCGCATTAACGCCGGCGTCTACGCAGCGACCAGCCTTCTCGGCATCCAAAGCTAGACTGCATGCATCTGCGCGGCGGAGACGTGTCTCACCCGGGCTTCGGTTGGCGCAGTGACCAGCCTTCTCGGCATCCCAAGCTGCGACTGCGCCTGCGCGGCAGAGACGTGTCTCTCACCCGGCCAACCTTCAGTTGGCACAGTGCCTAGCCGTCTCGGATACCCAAACTGCATGCGTCTCTGTGCGCGGCGGAGAGGTGTTTGCACTAAATCTCTTACGCGTCGCGTCTCATCGGTGCCTGATACGTCCAAAACGTATCTATAATTTTTGATTGTTTCATGCCATTTTTATGCTTTTAGCACTTGTTTTATATTAAGTTTATTATTTATTTGGACTAACCTACTAATAGTTGCAAAAGTGCACAATGTTCTTGTTTTACTCTTTGATGTGTAGAAATTATCAAGAATACAAGAGGAAACCTTGTTGGAGTCGAATTGGGACTTTCCTGAAATCTGTCTGAGAACTTTTTACGAAGTTTGCCAGTTTGACCCTCGAAGATGACGTCAAATGGAGACCTGGCTGTTACGAAAGTTGTCACAATTTTCCATACGAAGATTTTAAGCCCGAGATCAGCCCAATCGGAGTTCGGACGCGGCCTGTAGGCCCGTTTTGGTGGAACCCTAAAAGGGGTGACGGAAATCCGAGAAGATATATAAAGGGAGGAAACCTAATTCGTGGAGGACTCCTCCACCCACGAATTTCAGCCACCAAAAGCCACGTTTTTGCCTCCCCCATGGATCCCATCTCCATGGGGGAGGGCTCCCAAGAAGCCATGAAGGAGGGAGGCTAAGGGGCGGCGCTCCCCAAGCTTGCCGGCGGCGGGGAAAGGAGTTCCCCGCACCGCCGGCGCCGCCGCCCTGCGCCGCGCGCTGCCCTCTCCGCCGTCTTCACCGCCATCTCCATCACCATCTCCTCCTTGTATTCAGTGGTTCATCCTCCCACAAACCTCTGTACCGTCCTATGTAAACATGGTGTTTGATGCTATAATATTTATCCTATGATTTACATCATGTTTCCGTAGTTTATTTGTCTTTTGATTGAATTGAATGCATGAGGTTCATTAGAGTTGTATGTCTATATGGTGCTGTCCTTTGGTGTCCATTATACTTGTGCGCGCATGGATCAAACACCCTAGGGTTGGTAGTATTTGTAACGAAGCGGGGGAAGTTCTGCCGGAGTGACAGAAACCTGAGAACGCGAACCGATTAGTTGCACGTATGGGAGTAAGAGGACCTTGAACTTAAGGCTATGGTTGGGGAAACCTTAATGCATTGTTAGTATTTGCGGATGCTTTCTAACAATCCAATCATATAGTACTTGTAATCCCAAGTAGTGGAGTGCATGTATATTTAGCCTCTCCCACATAGAAAACTGCATCGAAGACAATGAACCAAGTACCTTCACTAATTAATCTTGGACAAAGCCACCACAATTACCACCACTTTTCCACACTCATGGTACTGTTAGTATATGGTTACTTAGTGTATTTTATTGCTGCAGCACTAACATTTACTTTCTTGTATTTATTATCTTGCAAAACTACTCTCATACCCGTATTTAGTTTTATTTCTAGATAATGCAAACGTTTAGTGTGCGTAGAGTTGTATCAGTGGTTGATAGAACTTGAGAGAATACTTATCCTACCTTTAGCTCCTCGTTGGGTTCGACACTCTTACTTATCGAAAAGGCTACACGCGATCCCCTATACTTGTGGGTTATCAAGACCTTTTCTGGCGCCGTTGCCGGGGAGCCATAGCGTAGGTTAATGTTCTTGTGTGCACTTGTTTGCTTTATCTCTAAGTAGTTTTTATTTTCAGTATTAAGTTGTTCTTTATCTTACTATGGATAGGGAATGCGAATTACAAAAAAAATTAGGTGTAGTTGTTATCTAAAAACGTTTTCAAAAAGAAAAGTGATTGGAAAGATGAGTAATGGTTAAATGGGGGTCGACCTTGAACACTTGTGTTCATGCCTATGAAACCAAAACAAATCTTTCCATGGAAGCTTTTCATTAAAAACATGTAAATATTGTAAATATTGTGTATATACCTCTGTACATAAAAATAAAATGCTAATTATAGTCTTTAGTTAATTGAAAGTTGATAGTTTTACTTTGCTGTCCAGAAACAGATTTTCTGTGCTCCACCGTATTAAATGTTTAAAATCACCAGAACGTGATCTTGATCTGAAATTTCTTGAGTGCAAAGTGATGCTTATTAGCTTTCTTTCATTAGACTAACTTTTTCTGATTTAAGGTACGTAGATAGGTCGAAAAATTCGATCTTTACTGACTGTTCTGTTTAGACAGATTTTGTGCTTCTCTGTAAATAAAATCGTGATAAATCTCAGAATAGTATTTTGACTTGAAAATTTTTGTGCATAAACCTGAGATTATTATCTTTCTTTCATTAGACTAAAGTTTTTCGATTTGAGCTACTTAACTATCTCGTTGAATGCCATCTTTACGGACTGTTCAGTTTTGACAGATTTCTTTGTTTATTCAATATTGTACTTGGTGTTGTTAGTTTCATTAGTTTTTCGACGGACAACGGAAATCATGAACACCTTAGTATATACAGTGGCTAATGTTGAGTAAAAATTATAAAACTTGTCAATGCTTGAACATGAGTGGATTTTATTTAATGAGTACTAACCCTACTAATGAGTTTTGTGAAGTTTTATGTGGATGTAGCTTATAAGATCTAATCAATATGGTGATATGAGATGAATAAGAAGACGCAAGAGCTCAAGCTTGGGGATGTGTAGGTGCATCCCAAGAACATATTCAAGAAGATACAATCATCTAAGCTTGGGGATGCCCGAGTCATCCCCCTATTCATCAACTAACATGAGGTTGTCTCGTTCATACTCTATATTACCCGTCCACATGATATGTATTGTCTTAACTTGTATTATAATTGCTTTTATATGTCTTGGTTTTACCTTCTTTAGTTTTATTAGGCTCCTTATTTGGTTTCGATTGCTTCTTTACTTTCACTTATAAATTCAAAATAACAAAAATATTTTCTTTTGTTTTGCTTCTTTGTTTGGTTCTTTATTTTAATTTTATTTGGGTTTTACTTTTGATTTTTATTTAGAGTTTTCCTTGCTGTAGCTAGCATGTTTAGGTCTTGCTTAGCCTCTGGTTTCTTAGTTTATCAAAAATAAAGTACCAAGTTTTATCCATTTAGCTTAGTTGATACATATGTAAAAAGTGATTTTCTGTTTTCGGTATCTACTGCTTATTGCGCGATTTTTCATATTTTACTGGAAGCTCTAAAAATCACGAAAAATTACTGATGTTGTAGCACCTAATCCTCTGCATGTACAAAAATTGGCTAAAATTTCGGGCATGTTTAAGTGCACCTAAAAATTGCGTTTTCCAGCTGCTGTTTTTCTGGACAGATTCTGACTTTTGTTGCAAGAGTGGCCTCTTTTCGTTTTCATTTGATTTTTAATGGTTCTTACCTTTCATTTATAAGTTGGCCATTTAAGCAACCTTTCTGTAACTTAAAAACAAAATTTTATTTGGTTTAATAGTAGCACTTGGGAAATATTATCTATTGTACTAATGTCTAACCGCAGAAAAGAATGGGAAAGTTTTTGTGTTGAAGTTTTTTCACAGAGAATGAAGGAACACCAAACTATGGAATATTGAAGAATTACCAAAGTCATAAGCTTGGGGATGTCCCCGCATCCCTCTTCATCAATAACCCCACGGTTTGCAAACCTTTAAACTTTGTTTTTTGAGCAACATAGGAACTTAACTAAACTTGAAGCGGCTGTATTTTATTATCTATTTATCTTAGCATCAAACACCAGTTACATTAATAAGTGGATCGTCACATATTTTATTTATCCTCTGTTTTCAATGTTTACTTGGTTAATGGATTACTTGTTGAAACTTAAAAATGATGTGTGAATAATACTGTTTAGTAGTTTATGTTTTCTTATGGTTAGTCTCAACTAGCTAATAGTGCATATTATGTTATTTTGATATCAACATGCATTGTCCTGTTCATAAGATGGTATGGTATTGTGGTATCCTCCTCTGAATAATTCACTTGAATCGACTTGGCACATGCTCACACATGTTATGACTGAAAAATAAAAGTCAATTAAGCCTTGATGATCTATTTTGCCTCAGAGTTTTAGTATCGTTTTTATGCCTCCGTTAATTTTATTTTGTCGCAAGCATGATTATGACCGTTATCGCTCTCGTGGTTGTCGCTTCCCAGTCTATTGCTAGCCTTCACTTGTACTGAGCGGGAATGCTGCTCGTGCATCCAAATCCTTAAAACCAAGTTATCCCAAAGAGTCCACCAAAAAATTCCTATGCATGGTATTTCAAGCCATTCCAAGTAAATTTGCATGTGCTACCTTTAAAACCTTCAAAATATTTCTCTTTTTGTGTCAATGTTTACTAGCTCATGAGGAATTAGTGTGGTTATTCTTTATTCTATTTGTCAAATGGACTTTTACACCTGGACTAGTGGCATATACATCCGCTTATCCAATAACTTGCAAAAAGAGCTGGCAACGGGGTGCCCAGTCCCAATTAATTACAACTTTAACCAATTAATTCTCTTCACACTTTTGCCCTGATTCATCAGTAAGCAATGACAAACAGTGAAATACCTGAATGTGTGTAAACCAAAGAGAAAGAGGGATGATCTGCCTTGCTGGTAGAAATAACGTCCTTCATGGGAGCCGCTCTTAAAAGTCCGTTTGACAGGTAGAATACTGTTCTCACCCGCTACCATTCGTTGACAATTAACAAACACCTCTCAAAACATTTTTACCTCTGTTTTTAAAACAAAAAGCTCTAGCACGTGTTAATCCCTGCTTCCCTCTGCGAAGGGCCAATCTTTTATTTTTATGTTGAGTCACCATCCTTTCTTTGAGCACTTCTTCGAGAGCATAGCTGTCGTTCTTAGTGTAATGTGCTTGTCCCAGAATACGATTAATTGAGGTATAACCATGATGCTTTTATCTTTGATATCTCTATATCTAGTCTTCACTTGAACTTCAGAGGTGCCTTGGCATTTATGTTTTGCTCCACAATTAAGGGCAAGCGAGATACCACTCTATCATGCTTTATTATGGTCATTACAATCTTGTTGATGTTTATAAATTTCATGTTATAAGCTCTTAGTTCGTTGATACTTTTCATTAGGAAACATGATTGCTAAGTTTTATTATCCATACATCATGCAATTGTTAAAGACCTGATCATAGCATTTACAATCAAAAATTATTTTGTTATCATTTACCTACTCGAGGACGAGCAGGAATTAAGCTTGGGGATGTTGATACGTCCAAAACGTATCTATAATTTTTGATTGTTTCATGCCATTTTTATGCTTTTAGCACTTGTTTTATATTAAGTTTATTATTTATTTGGACTAACCTACTAATAGTTGCAAAAGTGCACAATGTTCTTGTTTTACTCTTTGATGTGTAGAAATTATCAAGAATACAAGAGGAAACCTTGTTGGAGTCGAATTGGGACTTTCCTGAAATCTGTCTGAGAACTTTTTACGAAGATTGCCAGTTTGACCCTCGAAGATGACGTCAATGGAGACCTGGCTGTTACGAAAGTTGTCACAATTTTCCATACGAAGATTTTAAGCCCGAGATCAGCCCAATCGGAGTTCGGACGCGGCCTGTAGGCCCGTTTTGGTGGAACCCTAAAAGGGGTGACGGAAATCCGAGAAGATATATAAAGGGAGGAAACCTAATTCGTGGAGGACTCCTCCACCCACGAATTTCAGCCACCAAAAGCCACGTTTTTGCCTCCCCCATGGATCCCATCTCCATGGGGGAGGGCTCCCAAGAAGCCATGAAGGAGGGAGGCTAAGGGGCGGCGCTCCCCAAGCTTGCCGGCGGCGGGGAAAGGAGTTCCCCGCACCGCCGGCGCCGCCGCCGCCCTGCGCCGCGCGCTGCCTCTCCGCCGTCTTCACCGCCATCTCCATCACCATCTCCTCCTTGTATTCAGTGGTTCATCCTCCCACAAACCTCTGTACCGTCCTATGTAAACATGGTGTTTGATGCTATAATATTTATCCTATGATTTACATCATGTTTCCGTAGTTTATTTGTCTTTTGATTGAATTGAATGCATGAGGTTCATTAGAGTTGTATGTCTATATGGTGCTGTCCTTTGGTGTCCATTATACTTGTGCGCGCATGGATCAAACATAGGGTTGGTAGTATTTGTAACGAAGCGGGGAAGTTCTGCCGGAGTGACAGAAACCTGAGAACGCGAACCGATTAGTTGCACGTATGGGAGTAAGAGGACCTTGAACTTAAGGCTATGGTTGGGGAAACCTTAATGCATTGTTAGTATTTGCGGATGCTTGCTAACAATCCAATCATATAGTACTTGTAATCCCAAGTAGTGGAGTGCATGTATATTTAGCCTCTCCCACATAGAAAACTGCATCGAAGACAATGAACCAAGTACCTTCACTAATTAATCTTGGACAAAGCCACCACAATTACCACCACTTTTCCACACTCATGGTACTGTTAGTATATGGTTACTTAGTGTATTTTATTGCTGCAGCACTAACATTTACTTTCTTGCATTTATTATCTTGCAAAGCTATCTCTCATACCCGTATTGTAGTCTAGTATTATTTCCTAGATAAAGCAAACGTTTAGTGTGCGTAGAGTTGTATCAGTGGTTGATAGAACTTGAGAGAATACTTATCCTACCTTTAGCTCCTCGTTGGGTTCGACACTCTTACTTATCGAAAAGGCTACACGCGATCCCCTATACTTGTGGGTTATCAGTGCCCGCCCAGCGCCACCGCTTCCCGTCTCCCCAGTTCCTGCTCGACCAGCCGACTATAAAAGCAGACACACACCACCTGCTCGCAGTCACCCACACCACCTGCGCGCAGTAGCCCACACACTACTACCCGTCGTCAACGCTCCGTCGGACGCGCGCTATTCCTCGCCGCGCCGTAGTCACCACCAAGCATCCTCCAATGAATACCGGTGTCGGGGTTGGAGGCGACGCCGCCGCATCGGCTAACCTCGCCGTGGTGTACGCGCAGATTGACCAGCTCTTTGAGGACACCACTGTGGACAACAAGATCATCCGGTCGTTCTATGAGGACGACAGCGACGAGCAACCGGTACACCTCTTGTTCGAAAACTAGATTTGAGTTGCTAGTTTGAGTGGCTTGGGGTAATCTCTGGTAGTTACTAGATTGATTTACTAGATTGAGTTACTAGTATAAATGGTCGAATCTAGCCCGCCCCTCTAGTTTTCATACCGAAGTAATGAAGTTTGTATGTGATCGAGATGTGGTATTGCAAAATATCAATACCGTCAGGCACTTTCGGATCTATCCCCACAGTTTTTGTGCTATGGAACTATCCCCACAGTGTATGGAACTAGTTCCAAAAGCTAAAAGGTTAGGGTCTGTTTGATTCGCAAGATAGGAAAAACGCTGGAATATGAAAACTGTTGGATTGTACTGTCATGTTCAATTCAATCCTACAGGATTTCACATGCATGAATCTTTGTTTGATTGCACCACAGGAAAAGCAAAGGATTTTGAAAAGGAGGTTTGAGTGGATGTTAGAATTCCGATAGGAACTAGTGCAAAGGATTCCATAGGAAAAAATCCTATAGGATTCAATCCTATGAATCAAACAAGTACCATAGGAAAAATTCCAAAGGATTTGAATCCTACAAGATTCCTATGCAAATCCTTTGAATCAAACAAGCCCTAATATGGAACTAGTTTTGGCACAACGGTGTGGGTGCCCTTAGACAACTTAATTTTAGCCACAACTGTTAGCCCTAATCAATCAAGTATCACTAGAACTCATCCCCACGGACCATCTATTCAAGTTTGAGGTTTGACAGCAGGTTACACAAACTACACAAATCCATAGCAACAGCGACACATGCATCGCTCAACCGGTATACCGGCGAACACGTTGACAGAAAGACCGTGTCTATCTTCCTTAAACCAGAAGATAACCATTTCATTTCGTAGGATTTGGGCGTCCTTGACAACAATTGCCCAGTTTGTAGTGATGACCGCACGCCCGTCATGCTCGCTCATCGATATCTTGACTTGACGAGAACCTTTGTATTCCTCGTTAGTGACACGCAAAGGTCTTTCTTTATGTAGATACTGCTTGAGCAATTTCTGACTGTAATCCATTGAGAATTACTGAAAGCAAAAGAAATCAGCGATCAGTTCATGGTGTGTGGATTGGTGAAATGAGATATTAAAAGAATGTCAAAGTTCTCACCATCTTGGGGTTCCTCCCCTCGACTGCAGAGGGGGTGATCTGGCAGACATAAAAAGGCATGTCAGGTTTTCTCTTAGAAACTTGTCTCTTGAGAAATTTGAGGCTTCTCACTGATAAACCCATATGGTTGCCATAACAGATGTGCTTTTCGAAATCTTTATTCCCCTGATTAAAAGGACCTAAATGAAAGAAAAGTAAATTTTAAATAGTACATCTTTGCATAGATGACTTCAATGTTTACAATCCAAGTTTAGATTTACCCCTAGTTGTAACAATGCGTAGGCCCTCTTCATCACTATCACTTTCAGATTCATAATCCGAACCAGATTCAGATTCAGAATCAGATTCTCTACTGAAGCAGATTTTATCAACGTTTTCATCATGACGAGTGCCATCAGCAATACTGTTATGCTTCTCATCATTGCAGAACTCCATGTTTTCTACTTTCATTGGCATTGGAACCTGGAGCCGGAACAAAAACAAGCACACGAAGCATGAACATTTGAATCATCGGCAAAAGGATAATGCAGCGAAATCATATCAAAAGTTTGCCTCCTAACAAGCACACAAAGAATGCAGCAACATGCACTTAGATTAAACGCATATGGAACAACGCAAAAAAAGTGTAATACATGCCTCAAACATTGCCAACACATGCAAAGAGATTGTGCACATGGACCAGACAGCAGTACAAGCATTGGCCAAAGATGAACTAAGCTAGCAAAAACACAACATCTAAGCTTTGAACCCGAAAAAACCCAAATCTAAGCCCAGTCTACCTATCACCAAATCGGTTTCGGTATTAAATCCTAACCGATCGAAATCATAGTGGGAATAGATGAACCATGCGTGCCAAATATCTCAAGTTTAAGCCATATACCAAATCGACCACTACGGTCGAAAAAACGAAGCAGAGACGCATATTGATCCGTAAAAACATGTAGATCTACCATGCAGGTCCTACTACGCAGATAAATAGATCTCGATCTACAGATCTACGATATGCATACAACTATACAAGGCATACGAGGGTTAGATATCATCTTACCACCATTGTCGATGTGCCGGCGGAAGAGAAACCGCCCAGGGAGGGAGAGGATGCCAGGCCTTCTTCTCCCACCGAAGATGGTCGCCACGGTGCTGTCGATGTGCCGGCGGAAGAGAAACCGCCGAGAGTGAGGAGAACGAAGGAGAGTGAGATCGAGAGCGAGCGAGCGAGCTAGCTAGTGATAGGACTGGAAGAGAGAGAGTGGACGGTAAGCGAAATAAAGGCGCGTGTTCCCAAAGGGACGCTGCGTCTCCCGCTCGTTCGGCGCGTGCCGCACTTGTGGAATTTAGTTTTTGGAAATAATACATATACATAAGTGTATGACGAATTTTAAAAGGGGATAAAAAATTAATGTAAATATATAGTTTATTCACGTACGTCATATTTTTGAGCACTTGTACATACTTGTTGAAATGGCACACAACATGTCAGATAACATGCTCCCTCTAAACTAGATCTTCATTGACCAGATCCATCAGCTTGCTTCGAAGGAGTCAAACTAGATAATAGGAGGCATCCTTTTCTCCCGCGGGTAGACCACTACACCGTACCGCCGCTTCAGGGTCTCGTCGCGTCAAATCGTCGCGCCAGCTTGACCATTGGCTCACGTCGCGTTATTGCCAGTCTTGGATTCAGACTGTTTTTAAAAAAATTCCCTTACAGGAGAGAGGTTCCTTCTTCTCGCGGCCTTCCTATCGCCATTTCCAGATCGAGATCATCCACGCCCTCCTCCACCATCAATGGCGAACAACCACGAGGCTGGCGACAGTTCCGGGGGACGGGGGCGCCAATACATCTGGCCGCGCAACATCCGGGCGCCGATGGCGGCTGAGTTAGCCCGCTACGGCCTTCTCGTCCCGCCTGACTCACGGGTGCCGGCGGGCTGGCGCATGAGCGTAGGCGGCCTCGCCGTGCCGCCTATCCCCGAGTTCGGCACGCTCGAACTAGAGCTCCTCATCCACCGGCGGTGGATGGCCCTCCCGGACGAGCTCAAGGCCGACCCGGAGTACTCCGTCGACAACCAATTTAATTGGTTGTCCGTACTGGCGGCGGAGCAAACCCGCGACATCGGACGCTATGAGGGCGGCGGCCCCAAGGCCCCGGCTAAGAACAACAGTGAAGGCCGGTAGAACTTCTGGGAGGGGCGCACCATGGCGTCCCGACAGAGACACACGTGTAGGCACCTGATTAGCGCAAGAGCGCGACGGAACAACAAAACATCGCAGCATTATGACGTCATCGTAAGTCGTGACGTCTTGTAACCGTCGAGCATAAAATGACGTCATCAAACGGCGGTAACGGCCGTCTGCCACGTGCCATATGCCGCGACGGAAAAAAAACGTAGTCCTTTGTTGGGCCTGATAATGGGCCGAACCAGTTGCTCGCGACGATTGACGAAACGTCGAGGATCTGTCGCGACGTTCGTTGGTGCACCAAATCGTCGCAGAATTGCCTATGACACGCGATCCCTGACTTTTTCGTAACGTCGTGGGAAACGTCGAGGATTGCACATCGCGATGTTTTGGACCGCGACCACCACGTTATTGAATCGTCCAGGATCGCCGTATTTTTGGTAGTGCTAACCAGTGGGTAAAAGCTTTTCAAAATGATTGGCCTAAGTGTGATATTTTGCTGAACAACATTTCTGAGGTCTTCAATAAGTAAGATTCCATGAACAACATTACTAAGTGCTTATATCTCTATTGTTCAATGTGTTTACATTTCTATTGTTCAATGTGTTTACATTTCTATTGTTCAATGTGTAGGTACATCTTAGAGGCACGAGAGCTTCCAATCATTTCCATGATTAAAAGGATCTTCAACCAACTAAGCACACGACTAAGAACAAAAAGGGAGGAGTTGGAGTCATTCACAGGACCCATATGTCCCAAAGTGCAGAAGCAACTTGACAAATACATTGATTTGGCGAACAATTGTTTTATATCCAATTCTGCTAGAGCTGGTGTTTATCTTGTTGATAGTTGTGGTAGGGATTACATTGTGGAGCTGTTGAACAACTCTTGCAGCTGTCAGAGATGGAATTTGACAGGTATACCTTGCCATCATGCAATTGCTTGCATGAGGCAAGAGAAAATCAATCCAGCAGGTCGT
Organism: Poa pratensis; assembly: GCA_947311845.1. Classification (NCBI taxonomy): domain Eukaryota; kingdom Viridiplantae; phylum Streptophyta; class Magnoliopsida; order Poales; family Poaceae; genus Poa; species Poa pratensis. The sequence goes on from CAMZMU010000034.1 coordinate 93,515,861, forward strand.
GTGCATCCTTGCTACTCTATGCAAACTTATAGAAAGGTGTATGCTCACATCCTCATGCCATTAAGAGATCAGTCCGAGTGGGATAGGATTGTCGACTGTCCTACCATTGGTCCTCCAAAATATGATAAGAAAGTGGGACGAAGGAAGAAAAAACAGAAGGAAGCAGCCTGAAGAGAAAGCAACCAGTGGTGGAGTTCAGATGTCAAAGCAAGGAACAATAATCCACTGCAGCCACTGTGGTCAAAGTGGGCACAACAGAGGTGGTTGTCCAGCCTTTAAAGCAGGAATGGCACCAAAAAAACAAGCAAGGAAGAGAGGAAAGGCAGTTCTAGTTCAGTCTGATGATGAAGCACAGCCTGTAATTACTCAGATATTTTCTTGTTCTATTTGAACCTACAGCACAGCCTGATGATGTAGCAAATTTACATGACTAACTTGAATTTCTTTCAGGAGCAAGAATTTCAGATAAACAATCTGGAGAACAGAGCTACATATGCAAGTATGGAAGAAAGCATGCTAAATGTCATGCAACAGAATGTAAGCAACTCACTCTAAATATACTATGTCTTGTTGAAATTTTACCGCAATTCACCTTTGATATTTTCCTGCAGTTACCACCTCCTAGGGAAATAAGACACCCTGTCTAATTACCAGAGTCTGGTTTCGTTGCCCATGCAAGAGAAGCTGCTGGTACTGGACCATCAGTACAAAATATTGCAATGCAGGCACAGGCAATGAAGCAAGAAAAGCTCAAAGAATTTCATGCTAAAAAAGAAGCTGCAGAGTTAAAGAAGCTGCAAAATATTGCTGCCCTCCGGCAAGTGGCCCGCATCTTGGCAATGGGTCGGGATTCATGGCGGCGGTGCGCTCCTCAAGTTGCCCCCATTTTTGTGTTAACCTAATTGAATTAAAAGCTTGTTAACCCAATTGTATTAAACATTGTAAACTAAACATATACCATCTCATCCTCAAAACCAAACAGAACACCAAACATGAACTCGGGACCATCCCATCGTCAAAAATCTGGTCATCCCACCCCATCCTTCTCAATCCATGTATCAAACACACACTTAAGGGTCGAGGGGCGGATTATGTTGTGGTTCAAATCTATATGGAAGTGTACTCAGTACAACGTATGTTCTAAGCACACATTTTATTCATTTTAATCGACTAATGCATGTCAACATGAGAAAATGCATTTACTCTTGATTCAGTTTTGAGCCCTCCTTTGAATCGTAATCCTGTTCCAAAATCCAGGGCATTACGGAAGGTTTTGTAGCTGTAGTTAGCTATATATGGGTAGGGCATAAACTTGAACATGAAAGAGCTCTCGCCCCCGCGTCGCCTCCCCGAGCGAGGCGAAGGGGCGGCGCCTTCCACCAACCTCGCCCGGGCCGCTCCCCTCTCCTCTCGTCGCCGCCGTCGGCGAGCGCTGCCGGGCGTTGCCCGCGCGGTGCCGCTGCGAGGCCGCCGGCGGTGGTTCCCTTCCTCTAGCCGACGCAGCAGAGCTCGAGTCGGGCGGGGCCTTCCTGGCGGCGGTGCAGCTAGGCCGACGGCGCGCCGGCGCAGGCAGGATGGCGGCGGAACAGTGGCGCTGCTGCTTGGCGGCGGTGGCAGCACGGTGCGGGCATGGTCGGCGGGCACCCTGCAGGCCTAGATCTGGGCCCTTTGGGCCCGATCTGGGTAAGGGCGGGCCGGCTCAGGCTTTGTACTGCTGCTTCCGGTTGGGATGAAGAGCAGGTCCAGATGGGGGTGACTACGGCGCATGCGTCTGCTGTAGCGTGGCGGCAGGAGCTTCACGGGCCCGATTTGGGCCCACCGGGTAGTGTGGCCTGGTGTGCTCTTGCTGCTGCGTCTGGTCTGCTACTGCCTTTGGCGGTGGAGGTTGTGCCCTCCCACGAGATTGCGGTCTTGCCATCCCCTATCTACGACTTGTTCTTCTCGGTTCGTCCAGCCTCGCAACGTTTGCCATGGTGAGACGTCGTGGATGACTTCAAGACTGTTGGCGCATGTTCGCGGACGGCGAGCTAGGTGGAGCTAACGGTTTGTCCGGGGTGTGGATTGTCGGGGTCGGGAGAAATCCATGTCGGTTCTTACCGGCACCGACGCGGTGACGCCTCCGGGCACCGCCATCCTTCTTGAAGGGCGTCGGGTGTACCCCTTCCCCACTCCCATCCGTGTGCCGGGAGAAATCCTAGGATCAGTCCGGGCAGCAGCGTCGTCATCGTCGCATTCCTTTTTAAAGGTGTTGCTTGGTACGCGGCACGGGAGCGTGGTGGGAATTAATTCTCGGTGGGCGTAGCGGTTGCAGATCATCTTCGCTTTCGTTGATCCAGCGTTGCTGACATTTTTCTCTCTTTCCTTTCTTTTGTTTTCCTTTTGGGCGTGATTGTGTTGTTTGCCCCAGCGATCTCAGTTGCATCGGGTGGTTGCTATATTAATATAGTGGGGCGCAAGCCTATTTCGAGAGAGCTATATATGCACTACATGTTGAGGAAGATTTTCGTCATATAAGGCCAACTAAGGCCAACGAAACTAGTCAGAAAAACAACAAAAGCCCCGGAGTCAAGTTGTAGATATGTGCTAAAATTTTACTGCAAAATGGCCTCGATGCCCAATTCAAGTTTGCTAAAAATTTCATCAGTGCATGAACCTCCTCTTTGGAAAGTTATATGTATTGGCTCATCAGGCTGTTGAATTTACACTTAGATGACGGTTATAGTTGAACATGTGTTTACAGTTTGAAGACTCTTCCACTGGTAGCACGCTCGTGCGGATTATGGTCAGGCGTTGCTCCGACACGCAGGCGGGGTACGTCGGATTCGTGCATGGACACGGCAAAGGGAAGCAACGACAGCGAGCCGACTGTGTACGTGTGGGGAGGACGGGAAGAAGCACTATGACGCGTTGAACGACTAACGCAGAACCAACATAGAAGGACTGAGGAAATCAACGCCGTGGTGTTTTTCTCCGAGGAGAGCTGGAGAGGACAGGGTCGAGCGGAATACGCTCTTTAGAGCATCTCTAACACGTGCTCTATAAGTTCAACTCTGGGCCGGCTACTTTCCCCTTTCTGTTCCCCTTCCTGCTACAGTAACCAGAAGAGAAGAAAGAGGCGTCCTAGAGTTCGCCGGCGAATCCACCGCTTCCCTCCATCTCCGGCGTCGCGAGGCGGGGGAAAGCTTTGTCTCTCGACCGTGTGAGTAGTTCGGTATAGGTTTATTAGGTTTTCAGTGCTTTGTCGCCGGCGTCAGACCGGAGTTGATGGCGGTGGCCGTGGAGAATAAGTTCTCCCCCTCCTTTCTCAGGTCCGGCGACGTCCTCGCCGGGGAGGCAGTGGAGTTGTGTTCCTCCGAGCGGGCGGTCGACAAGGCGGCGCCGCCGAGCGCGCATGTTGGAGTTCCAGACCTTCGAGCTCGTCGTCGTCGCATCGTCATCTTCTCCAGTGCCGATGCTGAGCTTGTGAGGTGCCGTGATGGGGATTCGGCTTTGGAAGTTTTTGATGCAGTGGTTGATGGGAGAGCGGCTTCGGTGGCTGCTCCCGATAGGGATGGGGAGCTGAGGACAGAGATGTGCGGGCCTGCGGGCGTCTGCTCCAGAGGTTCGAGTATGCAGAAGATGAAGTTGCGACGACTCTTCTCCGCTCCATGGTTTTGGTTCTGCTGCACTGCATCGGCGGCGGTGGAGCCATGCAGTGCGCAATCGAGAGAGACAGGGTTGTATTTGCAAATGTGTTCGTCTGGTGGGCTTCCTTAGCCGTGGCGTTGTATTCTGCTCATGTACTCTGCTTCATATGAGGAATACAATTCTTGTTGTTTGCAAAAAAAATCAGGTGCTCTATAATACGGCACCACTTTTTGTGATAGGGTACATATTTAGTGTTTTAGATCAAAAAAGGCATTTGTAGCCCGAACTACATATAGCCCGAGCTACATGTAGCCTTATATTTAAAAAAATTAAAAATAACATTTTAAATTTTCTAAAATAAATCTGGATGTTGCCAATACCATATCCTACTACTGTGCAAATTTTCAATCCAAATTGTTAAGTATTTTGGGCTACGTAAAAAGACAAATTCTGACAAGATTTGGAGGGATACTGTTCACACATCAGATCAATAATTTTGTCTTTTTTGTGTAGCCTAGAATTCAGCATATTTTGGATTAAAATTTTGCACTTGTAGGATATATCCATGACTACGTGTACATACGTTTTCAGATTTTTTAAAGGTTTAAAATTTGTATTTTGAATGTTCAAAACAAAAGACTACATATAACCCGAGCTACAAAACAGCACTCTCATCCCTATAACCATAACAGATGCCCACGAGCACGCCCAGCAGCATGCTCCCACCTCACGGCTGGTACGAGCGGGCTAATTTTTTTTAATAATACTTTTTTAATTAATTTTGAGAAATATTACGCATTTTGAGGAAATTTCAAAAATAATACACCATCGACCACAGCGTAGCCGATAGGGACCTATTGGCCACGGCGTGACCGACTAGCACTTATCGGCCACGGTACAGCCGATAGGTAGTGGACGGGACAGGCGTTCGACCCAACAGACTAATCGGCCACGGTGTAGACTAGCATATATCGGCCACGGTGTACAAACGCGCTGCATGCATGCATTGTCCGTTTGCGTTGGCGCTGTAGGTTTTGTTTTTCGCATGCACTTGATTAATCAAATGGGCATGCAGCAGCAGCTAGCACTCTAGCATGGCATGGATGTCTTTCGCATGCACTCTAAGAGCATCTCTAGTGGCTCCTCTAAACGGGCGTGGATGCTAAATATACACCATGCGAAGCCAAAAAACGCTTCCAGTGGATCGTGTATGACGTCATGTACGTTTACACGCCGCATCCAGGAGAGTATCGGGCGTGGGAGTAAACACCACGAAGCCACGCTCGTGGACTCGGGAAAAGGAGGCAACCGCTCTCCTCCCGCCTCCGTCCGGAGCCGATCCGAACCTCGCCGGCGGCCACTCCCCTCCGGTATGCCTCTCTCTCCCTCGTTTTTTTTCATTCCCCGCTGTAGAGAAGCGAGTAGAGGAGGCGGCGGGACGTCGGGCGGCGGCCGCATCTGGCGGCGGCGGCGGCGCGCCATGGAAAGGGGAGGGCGTGGAGAGGGGGGCTGGGGAGGTGGGGTGAGCTCCGCCGTGGCCTGGAGGGCGGCCTGGAAGGCGGAGGGGAGGGCGGCGGCCGCGGCCTCGGGGCAGAGGTGCTCGGCACGATGGGTGGCCGCCGGCCGCGTCATGGAAAGGGGAGGGCGAGGAGAGGGGGCTGGGGAGGTGGGGTGAGCTCCGCCGCGGCCTGGAGGGCGGCCTGGAAGGCGGAGGGGAGGGCGGCGGCCGCGGCCTCGGGGCAGAGGTGCTCGGCACGATGGGTGGCCGCCGGCCGCGTCATGGAAAGGGGAGGGCGAGGAGAGGGGGCTGGGGAGGTGGGGTGAGCTCCGCCGCGGCCTGGAGGGTGGCCTGGAAGACGGCGTGGAGGGCGGCGGCCGCGGCCTGGAGGCAGAGGGGCTCGGCATGATGGTGCTGCCCATCCACTTGCTGCTCTCGATTTGGTGCAGAGGTGCTCTCGATTTGGTGCTGCCCATCCACTTGCTGCTGGCTGGATGGTGCGGCTGTCTCAATTTGGTGCTCCAGTTTCTCTCGGTAGTGTCTCCATGGTAGCAGAATCGATTGTCTCGGCTGGGATTTGGTTCTGGCTGTTTGTGGTCTGGGGCGATTAGCTACAGAATTGGTACTATGTTGTAGTCTGATTTATAGATTGTCGATTTGCTAAGATGTTTGTTGTTTCCTGTGTGTATTTGTTGATTTTTTGTAGATGGATTGTGATGAAAGCTTCTTGGACACCATTGGTTTTGGTTACACACAAACACAACCAGAAAGTCCAATTGGAGAGCAAGCAACCCCATGGCGTCCATGCTTGGAACCACCATGGCGTCGAGCGTTCATCCTCTCTTCCTCCTCGCGCTCGGCGAATGCTGCAAGTATGAGTTCATCGTCGCCAGATGAAGATGACGAAGAACTCATGTCCCAAGAGGATGTGTTCATTGTGTTGCGTGAGAGACGACAGAGAAATCTAGGAGTGAGAAGAGAAGTCACAGGTAGAGATGCTGGAAGAGAGCTGGTCGGGGTGGTTTATATAGACCAGAAATATGGCCGTCGAAAATATAGCCGTTGGAAATATAGCCGTTGAAAATATAGCCGTTGGAATATAGCCGTTTGAAAATATAGCCGTTGGAATATACACGTTCTGATTTACACGTCCATATACACGTTCCACTGAAAAACTAGGACGTGTATAATTTAGCAAGATGTATATGGACGTGTATATGGAGATATACACGTCCATATTTACACCATCCACTAGAGATGCTCTAATTAATCAAATGGGGAAGGCGACACCAACACCAGCAGCTAGTAATTAATCAAATGCATCTCGCATGCACTCGTGGATGGCGTGCTACAGTCCTATTTACTCACGCATGTGATGTGACTAGTACGAACCCGCGAAACTTAATCTTGGACAGGACTATAGAGCGGCGCCGCTGCTGTGTCGTCCCCAGCGGCGGTCAACATGACCGTCCGAGCCAGCGCGCGAAAGGATTTCCGCCCGAGCGCAAGCCCTGTTTGTTCATGGGCCGTTAACCGTAACTGGGCCCTAACCCCTGCCTTTAATCACGTTTCTAGCAACCGGCCGCGCGCAAAGCATACGCCAGCTATCACGCACTATTCGTAGCAAAACAATGCGACATGCAGTGCTAGGCACAGCAGCGTTGTCTGTTTCTGAAATAAAATATGCGAACAAATCAAAATATCAACTACACCTACAAGTACACTGATCCACGTCGCCACTGTTCATAGGATTTTCCATGCTTTTGACTTTTTGCATGTTCGTTACACAAATTATTAACGTGACATTTTACATGGAATTATTTACGTAAAATATATGGGACGCGTGAACAACAGTTTCTAACTTTTTCACACAAAAATTATTTGAACTGTGATTTATGATTAACTTTCCACACAAAAATGATTTGAACTGTGATTTATGATCGGCTTATGAACGTATTAGTTCTTCTGGGATTTTCCAGGGTGATATTATTGGGAACCAACAACTATTGGGATTGCTATTAGGAGCATCTATCATGTTTTTTAGATGAAACTCTCAAGTTTTCAAATTAGAAATGATCACTAGGTTTTCCTAAAACAACTATCGATTTGTTTCGGAAACAACTTTCAGGTTTCCCAGAAAAAAGCTACTATGTTGTTCAAATGTAGTTACCGGTTTGCTTATAAACAATGGTAAGTTTTCCCTATAAAGTTGTCAAGGTTCCGAAAACAGTTACTAAATTGTTCTAATAAATATCAATTTGTTTAAACAACACTTAGGTTTGCCTATGCGGTTTCATGAAAACAGCTACCAAGTTCTTAAAATGTAGCTACCAAAATTCTTTAGGAACACCTGCCAAGTTTTCCTGTACAACTACCAAATTTTCCGAAAACAGCTACAAAGTTCTAAAAAAATGTAGCAACAATGCCGCTTAGGAACACTTGCCAAGTTCTCCTAAACAACTGTTAGATTTTACGAAAACAACTACCAAGTTGTCGAAATATAGCTACCAAGTTATTTAAGAACAAGTGCCAAGTTTCCTCATACATCCGCCAACTTTTCCGAAAACAGCTATCAAGTACTCGAAATGTAGCTACCAAGTTGTCTAGGAATACCTACCAAGTCTTCCTATACAATTACTGGGTTTTTTAACAGCTACCAAGTTCTCCAAATAAACACATGTCTAGTTACTGGGTTTTTTAACAGCTACCAAGTTCTCCAAATAAACACATGTCTAGTTTCCACTATACAGCTACCAAGTTTTCCGAAAACAGCTACCAAGTTCTCGAAATGTAGCTACCAGGTTGCTTATTATATATGAACAGCTGCCAAGTTTCTCTATACAACTAAGTTCTCGAAATGTAGCTACCAGGTTGCTTATTAGAAACACCTCCGAAGTTTCTCTATACAACTGCCTGATATTACGAAAACAACAACCAAGTTCTCGAAAATGTAGCTACTAGGTTGTTTAGGAAGACCCCCAAGTTTCCCATACATCTGCCAGATTTTCCGGAAACAGCTACCAAGTTTTTGAAATGTAGCTACCAAGTTGTTTAGAAACATATGCCAACATTCCCTATACAGTTCCCAGGTTTTTCAAAAACAGCTACCAAGTTCTCAAAATGTAGCTACCAGGTTACTTAGGAACACTACAGGAACACGAGGGTGCCGACCGGGCTAACCACTACAGGAACAACGCCACCGAACCTCGCTGCACCTACAGCCAGACGGCAAGGGTGGCCGAATCAGTACCTAACGAACATGTCGACCGACGAAAAAAACACCACGAAAACAACAAAATCCAGAGGGGATATGGGCTCACCACGCCGGAGACTGCGCCGGCGAGCCTCTCTGCCCCTACCCCGTTGACGCCGATAGGCAATGAGGGCGAATCATGACCTAACGACCACGGCATCACGCCTGCGCCTGCGCCGCCGAGCCAATAGACACTAAGAGGTCATCATGACCTAATAGACACTATAACCAATTTTTTTGCTATGCCAAACTAAGAGGTCATACATCAAAACCAATTTATTCATGAATAACTACCAGATTTGAACAGAACAAATACCAGATTTTTCTCACCCAGCTATCAGAATATTTACAACGCTAGCAATCCATGTATCTAATCGAACAACCAAAAATGGTTTAGCAACAGCAAGGAATTGCCGGTATAGATATACTTGATCCTAGGTTTATCTTGCCGATACCTTCCGCTGAGACGCAATAACAAGTTACAGAGATGAGAGGCGAATGGTGGGGGTTGAACCTGGAGCATGAGAGGAAGACAGTGAACTAGCTGGTGAGGCTCGCCGGTTAGCGCCAGCGTCGAGAGCACAACAGGCTCACCCCCCGCGGCCTCGTCGGACGACGTGGAGGTGGTGTGGCCTGAGCGGGGATGAGGTCGTCCAGCATCTGCGCCTCCGTGCTTGCTACCGTATCTGCTCCGTAGCCGCCATGTCTGCTCCCCCTACGCCCCACCTCCGAGTCTCGCTCGTGGCTGCCTCCTCATCGCAAGACGTCTCCATGTGCTTGCCACCAACGACGTCCTTGCGCTCAAGGCAGCAGCCACCTAGCGCTCGACGGTGAAACTCTCCTCCTCGAGCTCGATGGCAGCGGTGCCCCGCTGCGTACTCGGCGGCACCCTCCACACTGCATGGTCGGCAGCGGCGTCAGCGCGCTAGGGACGGAAGCGGGAAGCCTCCTCCTCGCACTCGTCGGCGGTGGACTGGCGGAGCCCTCCCTGCGTCGCGCATCCTCCTCGCGCTCGTCGGCGTCGGACTGGCGGAGCCCTCCCCGCGTGGTGCCTCCCCCTCGCGCTCGTCGGCGACGGACTGGCGGAGCGCTCCCTGCGTCGCCCCGCCCCCTCGCGCTCGACGGTGGCCCGACGAGGCCCTCCCATCCGTCGCGTCTCCTCCTCGTGTGTGTCGATGACGGCAGCGCTGCTCTCCTGTGGGGATTTGTGAGAAAGAGAATGAGTGGACAGGAAGAGTGCGTGAGAGGATAAGGGTAAAAAAGGATAATAACGAAGGGATGGTTGTTGGAGCCGTGCGATGCTCTTTCGTGAATCGTGAGGCACCGCCGCTCGCCGAGCGAACGGTGCGGCGCCTATGGATAGCTTTTCCCCTTAATCTTTATGCCAAGTGGGGGGATACGGGAGATATAATCATATAAATAACCCGCGAAACTCGATCATTTCCTATCGATTGATCGAACCATCCATCTTGAGATCTCCACCACCACCAATCGAAGAGATGGATAAGGTCCCGAGCTCCGACGTGGTCGTGCAGGCACCGGCTCCGACCATGCGGGTGCTCTCCCTGTCGCGTGTCGCGCCGTCACGGCAGCACGGTCAACGCGTGAAGCTCTCATTCTTGGACGTGCTGTGGGTCTGTCTGCCCCCAGTTCAGCAGCTCTTCCTGTACGACCTCGGGGATAGGGACGATGCGTTCCCAGCAGTGGTCTCACGGCTCAAGGCTGCGCTCGCTCACACGCTGACCCACTTCCTGCCCTTGGCCGGGAAGCTCGAGTACGAGGCGGAGACCGGCGACCTCGTCGTCGACTGCTCCGACGCCAGCGTCGCCTTCGTCGAGGCCGACGCGGTGGATGCCGACATACGCCGGCTCGCTTATGACGAGGTGGAGGACATGCGTGCGTTCGTGAGACTTGTCCCGGAGCTCGACGCCCGGGTGCTCCCGGCTCCCGTGCTGTCCGTGCAGGTCACCCGGCTCGGTGCTTCCGGCCTGGCGATCGGGCTGTCCATGCACCACGCCGTTGCCGACGGACGCGCACTGTGGCGGTTCATGGAGGCATGGGCTTCCGCCTCACGCGAGGGTTCCCCTGTCACCAAAGCCCTAGGCCCACCGTTGTACTCCCGTGACTGCGTCCACTACCCGGAGCCGATCAGCTGGCCCGCGAGTGGCTCAAGATCAACACGCCCAGCCTCCCCGTGGTACGTGTAGTAGAATGAAAATGCTTCACCTTTCCTTATTTCCATACCATGATACCAAGTTACCGATAATCTGTGCGTTGCACTTGCAGGTGAGCTCGAGCGAGCGCGATCTGACCAGCGAGCGGTTGAGTCTGGCGCGTGCGGCGTTCCACCTCGGCGTTGACGACATCAGGTCCATTAAACGGTGGATCGACGATCACGCCGCGGCCGCGGCCGCGAAGCCGAAGCCAGTGTCCACGTTCGTGGCGCTAGCGGCGCTGGCTTGGACGGCGTTCGTCAGGTCCAAGGGCCTCGGCGCCGGGGACGACACATACCTGATGTTCTTCGCCGACCTGCGCGCCCGCCTGGACCCACCTGTCGCCGACGCCTTCTTGGGGAACTGCGCAACGGCGTTCGTGGCTCGGTGCGCCGACGCAGCGGAAATTGCCGGCGAGGCCGGCATCCTCCACGCTGCACGCGCTGTGCAGGAAGCAATGGCGCAGATGGACGCGGCCCCGCTGCCGGCAGCCGGCGAGGGGTGGCCCGACAAGCTGAGGGATGTGCCGTTCGCGCGGCTGGTCAACGTGGTGGGTAGCCCGTGGTTCCAGGGATACAAGGCGGCGGACTTCGGGTTCGGGAAGCCCGCGCTCTCGGAGGTGGTATCGATGAACCACGACGGCGAGATGATGCTCATTGGCGGCCGGCGGGAAGGAGAGGTGCACGTCTCCCTGTCGATCGATCCAGCTCACATGCCCACGTTCAAGGCATGCATCCTGGGCGGTTAGCATTTTGTCGAGCTAATAAGGATCCCACGCGTCCATCTGGCCCACGAGATTAAAAAAAAATGATCCCACGAGTCTCCATTTAGAAAGTTCTCTCAATTTAGAAAGTTCAATAATCTGGCCCTCTCTCAATTTAGAAAGTTCAATAATCATGGGCGGTAATCAGTGGCATTTTGATTAAAAAGTTAAATAATCAGAGGTGGTATCAATGATCCCACGCGTCTCAATTTAGAAACTCTGTAAGACCTCTTTGTTTGGTTTATAGGGGTTTAGTGGGGATAATCCCACAAGAATTGGATGAAACCCAATCCCCACTTTCACCCATAGATCGGGATGAAACTCCGGTGGAACACTTCTACCTTCCGATCCATTTTTCCAACTTTGTCTTTTTTGCACACAGGATAATCATCAATCCTCTTCTACAAAGAAATACAAATATGATCTTTCCATCTCAAAGACAACGTGTGTGCATGATCACTACCACTGTCATTTTTTCACAAACATTCAGTTAATCCCTATCATATATACAACACAGAGGACATGAAGAACCATGATCACCGGATGATGCAAGATTAAAAAAGTAGAGCATATTTATAAATTAGGCAGATGCTCGATCCAACCAAAAGAGTTAAGTTGCCATATTAAGATCATCATCATCACATAATATCAGATCCGGACGATCTACACCGTACACCTTGTTAATCCAACGACTAATCTCATCCCAATGTTGTATGACGAACTACTACTAATCGTGCAGTTCCACAAAAGACCTTAAGATCGTAATCAACGCTAACCATGGCTCCCGTAAAAAAAGACGCTAATCATGGCTAATCACGCAGAAACGTTTTGTATCGTTCTGCATACGTTGTTTGATAGCGAGGTCCGTCACTTTTGTATTTAATTGATTGTTTCTCAGACTAGACATAGTAGGAGTATCATAACTAGTATCATGCATTTCATGATGGCAAAAATCTGACGTGGCATAATAATTAATGGGGAAAGAGATGATAGTGGTATCTACCTATGTTACAGTATCATAGCACGTAAAACAAAGATATTTTAATAGCAAGTAAATCTTATACACATATTTGCATTGAGATTCTACAAAATAATAAATAAGTGTGACTACGATAATACTATATGATACCATGGATTATAGGGGTAGTATCGTACACAAGTATCATATGCATGATACCAATCTATGATACTCCCCACTATGGCTAGTCTCATGATCCATCCATAGTTTGCCTCTTCTGTTACTGGTCTGATATTTAGTCACCACAAGTCATGTGCATTCCCATATTTAATTCTATTGTTTTAGTCAGTGCAAAACTCTGTTTTTTTCCTTCAAGTAAGTTCCTTATGCTGAATACTAGAAACCAATGACTTTGTTGTGGTCCTGCAGCTTTTAAGTATTTCTTACTCCGACTACCCTTTTACTACCATTGTCGCAGGTTTGCCCTAATCAGATGTACTTTAAAAGCCATTTTTGTACTACTTTTGCACTTGTCTAGCTACACACTTCATGACCTAACAGTTCGGTTTTGGATTGTTTAACTCTGTCGACCAAGGTGACAATGGCCACAACATGTAATGTGTTCATTCGTTTGTTAGTATTTAGTTAGTTTAGTTTAAGTTAGGTACATGACATAACTGTTCTCGCATTCAGGTAAATGAAAAAAAACTAAAGATCTTTATAATTTTCATGATCTAGTAAGTGAGTGTACATGCAAGAGTATTGCATACCTGTAGAAGTCAAATTGTTTCACCACATGATATTATTGTGCAAATGCCAAATTGATCTAGTAATTTTCAGAGTTTCAGGTAGACCATAATATTGTGCAAATGCCAAATTGCTTTACTTGTATGCTGGCTTGGCCTTCCAATTATTGTTTCACCACATGATATTATTTAGAAGTTTCAGGTTCATTGCCGAATGGATACTTAGATGGGTTTGATGATGCTCGACATGAAGGTAGCCAACTGAGGTTTTGATGGATGATCATGAGTAATCTGCACTAGCATGACATTAACTGTGTTTGTTTGTTCAATATAGCAACATTCTACTAACAGTTTGGACAGGGGTTATGATCTATTTTATATCTCCTTTATATGTTATTAGGTTTAATTCAGTGTACATATGAATCTAGAAATACAATATGAATCCCCTTTATGATCTTTTGTGTTATGATGGTGGTCGCTACAAGACACTATGCCAGAGAATAACTTTGTTGCACACACTACCATGTTTGTCCTGTCTGATGGTCTAATGTGAACTCCCACTTAGTTATGCTTCTGGGGGAGGGGGTTAGTTCAGACGATTCCCGGAACATTGGTTGTTTAGAGCTACGAGCCTACGACATACTGAGGTTGGGGACAAATAATCACGAATTATCAACTGGATCAAGTCAACGGGGTTGTGAGCTATTTTTGTTTGGTACACTTAAGTGGTAAAATAATAGTGGTGATCCCCTGAATTGTTTGCTTGAAGAATTAATTATTTACTCTGTCATGGTTTTCTATTATCCTGAGAGTATTGTTGTTAGTGCATGCCAAATGTTTGATACTATACTTGTTTTGTTCCTATTTCGGAGTTTTGTGGGATTTACCGTTTATGGTCTCCTATGCCATCATCAAACAAAGATCCAGTGGGCGAAGGCGCTGCACTCGACCCCGCGGGCGGTAGCGAGCAGGGCCCGGAATTGGGTCGAACAATGGCCCATCATCAGGGCGGTGGAGGTTGTTCCCTCCCGCGTGGTTGTGGTACCGCCACCCATTGTCGACGGTTGTCTCTTCTCAGTCTGGTCTCGCAGTGTTTGCCGTGGTGAGACGGCGTTGGTGACTTCAAGATCGCGGTGGCGTCTGTTGGTGGGCGGCAAGATTTGGTGGAGCGCTACAGATAGTCCGGGATGTGGTTTTTTGGGGGTCGGGAGAAATCCCTGTCGTTTTGACACCGACGCGGTGACGCTTGAGAGTGTCGCCATTCCTTCTTGACGGGCGTCGGGTGTACCCCTTCCCCACTCCTCAGAGCGTACCGGGGGAAACCCTAGGACCTGTCCGGACAACAGTGTCGTCGTCGTCGCTTTCCTTCTTGGAGGTGCTGTTTGGTACGCGGCGATTCAGAGCGCTAGTATCGTGGTAGGAATACGCCGGAGAGGACGCAGCGGTTGCGAGTCATTTTCGTTTTCATTGATCCGCCGATGTCGGCTTTGTTTTCTCTTCTTTTTTCTCTTTCTTTCCTTTTGGGCTGGACTGTGCTGTTTGCCCCAGCAGTGGACTCAAAGTTGTGTCGGGTGGTTGCTATATTAATATAGCGGGGCGAAAGCGAAGGCGGACGTTGTGCACCCGGGAGCATGTGCTCCCGGTTTTTTCGAAAAAAATTGAAAATTGAAAACTTGTCAAAAAATTCCGAAAAAAATCATGCACGTACCTGAGCATGTCACGCACCATCATGTCAAATTTGGCGACGAAACGACATCGCGGCCGCCCTGTGCAAAAATGACAAATCACAGATCTGAAAATTCAAAATTTTGGATCTATTTTCTGTCAGAATTTTGTCATTTTTGCACATGGCGGCCGCGATGTCGTTTCGTCGCCAAATTTGACACGATGGTGCGTGACATGCTCAGGTACGTGCATGATTTTTTTTCGGAATTTTTTGACAAGTTTTCAATTTTCAGATTGTTTTCGAAAAAACCGGGAGCACATGCTCCCGGGTGCACTTTTAAGTTTCCGGGCGAAAGCCTATTTATTCAAATCATCAGTGGCCAGCATTCCTCCACTCCATCGCAGGGTTAGAGAGAGATTCGGAGGTGCGCCGTCGCCAGCCGTGTGCCCAGCTCCTCCCTCCCTCGTCAGGCCGCCGCCGACTCGCTGCCCAGCTGTGTTCTTCGTATATCAGGATCGAGCGGTGTTCCAATAGAATCCCAAATCGACTCAGCTGTTTTCAATCGGCAGTCCGCAATCCAGCAGCTCGTTTTCGAGCGGCAGTCCGCGACCAAAGCAGCTCGTTTGTCCGAATTCGACCCCTTTTCAGTCTGGATTACACAAGGAGCTCGAATCCTTCTCCATTTCA
The DNA here is from genome assembly GCA_947311845.1 of Poa pratensis. Lineage (NCBI taxonomy): Eukaryota > Viridiplantae > Streptophyta > Magnoliopsida > Poales > Poaceae > Poa > Poa pratensis. Next base: position 93,531,272 of record CAMZMU010000034.1, read on the forward strand.
GTCTCCGAGTTGCTCTATAATCTGTCCAGCGGACGCCCCGGCAGGCCGGCAGTCATCAGGCTTTGAAGCAGAACCGCAACTCCTGACCCATTCAACTGCGAGATCTGACGGTGACCAGTCACTGCAACTTCTTCCGATTCCATTAGCGGTAGCCATGGAGGTGAGTTCCTTATCCTCTCCTCCTACCTCTAGTTTTCTTCTTCTAAGACACTTCTTCCTCTAAAACCAGGGACCAAAATCAGTCTGTCAGACCGATCGAATCAAATTGCCTACCAAAATTTTACTTGTGAATTTTGTTTATCTTTAACTAAATCAAAGCTGCATCGTTGAGACGGTAGGCATTGCATGTGCTGAACTAAATTAAAGCTGCATATTTGTGACACTAGACAAACTGTATATGTTGAACTAAATGAGTAAAACCTGCACTTTTAGTTGTGACAGTAGACAAATTGTGTATCTTGAACTTAAATAAAAGCTGCATTTTTCGTGACAGTAAACAAATTGTGTATCTTGACACCTTTGAGACTATCAATTATCGCATTTTGAGAATAGGTCATTAACCCTGATTTTTTGTTCACATGCAAAATGTAGGAAGGCAATGGAGATGATAGAATCAGCCCCTTGCCCAATGACGTTCTGGTCAACATTCTTGACCGACTCAATGTACTCCAAGCTGTGAGGACGAGCGTCCTCTCCAGTCGGTGGAGCCAGCTTCTAGCTGAGCTCCCGCGACTTACGATAACTGCTCGGCACTTCATTCGACCAAGAAGTAGATTGTCTGATGGTGAATTCCGTCGGATCAATGCAGCTGTTGTTGAAGCAACAAAGAGCATGCTGACACGCAGGGATCATCCGGGTGGATGCACCATCCGACTCTTGAGCACGGGGTTCTACCTGAGAGATGATGCCCCAATATCCGTTGGGCGTACTGTTGGCAATGCCATGGCGACACACAAGATTGAGAAAGCTGAATTCACAGTTTGGACGGTGAAGGAACGCCAACAGTGCACTGTTAATGATATGGTGAACTACGGGGCACAGTTTGTGTCATTTTTTAATGAGTGTCTTGATGCATTTGCTGGGCTGACACGCCTATACATGGAGAACTTAAGATTTTCTGAATCTGACTTTGTCTCCAACATCCTCGGCACTTGCAAGCAGCTGAGATATTTAGCTTTTCTCAATTGCGATACAGAAGATTTTATAGGACTCCAAGTTGAACAAGCAGAACTCAATGAGCTCAGTATTGTCAATTGCCGTTTTGACAAAGTTGAACTCAAATGGCTCCCAAGACTCACCCGAGCAACCTTCGAGGGTTGGATGTCCTTCGAAGAACTACCACTTTCGCTTGGTCATGTCCCACTGCTCGAGTTTTTGAACCTCACAAATGGTGGCCTTAGTTGGCACAAAATGGTCAAGTTAAGTACGGTACTTTCTGGGACAAATATACAAGACCTGCGGTTGGGCTTTAAGTGCGAAAAGAAAAGGTATGTCAGGATGAATGCTTTGTTCTTTCTTCACTTGTTCTCTACTCATACTTTCATGTGTTTATTGTTGTAGATTTGGGTTCAACCAGAGTGCCTGACCAGAAAGCTGGCATCTGCATTCCACCGGCTAAGGATTGTAACTCTATATAACATCCCTGAAAATTATGATCTCACCTGGACAATGTTCATTCTGGAAGCTGCGCCATGCCTGGAGGAGTTGTACATGATGGTATGTTCTTGCCTAAAGCTTGTAGTTCTTTTTTAGGGCTGACACAATGTTTGCACGCCTGAAGCTTGTTCTGTTCTGTTTTTTAGCGGTTGCTCTATGATATCCCTTGCATCCACACACCTGTGCTCTCACTTGGACAACAGATGCTGCGGAAAAATTAACCTATGTCCTATGGGTGGGATGCAGGTAATGGATCATCCATGTGAAATGCAGATGGACATGGAGAAGCGGAGGGAACGCTTGTATAGCGAGAAGAAGGGCGTAGATTGGGAATCACCTACATCAAAGTTCAAGCACCACCGTCTTACGAAGAAGCTTATCATCTTCTGCTTCGAGTCTAAACTGTACATGGTGACTCATGTCAGACGTGTCATGGAAGCAGCGGTGAACCTCACGGACGTGTACCTATATAATAGGCTGGTATGTACGAAGTGTGTTCGTATGATGAATGTAAGGCCGTCAAGGTTTCCGAAGTCAGAGGTGCAGAGTTGTTCAACCAAGGAGATAATGACCCAGGCTGCCAGAATTCACCTGCCAGAATTCACTTCCTGAACCAGGCTGAAATGAGCGCCGATCATAGTGAGAGGATACGGCAGCGTTTCTGCTAAACACTTGTTGTGTGCCTGAAAAGATACCGACCCGGTGGGAGTACCTGTCGCTGATCAGAATGCTTGTACTCTATGACTTATGTCAGGTTTTCCCGTATGAATTGTTATCGCGGCTGATGCTCATGCAAGTACTAGCATCATATATATGAACATAAAACAATATACGGTTGTGGTTACTGTATGAATTGCAATCTTGTAATGACCCGCTGATGTTTATGCAAGTACTAGCATCATATATAAATATATCAGACAAAAATTTATTGTGTGTTGTTGTGGCTTGAGGTCGCATACCAGGTAGCATTCCATCATGTATCATTAAGGTGGATTGTTCATGATCCTATTTGTATAACACCAATACTTATCTAGCAATTGCGCCATAATAAGAGAGAGCTTGGTAGAGAAGAGAGGAATCATAAAAAATAAATGACAAGGTCTTGTTTTGATAGTAGTACGTACTTTTGGGGATTTGCTGGGATTATCCTGGTCCCCCAAATGCCCAGCGTTCGAGTGTATTAACCGGTTTTATCAACACTTTTCCGAGTAGAGATTTGATGCTCCCGAGCTCCAGTGATCTCACCATTTTCAAAAAATAAAAACTATATTTAAAAGTTTCAAAAAATTCTAAAAAAAGCATGCATATTCCCAATGATATATCCTTGGAAAATCGCAATGCAAAATATATTATGGTTTAAGTTAAACAAAAATAACAAATGTATAGATTTGAGTATAGCGTATAATATATAATTCCAAATTTTCAACTTTTATCATTTTCTTGTAGCCCATAATATAAAAGATTTTGCACGTTTATAGTACACTTCATTAAGAACATGCATGATTTTTTTTCAGAATTTTTTAAACTGGCAAGAGCACTGGTGCTCGGGAGCCAAAATCCATTTCCGCACTTTTCCGCATAACTTCCCAAACTCTGGTATATTTTGTTCAACACACAATACACCGCCTCTACGTAGTGAATTTGATGGGATGATGGATGGGTTAGGTGAAGGTGGGGTTTCACCTAACGGAAAGTCCTTTTTGATCCCGAGCACCAGTGCTCCCTCCCGTTTTAAAAAAATGAAAATAATATTTGTGAGTTTCAAAAAAAATTGATTTTTTTTTAATGATGTAGCCAATGGTGCATCCCACAAACGTGCAAAATTGTAGTGTGACATACTTTATATTATGTGTTACACAAAAATAACAAATCTGATAAAACTTAGAGATTTGAAAATATACATACTCAGATCTACAAATTTGTCATTTTTGTGTAGCTCAAAATACAAAGTTTTTTAAGTTGATATTTTGCACGTTAGAGGGATATATCATTGGCTATACTCGGATTTTTTAAAGAATTTTTTGAAACATATAAATATGAATTTCAAAAAAATTAAACGGGAGGGATCACTGGTGCCCGGGAGCAAAAAAAATCTCCACTGCCTAACGGAAAGTCCTTTTTGATCCCTAGTAATCCCGTGAAAAACCCTAGTACGAAACAACAAGACCTAGGGGGAGAGAGAAGGGGTGGTAAGGCGCGTCATGTTTCTCTCACGGGTGTGCTAACCGCGGGTAGGGTTAGCGGCTATTGTCTAGTGAAAAACGACAAGAACGGCCTATTTTAAGAACTTCAACACAAACTAATCTTGTTCTTAAAAATACGAAACAACCTCTTTAATATAAGCCCGCCATTGGACGTGATATTCAACTACACAACGCCATTGACTTGGGCGCTATGCGATGGGTGCGATACTGGGCCCGCACATGCTCGTATAATGCCGCGACAAGAAGCCAAGAAGATGGGCGTTATGTCTTTGAAAGAACTAAGTTTCGGTCTCTTTCTTTAGGGCGGTTGAGTATAACATCTCGCGACATTGTTACAAAAAATGGGTTATTTCGGATTTTTGCCGGAACATGCTCATTTGCGCTGTTATTTTTTTTGTAGAAAAAATGTTATTTTTGCCGACCTGTGGCCCGGGACACGAAAAAACACATATTCACATTAAAATATAAAAATATAGTTTGAGGTTATAGTAATAAATCTACGTGGGAGTCAGTTGTAGAGAGTCTGTACGCCCTACTTTTGAAGCGAACACAAAAAACGAGAGAATCGCACCAAACCATCACTTTTTGGGTGTTGCTTTTCCGCTTGTAGAGATATCATAAACCACCAACCATCTACGTAAACCATTTGTAGAGATATCCAAAAGAAGGTTCCAAACTCACTGATCATGTTTTTAATGGGTTGCAGAAAGAAGGCAAGCGAGGCCACATAAGAGCCTAGTGAGAAATATTCGAACAAACTTTTGTCAAAGAAAAATCTGGCCATTCAACAAATGTTCACCGATTAGTCTAAGAAATTGTGAGAAATCTTTTGTCTCGATGTTTAAAATTTGGCCAGTTTTTTTACATTCGTCAAAAATCTGATACAAAAAGTTTTGAAAACAAAGTATAAAAAATATTCTACTAACTCAATGAATGTTTCGTGATTGATCTTTCAAATTCTCAGAAAATTGACCGACATAGTTTGTTTAGTTTTGAATAGAGTCATCCAAATTTTGGTTGAATTTTAAATTTTTCCTAAAATAAAATAAATAAAACCCCATAATACAAAAATCACGGACAAATTTGATCAACCATTTTAAATTTCATAGCACTCGGTCGATTATTATCAAATTCATTTTTTTGTAAAACATACGTTAATCAATTGTAACATCCCCAATTGAGGTTAGTGGTAGTTAGGGTTATGGCATTACATGCATTTAACTTTAAGTTGAGAAAGATTTAAATTCAAAATAAAAAAGAAAATTCTAAAATTCCTAAAACCCCTTTTCATTTTTAATTAATTTCATATGTTTAATTTTTTTTAAATGAAAGTGTGTAAGAGCTTCCTCGTGAAATTCAATAAGTTCTATCAGAAGTGGGTAGTGTAGCCTGAGCTACACATAGCTAGTTTCTTTTCAAAATTCAAAATCAGAAGTTTTGTGTTTCAAAAAATTCAAAACAAAATCCTATAGGTAATGTTGATATTAAAAAAATGTGCAAATTTTAAATCCAAAATTTATATTATTATAGGATGCATAAAAAGACAAATCCTGCAAAAAAATCATGTTTTTTAAGATATGTACTATCCACCAATTTGTCATTTTTGCCGAGTCTAAAATGCAATGAATTTAGAATTAATATTTTGCTCACTTGTAAATCACATCACTACTACAGGTGGGGGTCTGTGAAATTTTTGAAACTTAAATATGCACAAAAAAGAAAGAGCTATTTGTAGCTCGGGCTACAAAGTGTACTCTCAAAGTTCTATGGCTTTTCTAGAAATTTGGACTTATAAAATACCCCAAAACCATTCAAAATTGTTTTATTTTTAAGCTAAAGCTCAGTAACATTGGGTTTTCTTGCAATTTTTTTTTGTTTTCTTCCTCCTCCTACCAAGCACCACGGTGGACGCCGCTCTTCAGTTCCTTCTTTGTCTTCTTTCTCCTCCATGAAAGTGATCACTTGCAAGTCAATAAATGTTCACCGATGTATTCACTGATTTTTGTGAAATATTTTGTATCGATGTTTAAAAGTTTGGTCAGTTTTCTTAGATTCGTCCAAAATCTGATGCAAAACTTTAAAAAAGTATATAATTATTATAATAATTAATTGAAAAATGTTCCATGAGATCTTGATTTTGTTTAGATAATTGACCGACCTTTTAGTTCGGACAATTTTTTATGGAGTCGCCCAACTCTTGGTCAAAATTTTCAACTGTTTCCCCAAAAAAACTACTAATACAAAATTACGGACAAATTTGACCAACCATTTTAAAATTTCGGAACACTAGTCGATTTTTTTCCAAGTTTAAACATGCGTTATCCTGTAACATCCCCAATTTACATTAGTGATAACTAGTTTTTCTTTGTGCATCATGACCATTGCATGCATTTAATTTGAAATTGAGAAATATTTGTATTCAAAACTAAAGCGAAATCCTTAAATGCCAAAACCTTTTTTCCATTTTTGAAATTAATTAAATGTTTAAATTTTAAACTCAAAAGTGTGTGAGAGGTTCCTGATGAAATTCTATAAATCAATGGTTGTTATAGAACTTTTGTACTTGCAAACCAAGTGACAAAGTTCATTCAAAATTCTTCTGTTTTTTCTTCTTCCTCCTTCTGCCGAGCACCATGTTGGCCTCGCTCTACAGTCCCTTCTTTTTCTTCTTGCTCCTCCACGAGAGTGCTCACGTGGCATAGCGAGGCCACGATAAATGTTCACTAACTAATCTCGGAAAATGTGAGAAACTGTTTGTATGGAGGTTTAAAAGTTTTGTCAGATTTCTTAGATTCTTCCAAAACCTGATACAAAAATTCAAAATTTCAAGAACTAAATACAAAAACTATTCTACTAATTCAATATATGTTCCATGATTGGTCTTGAAAATTCTCACATGATTGATCGACGTTTTAGTTTGGTCAGCTTTGCATAGTTCGAGTCGTCCAAATTTTTGTCGAATTTCCAACTCTTTCCCAAAAAAGTAAAAATAAAAAACCTTAATACAAAATCATGGACAAATTTGACCATCCATTTTAAATTTCAAAACACTCGCTCAATTTTTTATAAAGTTTAAAATGTTTTGTACAAAATACGTTAATCAATTGTAGAGGTCTTTTGGCGAGAGGGTTAGGGGTGCATGAGCACCCCCAATCAAATCATTAATTCACTATCTATAAAACTATTTGGAGCTTCCTTTCCTAGTAGAACATGTACTTATGGTGTACAAAAGTGGTTTCAAAATTTCAAACAGAAATGGTCCTATTTGGGGGGTTTGACTATTGGGAGTTGAGTTTTTGGCTTTGAGTTGACCTTGAGTTAGTGTTGGGTAAGAAATCTTTTTTTGGTTGTGAATCGGTTTTCATAGCTCTTTGTGTGCTATAATAATGTCATTCTATCGTTTTCATGGAGTGACCAATTTGTCCCAATTGTATGTGCCTCATTTAATGGGAGGGTGCTCACGCACCCCGTGTCACCAGATAGTTTTTGATCAATTGTAACATCCCCAATTCAGGTTAGCGGTAATTACGGTTTGTTTTGTGCATCATGAGTATTGCTTGCATTTAATTTGATGTTGAGATACATTTGAATTCAAAATAAAAGAAAAAAAACTAAAATTCCTAAACCTCTTTCCATTTTTTGATGTGGGTTTTCTAGAATTTTTTGACATGCAAAAACATCCCAAATTCATTAAAAAAAGTGTTCTCTTTAAGCTAAAATCATGGAAACCCAAGGAGGATTCTATAAATTGTTCTTCGTCTTTCTTCCTCCTCCCTTCAAGCACCACGGTGGCTGCCGCTCTACCATCCCTTCTTTGTCTTCTTGCTCCTCCACGAGAGTGCTCACTTGGGCACATCGAGGCCACACAAGGAGCCTAGTGTGACATATTCGAACAAACTTATTTTGTCAAATAAAAAATCAAGAAAAATCTTTCAAGTCAATAAATGTTCACTAATCAATCTAACAAATTATGTGAAATCTTTTCTCTTGCTATTTAAAAGTTTGGTCAATTTACTTATATTGTACCAAATTCTGATTAAAATTTTCAAAATCAAAGTTTAAAAATTATTCTACTTCAATAATCTGTGACTGATCTTGAACATTCTCACACAATTGACCTACAATTTAATGTGGTCATGTATGTATAGAGTCTTCCAAATTTTGGTCGAATTTTTAACTTTGCCCCAGAAATTTAAAAACAAAACTGAGAACTATATCACAAACAAATTTGACCAACCATTTTAATTTTCGTAACACTCGGTCGGTTTTTAATGAAAGTTTGAAACTGTTTTGTCAAAACATACAGTAATCAATTGTAACATCCCCAATTTAGGTTGGTGGTTGTTAGGGTTTATTTTGTGCATTATCAGCATTGCATGCAGTTCATTTGAAGTTGAGAAAGATTTGTATTTAAAATAAAAGATCAAATCTTAAAATGCCTAAATCTCTTTCTGTTTTTGAATGTTGTTCAAATGTTCAAATTTTAAAAAATCAAAAGTGTGTGAGAGCTTCCTTGTGAAATTCTATAAGTTCTATGGTTTCTTGAATTTTTGGACTTACTGCAAAAAATTGTTCTGTTTTTAAGCTAAAATCTTGACAGCCAAGTGAGGTTTCTACAAATTCTTCTTTGTCTTCTTCCTCCCCTCGGAGAGCACCACGCCACCGCCGCTGTCCATGATTCGCGTCGCCGCCTTGCGCCGACTGTAGAAGGGACACCTCCGCCACGAAGAACCCTAGCCGCCCGCCGCTTCTCTCTTTCCTTCTTCCTCTTCCTCTCCCCGCCGCGCGCGAAACCCTAGCTCTCGGCCGTAACAATCTGCCGCCGCTCCCGCGCTCCGGCCAGTTCCGAGGATATCCAAAGCTCCGCCTCCTCGTGTGCAACCTCCTAGAAAACGGACGCTTGCCAGTAATCTTTCCATCGCCGGAATCGGACCCTCCTCCTCCAACTGTGGCTGCCGTCGATTGGCTCGTTTGCGGGAGCCATGGAGGTGAGTTCCTTGTCCTCTCCTTCCCCTGAATATCTTTTTTTTTTAAAGACAGTTCTTCCTCTAAAACCAGGGATCAATCTTTCAGACCGAATCGAAATGTCTTATGTGAGCCTAGCAAAATTTACTTTTTGGTGCAGTAAATTGAAATAAAATAAAATCGAAGTATGTGCATCTGTTATTTTTTGAAACAAGGCTGCATCGTTGCCACGGTAGGCATTGCATGTGTTGAACTAAATCAAAGCTGCATACTTGTGAGAGTAGAAAAATTGTATATGTCGAACGAAATAAAAGCTGCATTCTTGTGACAGTAGACAAATTGTGGCAGGGATCAAAACCAGGGAATATCTTTTTATTTCTATTCTCTCCTTCCTCTCAATATAATTTTATTTCTAAGACAGTTGTTCGTCTAAAACCAGGGATTAAAACTCATCTTTCAGACCGAAATAAAATTGCTTATCTGAGCCTTCCAAAATTTACTTGTCGGTACAGTAAAACGAAATAAAATAAAAATCGAATTATGTATATCTTTCAATTCCTTCCTGAAATGCTTCTAATGAACCTTGTATGTCCGTTAAAGCGATTTAATGAAAAGGGGGATAGCCCTGTTGGAAAAAAGTATATCTTTCAATTTACTCAAAGCTGCATCTTTGCGACAGTAGACGAATGGTATATGTTGATCTATACTACTATTAAAAGAGCAAACATGTTCGGGATACATTAAATTTATGCCGTTCAATTACCGATCAACGCTCCAGATCGCTCCAATGTTTGACAACTCAACACACTTTTTCAGTTTCGTGTTAATTACAGACATTGCCACCGCTAAAAAAAAAGAAACAGTTTTTTCGGTTCCTTTGGCGAGGGTTCTCTCCACTCCACGAAATCCCCTGCCGAGCATAACAGAAACCACCACCGCCGCCGCCCACCACCACCTCGATCTCCGGCCGATGGAGCCGTCGTCATCTTCCGTCCAGAGGAATGGAGAAAATTTTGCCCCGAACCCCCTCCGCATGGCAGTTCCCATCCATGGCCGTCGCTTGCGAGCCCTGCTCCCCATCCCAGTCCTAGGGTGGCGGCCGGCGCCCATTACCCGCTTGAATAGCGGTAAGGTCGTCCGCGTCGTACTCCTCTCCCGCGCCGCGGACCCATCCGACAGGGTTTGATTTGAGGTCTTCGCCGTCGCCGGCCCTGTTGACATCGGCCGCCCGCGCGTCTGGATCAGTTCTTCCGCGACTGCTGGTGCTGCAGGAGCGCACTGCCGCGATCGTGACAGGTATTGTCGAGTTCAGCCCCATCTCGATTGAACACATGTGCGTGCACGGCGCCGGAGGCATCTACTAACGCATATGCGCCTTCCCTGCGTTCTTATGCTGGACAAGTTCATCTGCCAGCCACCTCCAGGCTGCGTGCATCAAGCTATCAGACTATATTATCCAGGATGCAAAGTAAGCAACGCTGGTGCCATCGGGTCTCATATTTGATCGGTATGTGCTCATCCGGTGATAGCTTGATGCTACTGCCGATGCCTAACGCAGAGCTAGCATATCTTTACACAAATTCATTCATGTCTACGTCAATTGGTTCTCAGGTTGTGTGCTGATTAAATTAGCAAAGGGAAATCTCATTTGTACGTGCACATATAGGGATATACCACTCGGACATTTCTGGTCCCCTGCAACTGCAACTAGACGCATACAAACTCATTCAGCTATGGCCATGAAAGGGAGAGATTTGCTAACACATATGGTTGGCTTTACACACACGTTTGGTTCCAGTATTAAAGATGAGTTTGAAGTGCTTAACAGGTACCAACAGGTGTGACCGGACACTCAAGATCATAATATTTGAAGATGACTTCCCATATTTTTTCTTCTGAAGAAATTCGATGGCCGTCGTGAGGTCCTCCTTTGTTGTGGTTGTCACCGTCGCACGCAGCAACCTCCAAATCTCCTTGTGCGAGATGTTCCGGAGGCCCCAATCCCGGATTCAATCCTTGCTTGCTGGTTGCTGCCGGTGTGTGCGCTCGTCACCGACGGATGCGTCGTGCTGGTTGGCAGCGAGGACGCGTGTGCTGCCCAGGTGGTGGCGTGGAATTGAAATGTGCTCCTCTTCAAGGTCTTATATAATTATAATGTTCCAATGATCCAATCAATGATACCCAGTTCGGCAAGTTATTTCCAATTCCCAGGGGTTCTCTGCTATCATGGTGAACTAGGCCATCAGGTTAGTGTATGCCAGCATTTTACTGTGAATTCTACATGTTTAGAGCAGTTCTACTTAAGCTCAATTCGATTTGTGATAGAAGCGCGCATTACAGGTTCATAATCGTGAGCAGACCGCAAGGTGATGGAGGGAGAGGGATTCCTGAGCAGAGCACGCTGCAGTTAGAGTCAAGCCATAGTGATAATCGTATAATATCACCTACTTGGTCCAACAATGATCAATAGCGAAGCTATCTGGTGTACCCCCAACGAGACAGTGTGACTGAGCATGTTAAATCATTCATATTCTCTTGGAGAAGAGTAAGGATGATTGCGTACTGTTCAAATTTTTATGATCAATGTTGCATGCAACTATTTGATTGCTTAATTCCAACTTTAACTGAATTATTGGTAAAGTAGCGGCTACAGGACAACATTGCTCGATTTCTGCCAATGATTTTCATTTAACATTTGTGCATAAGGTGAGCCAGGTTTTAGTTTCCTCCATGCCACAACTCTTACACTTGCATAGCACCGTATTTGATTTTGAGCAACTTTAGTTTTTTGTATCACGAGGAATAGCAGTTCAGTTTGGAGCAGGAAAAAAGTATGACCTGCTTATTATCACTTGTCCTCTAAACTAATGTACAACTGTGTTTAACTAGCAACCGTAAATTTATGCTTGACTAATTTTGTTGTTCTTATTCTTTACTTGTAGATAGTTCAGCTTGTAACGGTGATTCCTAATAGGGTTCTTCACATGGGATTATGGTTCATAATCTAAAGTACGATGAGAATAAATCTAAACTTAATCACATAAAGAAGAGGACAGATCTTAATCATAATGAGGTTTAATAGTACTCCCTCCGTCCGGAAAAGAATGTCTTGACTTTGTCTAAATTTAGATGTATGTACACACTAATACATGTCTAGATACATCCAAATTCAGACAAACCAAAGATATCCTTTTCCGTACGGAGGGAGTAATATTTTGTAACTAAATATATTATATTTTTGTGTTTATGTGAATTTTAGGTATAAATCGTGCATTGCACGTGCACGTCTACTAGTATGATTAAAAAGCTGCATTTTTGTGAAGGTAGACAAATTGTGTATCTTGAACTAAATAGAAGCTGCATTTTATGCAGGTAGCCAATGGGGATGATCGGATCAGAAACTTGCCCAACCACATTCTGGTCAACATCCTTGACCGACTCAAGTTACTCCAAGCTGTGAGGACGAGCATCCTCTCCAGTCGATGGAGCCAACTTCTAGCCGAGCTCCTGCGACTTACGATAAGTGCTCGGGACTTCATGCGCCCAGGAAGTAGAATGTCCGATGGTGAATTCCGTCGGATCAGTGAGGCCGTGGTTGAAGCGACAAAGAGCATGCTGGCACGCAGGGATGGATGCACCATCCGCCTCTTGACCATGGAGTTCTTCTTGACAGACGACGACGCCCCAGTATCTATAGGGCGTACTGTTGGTGAGGCCATGGCGACCCACAAGATTGAGGAAGCCGAGTTCAATGTTTGGACAGTGAAGGCACGCCTGCACTGCACTAGTGATGATCTGGTGGACTTCGGAGCACAGCTTGTGTCATTTTTTCATGCGTGTCCGAATGCGTTTGCTGGTCTGACACGCCTCTACCTGGAGAATTGCAGTTTTGCTGAACCTGACTTCGTCTCCAACATCCTCGGCACTTGCAAGCAACTAAAATATTTATGTTTTATCAATTGTGGCACAAAGGGTTTTATAGAACTCCAAGTTGAGCACGCAGAACTCATTGAGCTCAATTTTGTCAGTTGCGGTTTTGACAAAGTCCAACTCAAGTGGCTCCCAAGACTCACCCGAACAACCTTCGAGAGTTGGGGTAGTTTCGAAGAACTACCACTTTCATTTGGTCATGTCCCATTGCTCCAGGTTTTGACCCTTAAAAATACTGCTCTTAGTTGGCACAAAATGGTCAATTTAAGTACGTTGCTTTCTGAAACCCTTGTACAAGACCTGCGGTTGGGGTTTACAAGTGAAAAGGTTAGTCGGGATAAATTCTTTGTTCTTGCTTCACTCGTTCTCTACTCATCCTATCATGTGTTTATTGTTTTAGATTTGGGTTCAACCAGAGTGTCTGACCAGAAGGCTGGCATCTGCATTCCACCGGCTAAGGATTGTAACTCTATATAACATCCCTGAAAATTATGATCTCAGCTGGACAATGTTCATTCTGGAAGCTGCGCCATCCCTCGAGGAGTTTTACATGCTGGTATGTTCTCATCTAAAGCTTGTTGTTCTTTTTTAAGGGGTTGCTCCACGACATGACGGCATGTCTATGCACCTAAAGCTTGTTCTGTTTTTTTTTAGCGGTTGCTCTATTATTTCCCTTGCATGGTTTCACGCACCTGTGCTTCACTTGGACAAACTTTAGTTTGCGGCATAATTAACCTGTTCCATTTACTTATGTCCTATGGGTGGAATGCAGGTAATGAATCATCCGTGTGAAATGGAAATGGATGAGGAGAAGAGGAGGGAAGCTTTGTATAGCGAGAATAAGGGTGTGCAGTGGGAATCAACTGCATCATCAAATTTCAAGCACTACCGTCTTACCAAGCTCATCATCTTCTGCTTCGAGTCTAGACTGTACATGGCGTATCATGTCAGGCGTGTCATGAAAGCAGCGGTGAACCTACAGGACGTGTACCTTTATAACAGACTGACATGTAGAAGGTGCGCTCACGTGGAGAAGCCGACAAGGTTTCCGATGTCAGAGAAGCAGAGGTGTGAAGATAAGGAGATAATGTCCCGGGGCGTTGAGTCACCTGCCAGAATTCACTTCCTGAACCCTGATGAAATGAGCCCTATTCATGATGCACCGATACCTAGATACTTTGTGTTCCAACAAAGATAGCTGAAAACCTTTCAAGAAGTTTTATTTGATACCAGTCGGTTTGAGCACTTGTCTTTTTGATAGAACCGTCCAGTCTGGCATAATGCCTGTACTCTACTATGACTTGTCGCAGGTTTTTCTTGTTTGATCTGCTATTTGTAGCTGCAGCGAAAACCTTGTGTAATCAAAACCAGTTGAAAATAATTTGGGCACTCTTGCAGATCATTCCATGAATTATTTAATCCTGTTGTACTCTTATGTAGTAAATTTTAGACCAAGTTTGTAGAGTCATATTGGATCTTGATCCAGTGATCTGCAATGTGTATTTGTGGTTGTTATACGTGCATCGGTTGATCTGGTTATTTGAGAATACATTGATCGATAATCTGAACTGTAGATATGGCCAGCAAATGGAACTCTTTTTACTAGGGATAGCAAAGTAACAATCAGCAATTTGCTGACCAAACCGAGAGATGACGCAAAAAGAAGCTGGAACAAGATCATGGAGTTACCATTTTCGGCAACAGAAGTGCGGCATGTGGAACCTGAAGCATGAACGTTGTTCAGTGGAGGCTCCAAGTTAAGTATTCGATCTGATGCCACTGTTTATTATATTTTAAATTAAGTTTTATTCGGAAAGGAGAACTCTGCTGAATGTGCCGTCAGCAAACAGATGGATGCCGGGTTCATGCTGGGATCGGTTATAAGCCACCAGGCACTTGTACACGGTTATGAGGGAAATCCATTTGGCAAACTGAACGGGCACGGGAGGAGCAGCTAGCCAGAGACCGAACTGACTGCGATCTAGGGACTGGACGCTTCTGCACATGTGGAATACGCTTGGGGCGTCTAGATACAGAGGCTGACTTGAAACCCTGGAAGGGAGGCACTGCGCCTGAGATCAGATCAGCCGTCAGTACTAATCGGACAGTGAAGCCGCGGAGTCCATCAACAGCTCGATTTAACCAAGGACAGCAACCTGAATACTGATGGTGATGCATGGGATAAACAAACATTTAAACCCAAGTAACGTATGTAGGACTGTAGGGGCAAAAACACTTAGCTGGATCGAAACTGCTCTCACTCGCAGAGTGCGCTACCTCATGACTGCTGGGCTGTAGGTAAAAGACAACACGGTAGACTGACACCAATGCATTTGAAAGTTTTAGCGCAAGACAGTGTCAAGCGGGGAGACCAACCTCTGAAAGCTCAGAATCCGAACTACCAAAAGTCAGAAGGATCTGTCCAAATATGCGTCCTGCAGCAGTTTTATCAATCGAGAATACTCTGCTGAATGTGCAGTCAGCAAACAGATGAATGCCGGGTTCATGGTGGGATCGATCGGCACACGGGGTGGCGGCTCAGCCGTCTGGCGTTTGTACACGGCCGCGAGCACGCATGGATCTCTCATCTCGGGGTTGCCTTCCAAGTGGCAGAATGGACAGCTCAAGGCGCATCTCGGGGTTTAGCCGATGAAGCAGAGTAGGTGCCCACCAGCCTATCTAGGAGTCGGCTCATAAAGCGGCTAGCCGTGGCCCGTGGGTAGCCGTCGGCTTCGGGGATGGCTTCGAGACGTGCTCACCAGCCTGAACAACTTGGCTTTGGGAAGGGCTTCCGGAATGGATCCTTCAATCAGAAAAATAGCCTAAGTTTTCGCAGAAGTGAAACCTTGTTCGGCATAACCGTGTACACCCCCAAGTTTTAGAGCCTACTCAAAGGCTATTTTCACCTACGGATTTAGGATTTTACCTTTGTAGGTGCCACGGCTTGCCAAAAAAAAGTTACCGAAAATATGGCAAGTGAAGTGCCTCATGATATGACAATTAAAATGTTTACTCCCCTACCTATCTGAGCTCCCCTCAATCTTGGCTCGGTTCCAATACTAAAGGAGAGTAGCTCACGATTTTATTGAGCTCGAGCTCAAATAGTTCAATAAGACTTGTTTAGATGCACTTCATCAAGCTAATTAATACTCCCTCCGTCCCAATACTTAGACGTAGATGAATCAACACACTAAAATACGTTTAATTATATATGTATTTAGATAAATATGTGTCAAGTATTGTGGGAAGGTTAGAGTATATTCTCATATGAGTGTACATTGATTTTATTTAGTTACCCAACCTTTTCAACCATTCGTGCATTTTCTCGCTCAAACTCGGAGCCTAGGAGCATTTGTTCGAGCTCTAATGGTTGACAACCCTGGCTCATGCCCTCGCATGGTCTGCCGGACGGCGATGACGACTTGACATGATGCTCACGAGGATTGGCACCGTGTGTGTCCCACTACTTAGTTGCGGCATGTGAGTTTACACTTTTTATGGATCGTTTTGGTCGGTTCAGATCTCTGTCGCATGTCCACAGCCTTTTTCCTGACCGTGTGAAACCTCGATTCCAGGCCGCCACCTGCTCCGACGACGAGGGGAATCATGTTCTTGGGAGCCATCAAGCGCCAAGTGTTGGACCGTCGACAATTGTTATGGTCGTAATCCACCAGAATTTTTGGTCTGAGCCCCACCCGGAAGTGGGTGTAGTTAGTTTTTATACATGCAATTGATTTCACTCATACTTTTCGTTATACAACCCCTCATGATAGTACTGTTTTTTTAAAAATGAATAGAAAAACATTGGAACATTGTCTTCTCTCTTTACACTTTTGAGGGATCGACAACTGTCTTGTGCAATTCATCGATTTTACCTAAAACATCTTAGCACACAAGTTAGATGACAAATTGTGTTGTTCAACACAAAAAAAAAAGATAAGGAAGGGAAATGCCCTTTCAGGTGCATATGTTTTTGTGAAACACACAACCACGAATCTCCGCATAGATATAATCCATAATATCAAACTTCTTGTTGTCCTTGTCAATGTAGTGCAAAGTGTGTTGACCAAAAAGTTTCAAACTATATCCTTATTTCCCGGTAAGAGTTAGAAAAATCTAGTGTGACGAGTGACACTTGGGTAGCATGTTGATACGCCGAAAACGTATCGGCGAATTTTATAGTTATTTTACTTTTTTATATTACTCACTCCGATAAAAATAATTGACACATATTTATCTAGATAGGGATGTATCTAGACGTATTTTAATGTGTAGATACATCCGTATTTTGACAAATATGTGTCAACCATTTCCCACCAGAGGGAGTATTATATTTGCATTATATCACATGAGTAGGTGTAAACTGTGGATTGTGTAATGTGTGCCCTCTAAGACTATTCATGCCGGCCTTATAAACACGGCTAGAGATTTTCAGCTATATTCTTTTTGCAATTTGTTCCGGTTGCCCTACCTGCTGTTTCCGTTGGGAGTACAAGCCAAAGACCTGCAGCAGCGATCATCGCCTCACCGGGGTTTAGGGGCTGTTTGGATCGTGGCCGACGGTTACCATACCAAAATTTTGGCGTTGACTGGTGCCATAGCGCTGCGTTTGGATTGAAGCCCAACTCCCTAAACCACGCCAAAATATTGGTCGCCAGGTACAATTCTGCGCCCACGCGCTGGCAAAACCAGGGCGGCCGAATCCTTCGCCAAAATATTGGCACGCCCTGGATTTGGCTGGGCGGGTGTGGGCAGAAACCAAACAGCCTCTTAGGGCAAGAAGAGATAAGTGTCACTCAATCCTGGTGGGTTGGTTCCCTGTTTGGTTAGAGTCCGGACTGGCCGGCCGGGATCAGGGCCCGATCCGGGCTCCGTTCGCGGGCCGGGCGTGGATCTTCTTCCCGGCGGGCCCGATCCACCCCGTTTCGCTCGGTGGGCCCACAAAAATCTCCTCCGATCGATCCGTCCGTGGAACCGTTCCACCAGCGATCTCCTCCGACACGACCTGCGAAACCCTAGCTACTGCGCGACGCGGCGGCGACGACTCCACTCCCGGCGATCTCCTCCGGCCAAGCCTCCGACAGCGAGGAAACCCGCCTTCTCCCCGGTAAGCTCGCTCCCCATCCCGTCTCCCGTTCTCCCGACGGCGGCGCCCCGAGCCTCTCCTCCCCGTCCACCTGCTCTGCCGCCCCGACGGTGGTGGCTCCGCTCCTGATCTGGATCTTCTTGCACCGCCCCGTCACCCCTCAACCTCCTCCGGGAGGACCACCCCTAGGCTTAGATCTGCGGGATCGGGGGAGCGATCCGCCGGGATCCCTGGAGTGCTCCGGTCGGATTTCCGGCGCCGCGAGCTGGTTCTGCTGTGGCCCGCACGTGACGCCTTCGATTTGTCCTGCAACGTAGCTAGCCTCGTGCATTATGGTCTGGCTGTTGCCGTTCAGCTGAGCTCTGGCCAGAGTTGTAGTAGCGTGGTAGTACCATTGAGGCAGGCGCGTTTGCGCATTGCGTGAATACGAGGACCTCAGGAATTGTTACGGGTCGCCTGTATGTATGCTTCAAGGACACATTAGGGAGAATGGCTAACTACTGGTTTCTGGTTCATTTGTTGAATGTTCATCGTCATGGCATGCTTACGTTGCGTAGCAGTAGAGCTGACCTCGTGATGTTGTGCGTGCAGGGACCATGAGTCGCCAGCAGCCTCTCAGGGCTTCCGCCAACGGCGCACCCCACCGGAAGCTCGAGAGGGAGGGTAGTGGAAGGCATGATGGTAAATCGCACCTGATGAGAACTTCATCCGGTGGTTTCACCGGTGCCGGTGAGTATCTCATCCCGTCTTGCATTGTGTACTGTTGATTGAAAGGAGCTGTTGTTGATGGTGTTCTGTCTGGGTTTAGAAAATGGAGGCAAGCTAGGGCATACGAACCCTTCAAGGGATCGTCTGGTCTATGTCATGACACAGTTTATTGGGCATCATGTGGATGTGCATGTCAAGAATGGGTCTGTCATCTCTGGGATCTTCCATGCTACGAACACTGATAAAGACTTTGGTACGGTTCTTCCTCTTTGTTCTTCGATGTATCTTTGTGCATTTTTTAGAACATTTTTACCGTCTGTTTACTTCTCTCTTGGTGACTTTGTTTCATGGCTTCCTAGATTGTATTTTTCTTGTTGCATGCTGTGTGTACTTAGAATCATCTCTTGTTGCAGGAATTGTCTTGAAAATGGCACAACATACTTCTATTGGAGGGCAAAGTAATCCTACTGATGTTGTAAGAAAGCCTGAGACTATGATAATACCAGCACAAGAGCTTGTTCAAGTTTTTGCCAAGGTTTGTTCTCCTAACAAACAAACAAAATAATGAGCCACTTGACCGTGGCTACACTTGTTTACTTGCTTCATTGCTGGTTTTATGGGCACAATGGATGTGATTTTGGACTTAACTTGCATGTTGCGTGAACCTATTGCTCTGTTTTATTGCATTCTTTGTGCTAGTGCAATGACTACCTCTTGATAAATCACTAGGATGTAACACTTGGCGGTGATGAGCTGCCAAAAGGTCCTGTCCATGACAAAAGGAAAGACTTAATGATAGATTCTGCCATCTCTCGTTCTCACTTCCCTGAAGAGAGGGAGCTTGAACGCTGGGCACCAGATGAAGGAGATTCAGATTGCATCGAATTGGAAAAATTTGACAGGAAGGGGCATAGGTACTGAAAAACTAAGTGAAGGCTCATCTTTACATTTGTAACATTCAATTTTCTTACAGTGATGCAAATGGTCATATAAGTGGTAATCACATTTACTTGATTTACCTAGATTTGTTCCTCAGTTAGCTGCTAATAGCCGTCTACATGTAAATCTTCCTTGTTACATACTTACATTCTGTTAAACATGACATGTTATTACGATGTATAATTGGTTTTATAAAAGCAGACAATTATTCTTTCTTTTAAGATCATCTAAGCTACGAAAATATTTACGTTCTATGGCAGTATATTGCTTTGTCAATGATTAGGCAATTTTTGTTTAGGTTAATGTCGCAAAATTCGTGCATAAGTTTAACGTTTTGGATGGAAATCTCGTTATTATCTGTGCTCACATCATCAGCAACTTGATAGAAACTATGATTTTTGGACATCCCTTGATGGAAAGGGCAGTTCTTTTATTTTATATCATGAAAATGATGGTGTATTTCATATTTTCCTTGTTCTATATTTATTTTGTGATCATGATGATTAATGGTTAATATGTTGTTAGGAGCTGGGACCAGTTCGAGACAAATGCAGCTTTATTTGGTGTAAAGAGTACTTTTAATGAAGACCTGTATACCACAAAACTTGAGCGAGGTCCTCATATGAGAGAGCTTGAAAAGCATGCTTCAAGGATAGCCCGAGAAAAATAGAGGGTGAAGATACAGAAGATCTGCATCTTGCTGAGGTAGGTCTCTCTGCACCTGTTCCCCCCCCCCCCCCCCCCCGCGAACACATACACAGTAAGTTATGGAAGTTTCACAAAGTTTTTGCTACTGTGCTTCGTGGATAGTAGAGGGTTTGTTAGTAAACTTTAAATATATCAAATACAGACACATGCACAATAATTTATACAGACACATGCACAATAATTTATACAGACACATGCACAATAATGTATACTTGCGCAGGAAAGGGTTTATACGTGGATGAAGACTTGGAGCAGGATGAAGAGATAAGATATTCTGCAGTTCGCAGGGATACCGATACTTCCAAACTTAAATCCTTTATGAATGTGACAAGCAGTGCACATTCTTTTGATCCGGTTACCAGGCTAGGCAGCATTGATACCAAGGATGTGCCGGTGTGGTCATCAACAATGGTATGGAAATGCGACCTTACATATGCTGTATTCCCACCATTTGGCACGATTTTCGATCTGCAGTTTTAGCATTAATATTTATACTACTCCTCTGGTAGTTTTTCTTAAACTACATGCCTTATAAACTTTACCATAGGGAGTAAGTTAGTAAATATAGCAAAAAGAATAATGTGCACCTTGGTCTTAAATTTGCATGAGTGTATCCCACAATCAAACAACTTTGGCTGTATGCTATTGTCATTGTTTTAACTGGAATAAGTTTGGTGAATCTGTTCCCTTTCCTCATGAATATGCCACATGTATTTTGTAGCTACTAGGTTTGAGTGAATGTATTAATTCTTCATTTGGAAATTCTGAGAGGTTTCCATTCTCTGAGATATCCGAACTGTAAGTGACTGTGTTCAGAATTTAAAGTTTAATAAGTAGATCTTCTAAATACATTCAGCAACACCTTCTCTTAGATGGTACCAATTTATGAAACAATAAATAATCTAATGCATTAATTTGTGCCCATATTTTTTTAAATGCTACCATCCACTGGTAAATATATCAGTTTGTATTTTTGACTTTCAGGATGAAGAATCATCTTCCCATATATTTGGTGGTACCAATTTACCCGTCACTGCTGCAACTAGCGAGCTAGCATCGGAATACCAATCAAACAAGCTTTTGCCTGCTGATGCCAACAGGTGTAATTTTGTTGTTGTTGTTGCATAGGTCGCAAGTTACATTTTTTACATATTGGTTGATTCGTCATGGACGCATGCCTCTCCTTAGTCCTTATATGTAGATGAATTACTTGATCCCTAAGTAATACCTTATCTATAAGGAATATTGTCTCCAATTCAATAGATAGTCTTAACGAATCCCACATGCCCAGCTAATGGCCTCACACTCTTTATTTGGATCACTAGGGACGCCTTATCCTTGTATCTTACAGTTACTGAATGCCACTCTTTGTACTTTGTGGGCTCTCTAGGCCACCTGTCATATACTCATTTTCTAGCTATGGACTTGTGGTGACCAATTTGGTTGCACATAGAATATGGTTTACCTCAACTTTGTGTGCCAGCTTGTCTCAGACTGTATGTACGACTTATATGTACTGTTTTTGTTCAACTAATTCGCTATTCTATTACTGTGGTTGATACCGCTGGCTTACTAGATGATTGTCTTGTGGAATAAGCTACTCCCTCTGATACATAATAATTGTCGCTCAATCGGATGTATCTAGCACTAAAATATGTTTAGATACATAATATGGATAGGAGGGAGTAGTTTAGGTCATGTTTGGGCTAGCTGTACTGCAAATTTATCTCAAGCGTAAGATAAAGAGTGCATGCACTAGCTTGTTAGTACTATTTTTGTCTATGAGTTCCTATTTCTGTTTATGACATTTCATTTATTGGACTTCAATCTATTATTGATTCGTCCTCATTGTTTACCATTCGGGTTATTTAACTGGGAAGTCCATTATTTACTGCCCCAAAGATTGATTCTCTAGGATTTAGTGATTGACATCTGGGTCCTATTTTATCACATAGTATTCATCTGGATTGCCATGTAGTCTGGCCAAGGAAATTGATGACTTAGAATGGCGTACATATGCAAAGTTGTTAAAATTTCCAAGTATACAGGGGGTCTTATATTTTAGATGAAACATAAGTTGAAAACATAACTTGCGGGTTATGACTCAACTGGAAGAATGCTACTAAGATACAGGTTTTACCTTGAGTACGGAACATATGTTATTCGCCACTTAGGCTTATAGAATTATAGATGTGTTCTCTCTGGTGCTGTTCTCTCAGTACGACATCTGCTTATCGTAGTTTCCTGAAATATGGTTCATTAATAGGCATACCTCTATGGTTTGCTGGGGGCTACCACCAATTTTTTCAATCTGGAATTGTGGTGCTTATGCTATGTTTTTGCACTTAAATCACTAATTAAATACCATAGGCATACCTCTATGGTTTGCCCTGCTGTATACCTGCTTGCTTTTTCTAATTTTCTGCTCATTATCATAATATTGTGGACATCCCTAGCAGGGACATTCTAGGATAACAGACTTAAGTAGAAATATATTGATCTCTAGCATGCCGATTGACACATTACTATTAACCTTAGGCTGGATGATAAGCGAAGTAAAGATAGCGGCGGTGACAAAGACAACAGGAACTTGCGACCTGAGAATACTGTAAGCTTCCCTCGTTGATTACATGAGCACTACTCGTGCCTAAATCCAGTCATTTTTTTAATATAAATATGAAAGCGTGTTATTTCTGTACCTGAATTCACATTATCTTCTTTTTTTGTTCACTAGCAGTTATCTCAAGGGGGTAAGCCGCTGATTTCTGAAGGTGAGCAGAAAATTTATGCCTCAGTTGAAAGTTTAATAAATTAATGCCCTTGCCCTCTTTAAAATTTATTGTTGTCACTAGGATTTCATGGGTGGCTGTTAGCGCTATCATTAATGGTTATTCTTGATTTTATGGGTTTGGTCTGGTACTTTAGTCCTTTATGAGATGTTCAATTAGAAAATAAAAGATCGTGATGTATTGTTCTGTTACGTTGCATTTGTTGACCCATGATAAATTGTATCTGTTAATCATAAATCATCACATGAATGTATTCAGTTGTGGATACAGCAACTAACACTTCAATTGATGGAATCATTTCGGGTACGTTTGGTTGCATGGCTTTTATGGGCATAGCCCCGCTAGCCCAGCTAGCTTAGCTCGTCCCTGGCAACCTTGCCCTTGCATGTATGTTTGGTTGCATAGCTTTTGCTAGCAAGAGAGAGGCTAGTCATTTGGATTGAAGTTGTTGCTTTTGGAGGCAATCAACCAACAATAGGAACTTTATACGTATACATGCACATACGGCCGGAGGCTCGCACGTATACGTACCAAACTACCAATGGACCGAGCGGTTAGTTACGGACTCTTCAATCCCGTGGACTTTTTCGTCGCTCGATCCGTTTTTGCCGTCGAAGGCGAGCCAAATCGGCTCTCCCGGCCGAGCGAGGATTTTCTGGCCCGATGAAGCTAGCTTGTCCTCAAAAGCAAGATTTTATCTACATACCAAACGCATAGTCTAGCCAAGCTAGGCTATAACTGAAATTGCTGGGGAACCAAACATACCCTTCTTCACTAGTCTCTGCCAAGTGGATTATATTTCGTATTTCAAGTTTTTAGCTTCTTGAATCACCTTACCATTTTTAACGGAGGGAATAGAGTTAAATCCACTCTTTGTTTTTGTTTTTGTTATTGTTGTTATTGTTATCATTATTATTATTTGTTGCTACACTCTTGGTTTATTTCACCCATTAAATAATAAGCTGTCTATATGTTTGACGCATGTGCACTTGTGAAGTGCTTGAACTTACCGCTTGAAGCTGTTTTGGTTTGACACTGTTTCCTCTAGAAACAATCTTAGTGGCCTTGTCAATATCCGTTATCTTCAGCTTTAACACTCCAAATTCCATGAATTGTTTTGAGTTGCAAGCATATGATAAGTTTTGTAATCTTGTGACAGATTTGGAAGGGGCATGTTCAAGGTCGTGTACATCTGAGCCTTCATCTTCCGGCCAAGGAGACAAGTTACCAGATTCTGCTGTGCCCAGCAAACTTCCTTCAACGTCTGAATACGTGAATTCTTCTCAAAGACCCGGTAGTTCTACATCATCAACATCCGAGCGTGTTGCTGCGAACTCAGCTGCAATTGCGCCAGGCTTGTCACCAAGCTCTTCGATGGGATCTCTTAGCTCGGACAAATCGAGTTTGAACCCAAATGCTAAGGTTAGGATGTGATGAAGATATGTGTCTTGTATTTGGCCATGTTCTTTTTGCTTACCTGTGTCAAAAGCATTGAAAATTGCTATTTTTGGACCAGGAATTCAAGTTGAACCCGAATGCAAAGAGTTTCACTCCCATTACTTCTCCTCTGAGGCCACCTCATCCTCCAGCGGCTGATGCAACATACTATTATCCTAATAACATGCCAACTACTCCTGGACCTGGTTTACCAGTTGGCATGGCGGTGAGTTTCTCCTATATTTAACACACATTTGCTTAGTTATTTACCATTATATGAAATGGGTGCAATATTTGAATATAAATGTAGTTATCTTAATTATGAACCTACTTATCGAGTTTATTTCGAAAGAATCGTGAAGAGTGGCAGTGGTGTCAAGTGGTTGATTTGGCACTCAAGTTTAATATACCTACTAGTAGCTGTCAGTGTTGTAATAATTCTTATTGAACAGCTTTCCTAGGGTGTGCATAGGCACAAGGTGAAGGGTGTGCTTAGTTACAGAAAATTCTGCAACCAAGATTATCAGTTACAGAAAAGAATATCTTGGTCATGCTTCCAAGTGTGCTTTAAGTTGAACGAATTCCATACTATATATCTTAAATGATTCTAATTCCTTGAACATTTTAAGTACTATTTTGTCTCCCCTTGTAGAAAGGTTATGCTAACTTCTAACACACTGGCAGTGATTTGCACATCATTCTCTCGTGCTAACTATGCATTTATATATAAGCAAGTTTTGTGTTCCCTTACCACATTATGGTGATTATATTGCAGTTCCCGCAGCCATATGGTGGCCAGCCTATGGTTTACAATGCTCAACCTGGATCTTCTCCCCAGGGTTACATGCATCCATCTGGGCAACAGGTTAGACAGCTTACCTGAAAGTTCGCTATACGTTCTTGCTTTTCAGCTCCAGATACCATGTTGTGACTTGTTGTTCGATCTGCTGTTATGCTTAGTTTTCCAGTTCTTTAATTGGTTGTATCTAGAATTGCACAACTAGACCTCGGCTGGGATTTTATTCTGTCTGGACAGTTACTTGCCATGATGGCCTATGAGCTTGTACTTGCCTTGGCTGGGATTTTCTTATCTAGATTGGTATCCTTCACTTTCCTTTGGTTTGGACTGTGAGCTTGCTTTTCCATGTTATTTTTAGTTATTCCTTTTCCCACTGGAGTCAAGTTGGCCTGGTGGCTGACTTGCCAACTAATTGAATACAAGCTGCCTGATGCTATTGCTACTACCGTGCTACTTTCAGTGCTTCGGCTAACTAGCTTTGTTTTTTACCTGCGCAGCAGTACGGGCAGCAGATGATGATGGGGCAGACACGTCCTGTCTATTATTATGCACCTGTAAGTCAACATACCTGCCTTCTTATAAGTGACTGTTGTACATCTGAGCACCATTAATTTGTACTACATCATTCAGGCCCGCCCATCCTGATCGTGTTCCGCATCTGTTTCGCAGGAGATGCAACAACAATACAGAGGAAGGAACTTCTAGGTAGATGATTTTGTTATCGCTGCATGTGGAACTCTGCAGCGAAATTCTAATATGTTGGGATGCTAACCGGGCCAATGCGCTGTCGTAATGTGGTAAAAGAACTGGGGATGGTCTCTAACATCAACCATGTTTGTGTGTGGGTGTGTGCTGCCAGGGCGAAGCGCAACCGATGTCCCTCGGCTGTTGGAGTCCGAAGCGGGTTGACTTGTTACTATTTATACCATGGATGCGATGTTGTAAATTTAAAATGCCAGGCTGTTTATTTGTTTGATATCTACAAGTGTGGGGTCCGATCCTTTTGTAATACTCAACATATTTCTGATTTATTTAAGTAAGACTTGTGTGAGAATCCGAGAAACTGCAGTGGCTTCCTGATATCTGTTTTCGAGTCTTCCCAGTTTATGAAAACTTGAGACCTCCTTGCCATTCATTTTTTCTGTGATGTCAGTACTACCTTCATGAGACCTATAGAAAATACAACACATAGAGAACTTTTTTTGAACTCGTTAAATTTTATCGATTTGACAGAATTCTATGGGACAGGTTTGAACGGCTGAACAGCCGATCCAGAGAGAGCTGCGTGCGCTGGACATGTTCCAGTCTGCTGGGAATCGCATATGCATCTGACAAAGATTACACTTGCGCGCATTGAGAAGCTGAGAGTAACTTGCCTGATGATGCGCATTAAGATTATGTTGCCTGTTGTTGATATGGCATATCCTCTAGAGGTTGGTAGGCAGAGGTGCTAAAAATGGATGCAAGTTGGGGTGCAATCTGCCCAGTGTCCAGGAGCATCGACTCCTGCCGCTGCTGAAGACACCGTCTTGTTGCTGCCTGTCAGGAAGATGGGCTGCTGAGATCATACATAACAGCTCTGCGATGGCGACAGCAAGTTGGACCCCAGATGATTCAGCCTGTAGAGCAGATGAGACTTGAGGAGACGTCGCCGAGATGAAGTTGCTGCTGCTGCTGCTAGCTGTGAGTCAGTCCTGGGTTTCGAATGAAGATGCCAATGCCTGCTGGTGCTGAATGCTGAATGTTCCGCTCTGCAGACAGCGTGGACGTAGAAGACCGGTCCAGAAAGCCCGGAGGGTTCCAAGACTGATTTAAGATCCCTGATGGACAGTGAGTAATCGGGCAGCTCCCGATGGTCAGATGCCAAGTTCTCTAGAACCATGGTGACCTGACAAGTGTGCTTTTGCAGCACTGCGTTCGCCTTGACACGAACTAGTTCTCGCGCTTCTCATTCTGGTGACGAACTAGCCTCCTTCTGTCACCACGATGACTTGGAAGCTCCGCATATTCTGATGCAGCAGCTAGGACCTCCAGGTGGAGAAAAACTTTCATCTTAGTCTTCTGGGTTAGCATCAAACTGAACTGTTTGTCTGACGTAGAAATACGAGGTAATGAGACCAACGTTGAGAGGCTTTAGGTACGTATCCTCCACTATAGCCATTCGCACTTGCTTATTCAGGTACCTATCCTCTATAATTGTACTAGTTAGGGTTCTTTCTCAGCCCCTGGTGATCTCCTGGGCATACTGAATAGTCCCAGAACAATCTCGGCATTCAATTGTCAGCCAATCAACTCTCAACAGGCAGTTGTTGATTCAACAGAGACAGGTAGTATTGCAACTCACTGTCCCCTGTTAAGATTATGCCCTCTATATGTGTGTCATACTGAGGGCCTGCCTGCATCCAGTGTACTTAGTTCTGTCCAAGCCCCCTTTTCCGGACTGTAAGTTTGGGTACCGTTTAGGGTTAAAGCTAATCTCACGTGGACATCGTTCATTGTTAAAGCTGCACCCTCCACTGGAGGAGCTGTACATGACAGTATATATGTTCCTACCTGAAGCTCGATCTCTTCTTTCTACCGCATTCAGCTAACACTTATTTATGTCGATAGGCCGTCTCTGTTTACTGTGTCCTGTGACATGCAGGTGCGCCAGTCACCTGTGTAAAGTGGAAACGGATTGGGCGGTCACCTGTGTTTAGCGAGGAGAATGGCATAGGATGGAATTTTGTGCATCTGGGTCACATCTGCACTTGGTGGACCTCGCTGGGCTCTGGGCCCATGGGCCGTGACCAGAATTGGTGACTGCGCTGGTGGCTACAGCGATGCACAACAGAAACGAACTGAACCTGTCTCTCCTTCCTCTGTCCTTCTTCTCTGAATCTTCTTCTTCTTCCTCAGGGCAGTTGTAGTTCCTCTCCACCTCACGTCCCGGCGATCGCCGGCGGGCGGCAATGGAGTCCAACTATTGACACGACAGACAGCAGCTCCACACCAAATTTTCCAGTGGAAAGCTCTGCATTCTCTGCAGAATGCAGAGTGCATATCCACGAACACCAAGCGGGCGTTGGGCCTTAGCCCATCATCCACTCCACAGACCAGTATATAATGGCGATCCCGACCGCGCCGCCCCCACCTAGGGTTCCTTAGCCAGGCAAAATCGGTCGGACACCGGAGATGCGCCGCCGCCTGCCGTGTGCCGCCGCCGAACACCTCCCACCTCGCGCCTGCCTAGCGCTCCCCGTATGAGGATCGACCGCTGTTCCTGCGTCGCCACCCCCAATAAGCAGCAGCTCCTTCGGGGGCTGCAACCATCAGATCCCTGCCGAGGTCCGATCCACAATCAGGCAGCTCCTCTTCGTTCTGCGATCCGCAATCGAGGAAACCAGGCAGCTCCTTCCCGAGCCGCAGCCCAAAACCAAAGCGGCTCGCGTTCTACGAGCTGCACTCCGAATTCGACCCCCTTTCGGTCTAGATTACACGAGGAGATCGATTCCTTCTCGGTTTCAATCTCCTTGTCGCCACCGGAGGCGGAACCCGAGCCGCTGTATATCTGCCCAGACGGGCTCCGCCAGTTTTTAGCGGAGGCCAGCGATTCCTAGGAAACCGGGAAATTTTAGAGGAGAACAAGGAGTCCAGCAACTTGTGTGATGGCGAACCCTCATCTCCGGCGGCCGGCTGCCAGGTCCACGGCCGAACCATCTGTCAAAGGCCTCACCAGTTCTAGCCGATGGTCATCCCTAGCTATGCTTGTGAGTTACTTGTCCTGTTTTTTCCCCGAGATAATCGTTCCTCTAAATCCTCGTGACAGATAAAACGTAGTGAGTAGGAATCATAGTAGTAGAAATGAGTGCTCAAAATTGCTTTTTTGTGTGGAAAATCGCAGAATTTCGTTTTTGCTGGTGGGAAGTAGCAAACTTACACTTTTTTCTTGGAAAAATGCTACAAAATAGCGTTTTGGAGACTAGCAAATCAATTCTGATTTCTTTCCATGCCAAATACAGGAAGAACTGGAAGGCGATCAATATGATTGGCTCAGCAATTTGCCTGATGTCGTGTTGCTCAATATCTTAGAGCGACTTAATACCGCAGACGCCGCAAAAACCAGCATCCTCTCCACACGGTGGAAACAGATCCCTGCTATGCTCTCCAAAATTTATTTGTCGGTTGGTTCCTTTGACGCCGAGCGTGGCAGGTCAAAGTTGGCCTGTGATGATGTAGTTCGGGCCAACCACACCATGCTTGAAGCAACCAGGGCCATGCTAGAAAGCAGGGCAAATTTACACACTATTCATGTCCTATCCATGCAATTTTTCTTGGGAGATGGATCTGTTAACATTGGCAAGATGGTTGCTAACACCATAGCAACGAAAAAGGTTGGCTCTGTTGAGTTAACTCTACTGACAGAGAAGAAAGGCATCAATTGCATAGCTGACGATTTCCTCTCCTATGGGAGGCAGCTCAGTTCATTTGTTCATGCTTGTCCAACCACATTCAGTTGTCTCGCACGACTCAAGCTGGAGAATTTGAGGCTAGGAGAATCAGATTTCCCCAAAATTTTCAGTATATCCAAGCGACTGGAGTTCCTCTGCTTGTTCAACTGTGACGCGGGGTTTCTATCTTTTCTTGAAGTGGAACATCCGCAACTCCGTGAACTTGAGATTCTCAAGTGTGATTTTGAGAGGGTTGATCTGAAGTGGGTACCAAAGCTCACAAAGCTGACTTTTGCGTGTTGGCCATCTCAGTATGATCCTTTGTCTTTCAGTTTTGTCCCACTCCTCCAGACTGTGAACATCAGTAATACGGCTGTTTCATGGCATACGGTGCTCAAGTTAAGTGAATTTCTTGGCCAAGTTACCCCAAGTGAACTACATTTGAACTTTGAAAGCGAAAAGGTTAGTCTTGATGATGAACTCAATTTTATCTTGTCATCTTATTGTGAGGTGTCTTTCAAGTTGGTTAACATATTCGGCGTTGTCTTTTCTTTTGCAGATTTGGGTTAAACCTGAAGGTCCTAGAGAATTATTTTCGGTATTCCACAAATTAAGGGTTGTAAATTTGTCTGGCATCTCAGAAGAATGTGATCTAAATTGGACAATGTTTGTTCTCCAAGGTGCACCTTACCTTCAGGAGTTATGCATCAAGGTAATTCTTTGTAGCTAATGTCCAAATATTATCCCTTTCTGCTGCATGTTCAAGCTACAATGGTGTTTTTCTTGAAATGTTGGAGTAATTACATAGGTTTTGTTGTATTTCTGAATAGGGGCCGGGATCCCTCTCAGGACCCCCTAACATGTTCCAACAGGTTTGCTTCTTAATTTGTTTTTCGATGAAATGCAGGTGTGGGATCATCTATGTGAAATGGTAGAGAATGAGGAGCATAGGAAGATGCTGGCGTATAGTGAGGCAAAGAAGGATGCTTGTGCAGAGTGGGAAGCACCTTCATCTTGCTTCAAGCACCGCAATCTGACTGTTTTGAAGATATTTGGGTTTCAATCAGAAGACAAGTTTGTCAATTATATCATAGATGTCATAGAAGCCGCGGTCAGTCTTGAGGACATATACTTGTATGAGAAGCCAACGTGTGAGACGTGTAAGCACAAGACGCAAAAGGACAGATACCCACGGACAAACAAGCAGAGGATCACGCTTAGGAACATATTGAACAGGGAGACGTGCTCGCTTGTAAGGGTTCACTTCCCGAGTTCAAGAACCTGAAGGTCAACCATTGCAGCAAGTATTTGTGTTAGCTCTTATGTTATGAAGTGTTTATTTTGGCAATTGGATTGTATTAGTAGTAGTAAATAGTGCTAAAAATCTTAGGGAAGAAAACATTGTGTTCACTATAAGGTGTTTATTTAGTTGCGACTGTTTGACTACTCTAAATTAGTGTATAATCTGTTTTTCTCTCTTGCATGAAAGAGATGTAGTTTTGTGTTGATGTGCTGTCTAACAAGTGTTACTGTCATGCTTTGAGTAAAGGACATGGCCACTTGGCCAGTGGCTAGATAGCCATGTAACCGGCTGCGCTCCAGGGAAAGTAAACCATCCTGTAGAGCATGCAAATAGAAAACACTACGTTGAACATGGGTAAATATGAACCCGGTTGAGAAATGCATTTTCTTAATGTTTAAAATTTCTGCAAAAATGTTCACATGTACATCTGCATGTTCCATGTGTGCGTAGAAAGTTTCACGGAGAAACAACTTTTTACTTGATTTTCTCTTTTTCACGGAGGCAAAGTAAATAGTAATTTTGTCACGAAACTCATGTGTAGGGCACATCTGTTTTGCATCTATGCATGAAAATTTTGTTTCAATTTTTTTGGACATGTTTTGCATACCACGTTCCAAATAAGAGGGCTCATATGTACCCTTGGTTCTAGTATGATGAGAGAAGAAAGGAAATATGTTGGTGACAGGGTTTTAGAGGTGAGCCTTGTTTGGAGACCGACGTGTTGTTCAGCATATCTTGCCTCAATCTCCTCTGACTAAGCGATATGTTGTTCTTGATCTCCAAATCTCGAGTAGACAGTCTGCAAAAGCTCTTTGTTGTTGTTGTTGTTGTTGTGAGCGTGGGCACATTTTCAGCCGATTGTATTTTAGTAGTACTTTTTTATCGGCGACATCCGCATGCCCCATAATATTTGTTCGATAGGCGACATCCGGCAATATATACCAGGCCAGGTTTTAGCAGTCCATGGTGTTGTAGTCTTCCGCGGTAAACAAGGCATAGAAATATCGTGTGTCTGTGCGGTATCCAGATCCACGGCTCACTGCCATCGCGTGCCTCGTCCAGTGAAGATTTTTCCATTGATGGCCTTGCCCTTGCGAAGATATCCATCGTAGCCCCTCAATTGATTGACAATTTCATTTGTGACAATTTCATTGACACCTAGATAAATGCAAGGCATATGGAGACATGAATTCCATGAAAGTATAGAGGCCACCACATTAGCATAGAGGCCACTGGATTTAGTAAATTCACCTAGGATAAATTTAGCAGCTTGCTTGGTCGGCAGAACCGGTCTGTTTGTCAATTTTAATTTGGAACGTAATGGGGCTCGATCAGCAACCCCGTTAGGAGTCAAAAGTGGTGAGCGTCCAATCATTGTGTATCTCTATTTTGTCTTCAACCGAGTCTAAACTGCAAGCTTGTGGTGGTGATATGATCAAGGAAATTACCGGCGCTAGCTTTGATGGGTTCAGAGTCAGAAACTCGCTGGATGCAAGTGGAGGTATCATCCATCGTAGCCCCTCAATTGATTGACAATTTCATTTGTGACTGATTTCGTTGCGCGGCTCACTGGGCAGACCTGGAGATTGCTCACTCTCAACCTGATGCTGACAAAGCCCGCTTTCTGCTTGACTTGTTCCAAAGTAGGAGAAAGCCTCCCTTGGTGCCAATGGCTGGCCGTTGCGCATAGTTCCTTAGTCGGTTTCCGCCTAAAAAGGCCGTCATATAATCATAAACGTGTGCAAGTTTTGTTTCTTGGAGACAAACGATGTTGCAAGGAGTTGCTGCAATAAGCTCGTGCACAGAACTTTGTCGATCGTGGCAATTGAGACCTCTGAGGTTCCAATCAACAATAGCAAGATTATGAAGTGGATCAATCATTGAACAAATGAGAGCACTCGCATTTCATCATCAGCTAGAACATAACATGAAGGTTCATAACAGACAACAGATGACATAGCATCAGCAACTTGGAGAAGTCTGGGAACAAATGGCATTGCTTGCCAGGCATGGTCGCATGGACGCTACAGAGACACACAAACTAACAGAAGGAAACATCAGGACAGGGGCACACTCGCAGCAGCTAGCAGCTAACATAAGGATGCATAATATGACGATAATCAGGCTCAGCAGGATCAGCAGGTAGCAGTCAGACGACCAGGTCATCAGCCGCCGTGGCATCAGCAGAGAGAATCTCGGGCGTCTCTGTTCCTCCATGGCTCAGCAACGCCTCTTCCACGGCTGTTGCGTGATCGCAATCAATCCTGAAGAGAGCTCGAAGAGCTACCACTCTGATCGCCGGCAACTGTCCCTGAAACATGTCAACATATTTGGTGATAGCCGCCTCCGTAACAGAGCAGCGCCTCGGCGAGCTGCACAACTGGGGTGGTGGTCCTGTTCTTTGCCTGGAGCCGTAGCTAGCTCGGAGCGATGGGAAGGCGAAGGATCAGACGAGCGTCTTGCGTCTGGTCGTTGGCGGGCGCGGTGGAGCGGAACCTGGGGCCTGCAGCAGAGGTCCCTGTCGTGGCAGGATGAGCGGGGTGCTCGGCATGATCGTGTTGCCCGCGTCATCGCGGAGCCTGTGTGGCGTCGACCTTGCTCGGCCCTGTGACCCGGGAGGCGTGCGGTCGGACCACGGCAGCGTTGGAGTAGAGCCGCGGTCCGGTGACGGTGCACGGAAGTCGCCGCGACGACCTCGTCTTCAACCTCGGACGCACGGTGTCGTCGCCCCCGTCAGCAAAACCCAAGCCGTCATGTCCTATAGGTGTGCCGTCGTCGACTACGTCCGGAAACGGAAGGATTTGAGTTAGAACTCAAGGGATCGTCACGCACAAGGTCATCTTCCTCCTACGGCCGGGCGCGCGGTGTCGTCGTCCCCGTCAGCCCGCGCTTCTCCAAGCCAAGCCGTCATGTCCTGGAGGTGCACCATCGTCGAGTATGTCCAGAACTGGAAGGATTTGAGCTGGAAGACGACGGCTCGACCAAATAGTGTTGGCCGTGCGAGCTCGGCAGCCGGGTAGGCGCGTTCGTGCTCAAGTTCTTGGTCGCCGCTTGGGATGGAAGGAGGTGCTGGCCACCAGCTCCGCGAGGGGACTGATTTCTGCTGCTCCTCGTCTCGCTGCTGGCCGGGATAGCATCCGTTGCAGCTGTGGCCGTGATCAGCTTCTGCTCCTGCTCTTGGTCATGGCGTGGCCGTGGTCAACTTCGACCCTAGTGTGGCAAATTGTAGGTTTTAGAGTCCATCAGTTCGTGCTGTTTCAGAATCCATCGGTTCGATCGTAGTGTGGGAAATTAAATGCTCTAACCAAAGTGCAGCAAATTGTGGGTTTCAGAGTAGCAACAACAAGGAGAGCGACGCATGGATGTACAGGCGAGCTAGCTGCTTTTGTTCGTTGCTTGTGAGTTGTGAGCATGGCGCTGGCCGCTACGCGTGCCGGTAGCCGCCCCTCGTGGTGCAGCGCGCGGCCAGTACAGCCCAAAGGTCCCGCTCGAGGTGTTGTCGCCCACATCTTCAACCTGCAACTCGCCACCCGGCCGCGCTCCTCCGCGGCCTTGGCCGGTACGCTCTCTCCGTCGACTACTTCCGTGCCGGAACTCCTCGAGCAGTGCAGGGCGCCTTGAGGTGCGGGACCTCCTCTGCATCAGTACATCCTCGCCGGACGCTGGCTCGACACCCATGGCCGACCTTGTCACTTGCGCCATAAGTTGTTTTTCTTCTAAAAATGGAACCTACATGCTCTCCTGATCACGTTCATACCCTCGGCTGCAGATGGCGACTCTCTCCAGCGACAAGATCGTAGATATAGTAGCGGTGGCGAACAACATACAAGGCTTAGATTCATTCTGAAGCGGCGCGGCTAGATATTTCATAACATCTAGTATCTCAGACCAGTCAGTGTGCTTTTATAGATTAGTACTTGCCTTACAATCAGCCAAGCAAAGGGATCTGATATGAAGTTCGCCATACATTCTTGCTCACTCCACCCATCATGTTTCGACTTACTGTTTGATCTGCTGTTATGCCTAGTTTTTTCCAATTCTGTAATTGGTTGTATCTAAGAATTACAGAAGTAGTCCTCGGCTAGGATTCTCTCCTGTCTGGGCAGTTACTTGCCATGATGTTACACATTGGAGTCGTTTTGCTTTGGTTTCGACCGTGAGCTTGCCTTTGCATGTTATTCTTTTCCCATTCGAGTCAAGTTGCCTGGTAGCTGACTTGCCGACTAAATGAATACAAGCTGCTGAGATCACTGATGCTATTGCTACTATCCTGCTACTTTCAGTGCTGGGACTGACTAGTTTTTTACCTGCGCAGCAGATGATGATGGGGCAGACACGTCTTGTCTATTATTATGCACCTGTAAGTCGACATGTGATTGTTGTACATCCAAGCACAATTATTAAGTTGGACTGCATCAGTCAGGCCCAAGGAAAACCGCCGATCCTGATAGTCACAACAATACAGAGAGGAAGGAACTTCTAGGTAGATAATTTTGTCAACGCTGCAACATGGAACTCTGCAGCAGCGAAAACCCATATGTTGGGATGCTGACCGGCCAAATGTGCTGTAGCGCGGGAAAGAACTGGGGGTGGTCTGTCTAACACCAAACCGTGGGTGTGCGTGAGGGCGTGCTGCCAGGACGAAGGGTTCCTCGGCGGTGTTCAAGTCCCAAGCGGGTCAACTAGTTACTATTTATACTGTGGACACGATGCTTTAAATTTAAAATGCCAGGCCGTTTATTTGTTTTCTCCCCGAATGATATTTACAGGTCTGGGTCAGTTCCGTTTGTAATACCCGTGTTGTCAACATCTTTGTGATTTAAGATTTGTGTGAGAATCCAAAAACTGCAGTGGTCTGGGTACCGCTGATATCTTTTACCGAGTTGCCCAGTTTATGAAATCTGAGACTTCCTTGCCATATGTTCATTTTCTCTGATGTCTTTCGGTGTTCTCCGCTTTCTTTATGAATCCTGTGGTCACTGGGGCCTTTTTTTTATGGAGTTAGAGGGGATAAGATATGATTTCACAAAGTAGAACTGATCAGAGGCTCTAATTCTGGTTCAATTCCGAACCGTAAAATCAAGTGCTGGCAACAAGTGCACTCTGAAACATAACATATTTTAGCCTTGTATTTTGACTATAGTAACTCGGAAGTAGAGTGGTACTCCCTCTGTTCCTAAATGTAACATTTTTAGCATTTTCTGTCCCACATGTTTGTAGACATATTTTAGTGCAAGGTTCATGTGAATCTTGCACTAAAACAAGTCTAGGAGTATATGGCTAGAAAATGTTAAAAATGCTTATATTTAGGAACAGAGGGAGTACCGTATAATGATATAACTGTACCAGCATGAATGTTGAACAAAGATAGGTTCATCACCGGGTGGAGGCACCACCAAAAATCGGGTTTACTTTTGCAGCTATTCTTCCTCTGTCGGACTGAGCGTCTGAATTTCAGGCCACTAACATCCTGAACCCAACACGCCGTCAGTCACAGTCGACCTGCAGTGGGCGCTCCGGACTCAGGTTCAGGTCTGGCCGACATCTACCACGCCGCCTTGAACGTGGAAAACTAGATGCTTCTTCCTCGGCACCAGATACCAGGCACGCGTGCCTTCATTGAATAGGCGTGCAAGGATATCGCTGTCACCTTTCTTCAGTTAACAGACGATTGAATAGGCGTGTCACGAATAATGCTCACTGAATTTGTTCTGAACTTTGCAGGCTGCCATAACGAATAGGGTGACAGCCATTGAGGTACCTTTCTACAGTACTACATTCATCTTACAAATCCTGCAAATTATCAGCAGTGTAACGGTTTGCGTACAGGCTGATCCAGCCATTTGGTAAGTTCACGTTTTCAGCGGAGGATGGACAGGTACATGATCATCCTGTTGTCTGCAAGTGCATCAAGAGTGGAGGAATGGACTGGGACATGATCATTCGGTCGATAAGACGACGGCATTGTGTGCTCCTGAACAGGTACTGATAACTGGCATCTAACAACATAGGACATAATGCACAGTGTATGTTCACCATGATTCAGAGAATCTGATCCGATCTTGATCATCTTGCAGATCTTCAACCTGGGGCACAAGTCGACGCCTCGTCACGGGGACCAATATGCACCCGTCGGCGGCGCTGTTCGGCCTCGGCGACGGGGCTCCGGCGGTGGAGGAGCTGTTGGAGAGCGCGGACGGGTTCGCCCGGGTGCGTTCCTGGAGCACAAGCACGAGATCGTGCGGATCCTGCAGGGGAACGGCCACGTGTGCGGGATGATGGGCGACGGCGTGAACGACGTGCAGCCGCTAGAGAATGTCGACGTCGACATCCCAGTTTCCGACGCCGACGGCCGACGTCGTACTACCAGAGTCCGGCATCGGAGTCGTCGTCTGCGCGGTGCTCACCAACCACGCCATCTTCCAGCGCATGAAGAACTAACACGGTTGCACAGTCCCTGATACCAACACTGCAATTTAGTTCTAAATCCTACGAAATTCCTTCAAATCAAATAGATTTTGGCTCGTTGGACTAGACACTCCCATTCTGAAAAATATAATTCAAAAATATTTTAAATGTCAAAAAATCCAATAAAAAAATCGGACGTACATCCAGACATTTGTGCCCACGCACAAAGTTTCATGAAAAAAATTACATTTTATGTGTCCTGTGTACAAAAGACAAAATTTTGTGTTACAAAAACGACATACCACCTGACATTTTTTGGTCTTTTTGACACGGGCCACAAGAAAATGTATTTGTTCATGAAATTTTGTGTGAGCACGGAATGTTGCTATTTCACCAGATTTTTTTTTCATTTTTTTGATATTTTGAAACATGATTTTGAACAGTGAGAGCAAATGCTCCTATGACTCAAAATGGAGTTCCGTTAAAGAGTCTGCTAGAGTCTCCTTAGCTATAATAAATCACATATTTCTTAAGATGGCATGTTGATACTGATCTAACGACATATGGTTGTACTAAGTGCATGTATAATGATTATTATTATTACGTAAAATGATCGATGAGGTGAAGGAGAGCGAAATTAAAAAGAGTATTGTCTTACATTAAATAACTAGCATAATATGTCTCACCACAAATTTAGAATATCTAGTTACTAGGAATTGCATGTAATGTGGTGGGTTCAATTCTCTTGTTATCGATTATTTAAATTCGCTGGAAACCTTGTGAACACAAATCGTGAGCTCGTCCCCGTCTTTCTCACCTCCGGAGGCACCGGATTTGCACCATCCTGGAAGGCCATGTTCTCCTGCTCTAGGCTCTCCTTGGATCTCATACAACATAGAAACCACCCTATGGCTAGGCTGATTCCTATAATTTACTACGAGAAAGGTTGGAGTTCATTGCTGTTTGGAATCGCGGCAACTACACGATGGCATCGCCGTGTAATTTATTTGATGTTTCACCCTGATAGATCTAGCAGATCTAGCCAGAGACATGATAATTTAAACATTTTTTGCCAATATTTATACTATACTTTTATACATATCATAGTTAATTTATTATAGTACAAGTCCAATTTAAGTAATATATTTTGTACTTAGCGACAATAATATTTTTAAATATTAATTGTGACACTCTTTTGATACACATTTCTAGCGTCTATCATTGAAAATTTGCACAACATGCTAAATTTAAACTCTGTAGAAAGAAAGAAGTTCATTTTTCTGTTTTAGACAATGCCACTATATCATGTAGGATTTAACAAACAAAAGTAACATGATACCATGGCTCGGAGATTAATTTTTGATACTTCATAAATTATATTATATGTATTTTATTAAGGAAAGTATTTGTAAAGGGTACGCTTCAACAAATATATCTTGATAGCAGTTTCTAGTATAAACAAGTATACTTGTATATAGCATTTTATAAGGAGGCGTAGCATCTAATGGCGGGATTTAGTTACAGATCGGTAACTTTTTGGTACAATTCAAGGGTTTTGCGGTGATAAGGGTGGATATGCCTCCAGCGTAGGTAGTGAAGGCGATTTGCTTTGGGACATTCGAGGAGATTGTTTTGGTTGTATATCCTCCATACTCTAAAATAAGACATTCTTTAGTACCTGTGTTTTTTAGAAGTTGTTATAGGGATGAAAATTCACAACTTGTCCGACGCTCGATGACTCGATGAGAATATCATCGACAACGAAACATGTGCTAGTTTAAATTAAATCATGTGTTATTCTATGTTTAATTTGATTTTGGCTGGGACTCCAAAACCCCTTCGTAATTTTGTGAAGTTAGATGTTTTGGATAACGAGGCAAGTTCATGATTATTTCTATAATATAAATCATCATTAAAACAACTACCATCATGTGGAACTCAAATATACTAGATTTGTTAAACCATATAAACAGTAGCTGAGGTACACATTGGTGCAGCGACAATTTTATGAACTTTTGGCATTTCAAATATTAAAATTTAGTCTTTCAAGAAAATCAAACTTTTGGCGACCAAAGAGTATCTTTGAATTTCAATTGCTCAATACCTGATTTTTTTCTTAAGAACAAAATCGATGTAGTTTCTTCTTTCCTATATCCATTAGGGTCGTGCCAGGGCCTATGATAGAGGTCAATCTCTTTGTGCTAAACTATAGTTGGTATGTGCGATGCATATGTCTGTGGTTGATTAATTTCATGGTCTTCATGTTTTATATGTATTTAATCAATGGAATGACTTGTGCGCATCTCTTACACAAGCTGGTCACTTATGCATCCGATCTATCAACACCAACTCTCGGAAAATGTTTGTACCAGGATTGGTCCACATTGACTAACTGACTGATGACGGGGCACACTTCACTGTCCACCAGTGTAATCCGTGAAGAGCACAAGGTGGGTTGGGGAGGAGGTAATGTATGGAGGTCGACAATAGGAGAGTGGCCAAGGCGCCATCATATCATCAGGATAATCATTAGGCCGTTGAGCTTTCCGGTTTTGGTCAGTGTTGAATTAATTCATATATCTTGTAATATTGTCACGGGCTAGATGTTTACACCATTGTCATCGTCACGGGCAAGAACAAGATTCTGCAAAACTGCGTCCAGCTTCTAAGTTTATAGGAACTTGTAACCTGAAAATGCTATAAAATTGGAATTGGGTACTGAAATGCTGAAGGTGGGAGAAGCCCTGACACTGATTGTTGATTGATTGTGTACTTAGAGTAAGAACTTGTTGTGATGTTGACAGCAGAAGGAAAGGATGTCACAGTTTTGGGGGTAACCGATTCCTATTTCAGTAAGTAGAGTAGAAAATGACGACCAAGGTTCTACGGCATTAACTTGCAGCATGGCGTTGATCTATCTAGCATCTGTACTGTCGTATTTTTCCTCTGCATGCATTTCTGAAAGACAGTACCTAATTTGAGGTGCAAAATGCAGGTAAGAAAGGGAAGAAAAATAATAATGTGAAGTCGATCGATATATGCTTGTTTGTCAATTTCATGCATGGATCTAACTATAATCTAGAATGTACGTGCTTCACAGGTTAACCACATTTGTGTCGGGCAATATTTCAAGGCTTCCTTATTACAAACTGAATTTGTAGGGAAGGGGTGGTTACAGTAACAACGCAGACCATTGGTTAGGCATTTCTGCCGGTTGATGGCAAAAATGTAGGGAAGGGGGTTACAGTAGCAGACAATTTGGAATCAGACAACTCCCTTGGTTCTGAGCCAAATAGCAGCAATGTAGGTGAAAGTTCAGATGGGGCATGCTTCATCCCAACATCATTTCCTCACTCCTCAGACAGGTTGATGTTTTCTGCATATAGGAGTGCATGTTGACCTGACGGACTACACAAGCTGAACAGAAGAGCACAAAGAGACAAAAGATAATTAATCTTCTGCTAGAACATAACACAAAAGCTGCTGTATAGTCACAATATCTAATCATGCTTATTTTCCTCCTGGAAGATGGAATTGTAATCAGGGCACAACGCATTGCAGGCACAGTAATTATTTTCTCCCATCACTGTCATCAAGCATTTGGTTTTAACCTCTAAAAGTAAAAGGTGCAACATATAGTACTTTTCTAAAATAATAATTATTTCCTCCATATCGTCAGGAAGCCAATAGCACAAGCTTCAGTTGAAGGGAAACCAAGAGTACATACACGGTAGCTACTGAGTTATGTTGTTCAGGAATTCCTTGAAACTAAAAGGGTGACAAGATATATGTCTACGAACTACATATCATAGTTACATCCTTCATCTCATTTTCTGAATTAGGACCGGAAGATAACCACAGAAGGCGAAGCCAAACCCAACTGCTCGGTTGTCTGCTTCCACTCCTCAGCGGTACGTGGATATCTTGAGGACATACCTTTTGATCTTGGGATCCAAGTCACCACAGCGGCCACACACCTTCCTGTCGTGTAGAGATATCTCTGCCATATTGACCGCAACTTTCGCGACACGTCTGATGTATCGCAGGAAGTAGTTCTCTGGTTGGAAGTCATAGATAGTAAGCTTAACCAGATTCTTGTGCTTGAGACCAGGGGCATAGGGTTTCCACTTCACTTCTTCCTTTTCACAATAAGCACGTTTCTTCCGAAGCTCTTTGTCTGTCTCCATTATGCACCAATGGTCCCATACTGTGATGCACATCTCTTTTAGGAAGGGTGCAGCTTCAAGAAAAAACATTGTCCAAGAAAAATCACACCTTCAGGAATGTTCTCCAGATTGACTTGCTGTAGTTTGCTGAGCACAAGAGTGAGCAATTTCGGGCTTTCTGGTCTAATCCAAATCTGGTATACAAATAAAAAACTGAGTGCAAGTTGCAAATAACTTACATTCTCAAGTGGCAGAGAAGATCAAGTTAAGTTACCATTGTTACATTTAAAACTGAGTGCAAGTTGCAAACAAGTTATATTCTCAAGTGGCAGAGAAGATCAATTTAAGTTGCATATAACCAATCATAGAGTGGTAATGGACAGATATGATTCAAAAGACTAATGCATACCTTCTCACATTCGAAATTCAGATGCAGATCCCGGATGGAAGGGACATTAACAAGGAGCTGACTTAACTCAAGGGTCTTTTCCCAGCTGACGCCAGTTTTGGCGATGCTTAGCTTTGAAAGCTGTGGTACAAAACCAAAATACAAGGGATCTCCTTCACAGAACCAATTATTATAGATCACCCGTTGGAGTTTTGGTAGACATGTCAGCTCAATCCTCTCAAAAAATCCAGAGTCAACCTCAAGCTCAACAAGCTGGGCATGTTCTAGCTGCACCACAGAACGGATCCCTGAGTCGCAGTGAGTTAAATGCAAAGACTCCAAGCGCTTGCAAGCGCTGAGGAGGTCAGGAATGCCCAGTTGATCAAACCTCAAATTGCGCAGCCAGAGGCGTGTGAGGCCAGCAAATGCATGTGGACAAGCACCAAGGAAAGTACTGAACTGGCTTGCAAAGTGGAGGAGATCGTCAGGAGAGCAGTTACCATAAGCCTTCTCCATTACCATCTCAAACTCCGCCGCGTCAACTTTCTGGGTGGTCAAGGCGCGGGCAACAGAGTTTCCAATGGAGACGGCGTCATGATCCGTCAAGACGAATCTGATCTTGAGTTTGCTGATGGTGATTTCCTGGCTCCTGGTGCTCAGGATATTATCCGTTACATGAGCCACGGCGCGGCTGATTCAGAGAGTGTCGCTGATGCAAAATTCATGGGGTCGTTTGTGGTGACACGAAATGGAAGCAACACTGATGAACAAGTTTGAGAGCCTGGTGGGGACCTTCAGCAATGGTTTGGAGAGGATGCAGGTCCTTATAACATCGAGTGTGTCCACCCTCTCCAGGATGTTCAGCAAGAGGTCATGGGGCAGCTTGCTGAGCCTGTCCCCCGCGGATTTGTCGCGAGCTGGTTTCTGCATTGCATTTATGAAGAATAGTCTGAGGATGAACCATACGAGAGGGACAAACAGCAAGAACAAAAGAAGAAGCAAAACTTACATTGCGTCTGCGGTGGCCGTTCTTGTTCGTCATGGCTGACCGTATCGACAACTGCTGGGCGTATTGACGTGATGTTGCTTCCTGTGGCAATCAGAAACGCCGACTTATTTGCTCTACAAGAGAATCCTGGAAACCGGAAAGAACAGAGAACATGAAAGGACATTCAGTGGCGCTTTTGGTGCGTCTAATAAATGCCTATGAGCTGCCTGACACAAATCACTACAGGGACAGTGTATGTGCTAATCTGCACCTTCACTGGTATAAGCAAGCATAATTGTAAAGCATAAGAATGTAGATCTTCAATGGTATGAAAAGTGGAGCGTAATTTAGAAAGAGCAGCATATGGATAATGTACATTCTACCATATAAAAGGAGCATTCCTAATGACTAAACTCCATAGTAAGCCTGTCGGCATTCGGCAATGTTCCCAATTTTGAAAAAAAAATACTCATTATATTCTATTCTTTAAAATCTGACCACAAGTAGGAAAAGAGAAAACAGATTATAACTTCTCTATTTCAGTTTTCCCATGATGAGGAATATATTTCTTTGTTGACCCATCCGCAGCTGACTTCGTCCAGTTAATTTCCAGATCATTTGATCGTAAGGTAGCTACGAGTAAACAGGAAAGAACAGAGAATGGCTTCGGCAAAGACACCTGATATTCAGATATCAGAGTGCTCATTCCTGAAATTAACCACAGGGAATCCGTCCTTACCGCTGAGTCGGAGGTGGTGTAGGCGGGGAGCTACCGGCGGCCCATGCGGTTGTGCGACTAGGCGGCGGGGGCGTGGGTCAGGAGGGGCGGCGTAGAGGGGAATAGGCGGCGCCGGAGATGGGCAAGAACCTGGACGCGGCGGTGGAGTGGTGGCGCGGGGGGGTAGCAGGCGGCGGAGGAGGGCCGCGGAGTGGGCCGGAGAGGTGGAGCGGCGGCGTTGTGGGCGGAGAACATAGCCGCACCTGCCCTTTTTTGAAAATATACATTTTAAAGACGATTTCAAATGTCTACAAATTCTAAAATAAAATTTTACTTATAAATTTCCGCAAAATATGCTTGTGGAGCAAATTTTTGCGAAAAATAAGTTTTTATTCTAGCTCCATAATAAGACAAATTCCGATGCTAGAATCTTTTTTTTCAACACACATACCAAATAAAAAGTCTTTTTTCCGTGAACTGCATGCACATAAAATGTGGGTATGTACACCTGTAATTATATTGTATGAACTTTTTAAACATTCAGAGGTATTATCTTCAAAAACGGGGCAGATGCCCCATGTATCTTTAACTGTCGACTCCCCAATCAGGCCGGCAATCAGGTCGGGTATGGCCGGGTCGACCTATTTCAGACCCATGCCCGAATAATAAATGGGCGAGGTCTCTGCCCACGACCCTGCCCATGGGTCAGATAAAAGACCCATGCCCGTACCGGACGGGTCACCCGACCCGACGGGTCGCCCATCGGGTCTGCAGGCAGCACATCAAAATATAATATTTCAGCATTTCAAAACTGCATGTTTTAAGTGTACAAATGCATGAGTACATCAAAATGATCAAATCCAGTACATCAAATAGTCAAATTCAGTCCCCAATTTAATTTTTGTGCGAATATTCAGGAATCGAACCCATTGAAAAACGGCCTGACGTGCATAACAACCCATGGTGTCTACACGGGTAATGTTTCGCCAAATCTGGCCCTTTGACAAACTAAAGTCAGATCTTGCTTCTGGCCAAAACTATTTCCAAATATGGACCCTGATCTTGGTTCGGTGCCTTATACGGGGT
This sequence comes from Poa pratensis, assembly GCA_947311845.1. Taxonomy (NCBI): domain Eukaryota; kingdom Viridiplantae; phylum Streptophyta; class Magnoliopsida; order Poales; family Poaceae; genus Poa; species Poa pratensis. The sequence continues at coordinate 93,575,980 of CAMZMU010000034.1, forward strand.
GTAATGTTTTTTTTATGATGTACCCCTGTGGCATACATTACTTGTATTTATAATAGTAAGAATACATAATTGACACATATATGTAACAAAAGGCTAGGAAGATACAAGCAGTTGAACTGCTGCATACCGCTCTCGTCGCAACTAGTAATCACCCACTTCTTGGTGCTGAAGAAATCATTAGCCATGCGGCGGTCACGAGCAGCGATAACCACCAGTTCCGTGAGGCTGGATCTAACCTGATAAAAAAATTGGCCGGAGGAGCCCTTCGAGCCTCTTCAACGCTAGATCCAGGGCGAACGTCATCCCACCCTTCATCATGTGCCTGAATCTGGGGGGAGATTTTCACAGGACAGGACAGCCTATATATTAATTTATACCCTCCCATAAAATCCCATGAAGAGTAATGGAGACTTGGATGGCCAATGACCGCATGCAAATGCATGAGGAAGTTCTAATAAAAATTTGTTGGCTTTCATGCAATTAATTAATTTTGTTCTCTTTTATGCTACTTTTTCTCTCTCACCCAGGTACCCAAATCACCAAAAAAAAATCAAGCTAATAGTCTCTTTTTATCCAACAGGTTCAGTCATACTCCCTCCACCACATATTAGTTGTATATGACATCCAATAGGTATATGTCCAATTGGTGTTTCTTGTATAAACTCAGTCAAACTATTTTGACTTTCTAAAATGCTGGTCTAGGACAAAGGGAGTACACTGCAACCAGCGGAATTCGAATTCAGTTTGTAGTGCATCATATTTGTAAATATGGACCTATTTGCAGCATAACCAAAAACAATTACCATGCACAAGTCTGCATCAGACGTCCGATGCTAGAATGTGCTAATTTCATGGCTTATGGAACATCCCAAAAAAAATCCTATTTTGGAATGTAAAGAAAAATCATTATTTAATACCTATTCTTGGTTTTTTCCTACACTTTATTCAATTTTCAGAGAGTATTAAAAAATTGAGGATCTATTAAAATTTCCGTAACCTTGTTTGAACATTATGTAAGACTGTATTATTACGACCATCCAAAACTATAGATCTTGGGTGGAAAACTTTTGTACAAATCCAAAATAATTTATCTTCCATGTTGTTTTACTGCATTTGAATTTTGGACCTTCATTGAATTTTTTAGTGCAAATTCAATTATTAAACGATAGGTATAAAGTGACTTTCCCCAAGATCTATAGTTTTGGAAGTACTCCTCTATGCATACCTTGACCAAATGGATGAGAATTATCTATATATACAACGAATCTCTATGCCATATATGGAAGTACTCCTCTATGCATAATATAGTGCACACTGGTTACCACGAATCTCAAACTTCATAAACCTTGACCAAGTTTGTTTAAAATTATCTATATATACAATACCAAATGGATGAGAATTTACTTCATGATATACATTAGGTACTCTAGATGTCAATCAATTTTTCTATAAACTTCGCTAAAGTTTACATAGTTTGACTTGGAAAAAAACCAAAGATGCGCTACATTTTGCGGTAGAGGTAGTATAATTGTTTTTGTAAGTGTTAAATTGAAGTTCAAGGAATTTATTTGACTCAAAAATCATTTTTAGGATTGGTTATAGCTTAAAGGGACTTTAAAAATAAAAAATATTTAATAAAGTACATTTGGGTGGAAACTATTTTCCTAGACCCATAATAAGTTGTTTGATTTAACGCCATGTTTTGGAATTTTAGAAAATGGTTTGGCATTTATAAGAGCTAAACCCATTTTCCAGAATTATTTCTACATAGGAAAATGTAGTTAGAATATCTTTCCTATCTCCTTTCTATTTTCCAAAACAACAAACCAACCAAAACCATCGGATCTTGCTCCAAGTGTCCTTGTCATTTCGCCAAAGTTGAAAGGAATGAAGAGGACGGCTACATGGGAGGGGTGGGGGGGGGGGGGGTGAATAGACTACTATAAATTTTACTTTACTTTTATCAATTTAAGGATCACTCAAATTTTGATTATGTAGATCATGCAACTACATGAGCAACGATAAGGATATACAACCTAGCACATTAAGCTTGAGGCCCCAAGTTTCCCCTTAGAACAAGAATCCTTGAACTGGGACACGGTTTTTGTCATATCCGGATCACTCTCGATTACTCCTCGAGTCCAAACACAACCCTAACAAATATTCATAACGAGAGCAATAATATGTGTCTACACATATCTCAAGATCCAACATAACAAAGGATTTAGGATTGTATAGAATATATACTCATATGCAAGAATCCACCATCATAATTGCATTATGTTGCCATATGGTGATCTATAAACATCAAGGTACATGGTGATATGGAGATATATGATCAAGGTACGTACTACCACACCCATGACCAAGAGAGTGGATTAGTCCCTACTCACAGAGGAGCACGACAGGGAGCCAATGGAAGCACTAGAGATGCCTCTAACAACAATTCTCGTGACAATCTCCCATCCACTGTCCTCGACGGTGGACTAGCTGCGAAAAATTACAAAAGGGTGTGTGTACGAAGTTTAGGTCAAGATGGTTCTTGGGGTGTATAGGAATTGAAGGTGGCGGTGCATCTGTATTCTGGAGGCGCCCATGCTCAAATTCGGCGCGCTTAGTGGAGAGCGGGCCTGCTCAGTTGCCTCCTGGTGTGGGCTTTCCATCACCGATTAAAACTAACCCCTTTCTTGGACCTTTTCTATTTTGAAAATAAGACCCAAGGATGTCCTTAACCATAATGCCCACTCACTTTTTTTTCTACTACATTTCTAGTCCATTGAGAAAACTTATTAGGAAAACCTTTCATTTGCAGCATCGAGAATGTATTATTTCAAGTTTGAATAAAATCCTTGACCTATTATTTATATGTAATAGATCTATCATGGAGCATAACAACACTAACATGAAAAAAATACAAAATGGGGACATAAATGTGTAGAATTGCCTTACTATCAACACTACTCTCGCAATTCTTGTTACTATTTAGGAGGATTATTGCAACTACAACACATATAAACTTTGCGATGAACAAGTGTCGAGTGCAGCACATATATAGGTCAGTTTTTTTCCTAGCAACAAGTGCCCTTCGTTTTTTCTGGTTTATTCAGCCTGCGACGCGCACGAGTCTTTTCTTCACGAGGCAGCACCATACTGTGGCCACTGCCTATACAGTGTACACTGTACAGTGCAACTTCACTCACACATCTACTCAGTGACTCAGTGTACCTTATTACGGAGTACATGTTACAACAAGTTTAGTCTAAGAGAGGAGTGGGCGCTCACGTCCACGATGACGTGGCTCTCTTCGACGAGGCTGCCGGCGGCATGAGGGCACCTGGCCTCGTACAGGTAAGCCGAACCACGGGCATGATGTCCGCGTTCTGGGTCTTCATGGCCAGATCCTTGTCCGTCCAACAGGTCGGTGCCGAGATGGTGGTGCTGCTGCTGCACCACACCAGCGCAACATGAGTTCTTAATTTAGGCGATGGAAGGAGTCGCAAGAAGGATCCATGAACAGCAGATGGAAAGGTGAGTCCGATCAGAGTCCAACTTCTGAAGTCTGAACACGACCTTGACGTGCAGCTTGTCAAATCTTATGTTGGACTCAAGTCAATTAATTCGTGTCCGTGTCTTACACCGGTTCGGATCGAACTTGTTTACATTACACTTTTATACATATATATTTTCTCTGGGGCATCCGGAAAGGTTAGCTCTGGGGCACCAATAATATTTACACTACACTTTTATACATATATATTTTCTTAACCCTAAGACTAAAGTAATATTCTTTTGCCCTTGACAGCACAAATTTCGAATATTAATTGTGACGCTCTTTGTTATACATTTTAACGCCCATCATTGAAAGATGTGCACACCATGCTAAATTTAAACAGTGGATAGTAGAAGAACTTTTTATATTGTGATTTAAACAAGGCACTCTATGTTATACATTTTAACTCATATCATTGAAAAATGTGCACAACATGCTAAATTTAAACCGTGTATTGTGTAAGAAGTTTTTTTTATACAATACCACTTTAAAGATCGGTAGGATTTAACAAAAAATAAATAATGTGATGTCATGTCTCAGAGATATATGTGTGTGTTTGTGTATTTTCTTATTATTTTTAATACCTAGGCAAATATTGGTAAAGGGTACGGTTTAACAAATATATCTTGATAGCAGTTTCTAGTATATGATTATGTATGCAAATATACTAGTACATAACACTTTTATGAGGAGCCTAGCATCTAATGGTGGGCATGCTGCTTTAATGTTTGTCAAATGGGTTTAACATGTTTGTACCGGTTTAGTAATCTATTGGAGAACACTACAGTAAACCTGTAGATCCGTGACGTTTTATCTGCGACACAAATAATTCGTCACGAAAACAATTCGGCCGGGCACCACTTCCTACATAAACAAAATCGAGAGGGCTTTCCTTTGGGCGGTTAAAGACAAAACTACTGGAATAGGTGGATCGGGAGACGGAGTGTCGCCCCAAAGAGCTTGGGGGCCTAGGGGTCCAAAACATCGAGAAGTTCTCGTGGGAGCTAAGATTAAGGTGGCCACGGCTTGAATGGAAATACAAAAGCAAAATTTGGGCCCAAGGCAACCCTTGCACCTCGGATGACATGAGCTTATTCTATGCCGCCACCTCCATTACGGTCGGCGATGGGTCTTTTACCCCGTTTGGGACGCACATTGGCTAGATGGAAAAAAAAACCCAAGGACATTGGCCCGCTCATCTTCGCGACATCTAAATCCAAGAAATGGCGCCTCAAGAAAGCCATGGAGAATAACGCATGGATTGGGAAGATCACTATGGATGAGTCCTTCTCCTTTGACCATATCGCTCAATTTGTGGACCTTATTCTCGTCATTGCCCCCTTTGTAAACGGGCTCCGGAATCAATCGACCTGCTTCTCGCCATTGCGCGACACCATGCACCTATGGGGATTCATCAAGGATAGGGTTGGTCTTCACGATATTTATTTATTTATTTATTTTTAAGGCTTTTCAATTAACCATCGGCAGTTTACAGTCATCAGCAACAAAGGGACTGATACGGTTCGGCACAGTGTCAAACCAAGTACCATCAGTTCCCTCTATCCTATTACACTTAGCGAGCTCATGCGCAACCTGATTACATTCTCTTCTAACCAGAGACAAATCGAATAAAAAACCTTCCTCATTAAACTTTCTAATCTCTCTGTAAATGAAGCAAAGCTTGGATAAATTCTTGTCCGTAGCGTTGACAGCAGAACTCACCGCTGCACAGTCCGTCTCAACTTCGTCAGGCCAGATACCCCAGTTTCGGCAAATCTGAAGTCCCATTAGCAGGGCTCTTGCTTCCGCTTCTTCAGCATCATCACACTCCGGTAGCCGATGCGCCGCCGAGCAAATCACCTTCGCCTTATGATCTCTCAACACCATGCCCATGGATGCTAAATTTGATTCCTGTAGGAAAGCAGCATCAATATTCATTTTAAATTTACCTGGCTTAGGAGCAACCCATCTCAATGGAATCCCCATGTTTATAAAGGCCTGAGGATTGCCATCCTGAGTGGCCTGGGTTTCTTTCTCTTTTCTGCCATTGCTGGGAGCAGTACTGTTCAGTGCATCCATATAGTTTGTGATAAAAACAGCCGAGGCTTCAATGGTACATTTACCGTCTTCATGGATAATGTTATTTCGCAGATGCCATGTGATGCGTGTTAAGTTACACGTTCGTTGGGAACCCCAAGAGGAAGATATGATGAGTGCAGCAGCAAGTTTTCTCTCAGTAAGAAACCAAGGTTTAATCGAACCAGTAGGAAGTCAAGGGTCTTCTGAAGGTTGTTGGTGGCTGAATGTGGCACGGCGCAACACCAGGGAATCAGCAGCAACGTGGAACCTACACACAAGACAATCAAACTACTTTGCCCCAACGAAACAATGAGGTTGTCAATCTCACCGGCTTGCTGAAAACAAAGGATTAAAAGTGTGGTGTGGAAGATGATGTTTGCTTGCAGAGAATTAAAGAGAACAATGATTGCAGTTGGTTGTATTTCAGATGTAAAAGAATGGACCGGGGTCCACAGTTCACTAGTGGTGTCTCTCCATAATAAAATACTAACATGCTGGGTAAACAAATTACAGCTGGGCAATTGACAAAATAGAGAGTGCATAACAATGCATATACAAGTCATGATGATCACTATGAGATTTACTTGGGCATTACGACAAAGTACACAGACCGCTATCCAGCATGCATCTGTGCCTAAATAGTCCACCTTCAGGTTAGCATCCGCACCCTTCCAGTATTAAGTTGCAAGCAACAGACAATTTCATTAAGTATGGTGCATAATGTAAACAATACAAATATCGTTAGACAAAGCATTGCTGTTTTACCCTAGTAGCAACAGCACATCCACAACCTTAGAACTTTCTGTCACTGTCCCAGATTAAATGGAGGTATGAACCCACTATCTAGCATAAATACTTCCTCTTGGAGTTACAAGCATAAACTTGGCCAAAGCCTACACTAGCAACGGAGAGCATGCAAGATCATAAACAACATAGGCATGATAAATCAATAATCAACTTGACATAGTATTCAATATTTATCGGATCCCAGCAAACACAACATGTAGCATTACAATAAGATGATCTTGATCATGATAGGCAGCTCACAAGATCTAAACATGATGGCACAAGAGGAGAAGACAACCATCTAGCTACTGCTATGGACCCATAGTCCAGGGGTGGACTACTCACACATCACTCCGGAGGAAGGCATGGCGATGTAGAGCCCTCCGGTGATGATTCCCCTCTCCGGCAGGGTGCCGGGAAGAGCTTCAGAACCCTCCCGAGCTAAGGTTGACGACGGCGGCGGCTCTGGAACTTTTCGTGGATGGAGTCTCGGGTGTTTAGGGTTTTCCCGAGAAAGGCAATTTATAGGCGAAGGGGCGATGTCGGTGGAGGCCCGAGGGCTCCTCACCACGTGGCGGCGCGCCAGGGGTGGGACCCGCGCCACCACATGGTGAGGGCGCCTCGGTGCCCCCCTTCGTCTCTCCTTCGGACTCCGTGTACGTGACAGAAAAATAGGACCTTGGCTTTTTGTTTCGTCCAATTCCGAGAATATTTCCAGAACAGCTTTTCTGGAATCAAAAACAGCAGAAAACAGGAACTGGCACTGTGGCATCTTGTTAATAGGTTAGTCCCAGAAAATGTATAAAAATGCTATAAAGTGTGAATAAAACATGTAGCAATTGACATAATATAAGCATGGAACATAAGAAATTATAGATACGTTGGAGACGTATCAAGCATCCCCAAGCTTAGACTTTTCCATAGCATTAGCAATAATGGTGTTCAAGGAATTCATGCTAATAACATTACTACCACTATTATGCAGACAAACTTCCATCGGTTTCTTAATTTTCTCTTCAAAAGCATCATGTCCTAATTCAATATAAAGTTCATAAAGATCTCTAATTTTGTTGTTGTTTTCCATTAAGCCTAACTTGTGAAAATAAAAACAAGAAACAAAAAGAAATAATTGCAGAATCTAAAAGGAGATACCTTCCAACACTTACCTCCCCGGCAATGGCGCCAGGAAATAGCTTGATGTCTTGATGTCTACGCACGCTTCTATTCTTGTAGACAGTGTTGGGACTCCAAGTGCAGAGGTTTGCAGAACAGCAGCAAGTTTCCCTTAAGTGAATCACCCAAGGTTTATCGAACTCAGGGAGGTATAGGTCAAAGATATCCCTCTCAAGCAACCCTGCAATTAAGATACAAGAAGTCTCTTGTGTCCCCAACACACTAATACACTTGTCAGATGTATAGGTGCACTAGTTCGGCGAAGAGATAGTGAAATACAAGTAATATGGATGATTATAAGTAGTAATTGCAATCTGAAATAAAAATGGCAGCAAGCAAACATGTAGCAGAACTTGTCGTAAACGGTGTTTCAATGCTTAAAAACAAGGCCTAGGGATCATACTTTCACTAGTGGTATCTCTCAACATTTTAGCACAACTGAACGCAAGTAAGTGCTACTCGGGATTATTCTCCTTCTTGGTGAAACAAGAGTACTATGCGTAGGGCTACAAAAGCACACCTCAAAGTCTGAGTAAACAAACACCACAATTCCACAAAGAATAAGCCATGATAATATCTAAATTATTTATAGAGTCACACACAAGTACCCACACTGTCACCTTGATACCGTGTTGTCACAATGACTCCGGAAACTAGATAAAATCATTTGAGTAGCATAAACATTACATATGAATTCAGCGATACTAGCAATGCTCATGATCACATAAAGATCACACCATGGGAGAGAGAGGTAAACCACATAGCTACCGGTAGAGCCCTCAGCCTCGGGGGAGAATGATACGTCTCCAACGTATCCATAATTTCTGCTGTTCCATGCTTATATTATACCATTTGCTACATGTTTTATATACACTTCGTATCACTTTTATGCATTTTCTGGGACTAACCTATTAACAAGATGCCACAGTGCCAGTTCCCTGTTTTCTGCTGTTTTTGGTTTCAGAAAGTTACTTCTGGAAATATTCTCGGAATTGCACGAAACAAAAGGCCAGGTCCCTATTTTTCCAGCACGTACACGGAGTCCGAAGGAGAGACGAAGGAGAGCCACGAGGTGGCCAAACCACCAGGTGGCGCGGCAGTGGGCCCAGCCGCGCCTGCAGGTGGTTTGGGCCCCTCGGGGGTCCGCCGACATCGCCCCTTCGCCTATTTATTCCCCGAGACGCGAAAACCCTAAAACACCGAGCCTTTCATCCAGAACATATTCGCTGCCGCCCCGTCGTCAACCCTAACTCGGGGGGTTCTGAAGCTCTTCCCGGCACCCTGCCGGAGAGGGGAATCATCACCGGAGGGCTCTACATCGCCATGCCCGCCTCCGGAGTGATGCGTGAGTAGTTCATCCTTGGACTATGGGTCCATAGCAGTAGCTAGATGGTTGTCTTCTCCACTTGTGCCATCATGTTTAGATCTTGTGAGCTGCCTATCATGATCAAGATCATCTTATTGTAATGCTACATGTTGTGTTTGCTGGGATCTGACTTATATTGATACCTATGTGGAGCTGAATATTATATTATCATGTCTATGTCATTTGTGATCTTGCATGCTCTCCGTTACTTGTTGAAGCCTTGGCCACGTGAATACTTGTAACTCCAAGAGGGGGTATTTATGCATGATAGTTGGGTTCAACCTCTATTTAACCTGGGATAGTGACAGCAAGTTCTAAGGTTGTAGATGTGTTGTTGCCACTAGGGGTAAAACAGCAATGCTTTATTCAAGGATGAATGTATTGTTTACATTACGCACATTACTTAATGCAATTGTCTGTTGCTTGCAACTTAATACTGGAAGGGGTACGGATGTTAACCGGAAAGTGGACTATTTAGGCATAGATGCATGCTGGATAGCGGTCTATGTACTTTGTCGTAATGCCCAAATGAATCTCATAGTAGACACCACAGCTCACACATGCATGTTATATGCACTTATCAATTGTCAATTGCCCAGCTGTAATTTGTTTACCCAGCATGTTAGTTATCTTATTGGAGAGACACCACTAGTGAACTGTGGACCCCGGTCCATTCTTTTACATCTGAAATACAATCTACTGCAATCATTGTTCTCTACTGTTTTATGCAAACAAACATCATTTCCATTCGATACGTTTAACCCTTTGTTTTCAGCAAGCCGGTGAGATTGACAACCTCACTGTTAAGTTGGGGCAAAGTAATTTGGTTGTGTTGTGCAGGTTCCACGTTGGCACCGGAATCCCTGGTGTTGCGCCGCACTACACTCCTTCACCAACACCTTCGAAGCAAACCTCGTTTTCCTACTGGTCGATTAAACCTTGGTTTCATACTGAGGGAAAACTTACTGCTGCACTCATCATACCTTCCTCTTGGGGTTCCCAACTGACGTGTGACGTACAAGCATTGTTTCTGGCACTATTAACCTAGAGCCACCAACACGTTTTCTGGCGCCGTTGCCGGGGAAAACAGAATTGCTTCTGCAAGGGGAGTCTCTCACACCCAATCTCTTTACTTTGTTATTTGTCTTGCTTAGTTTATTTTTATTTAGTCTTGTTTGCTCTCTTTATCAAAAACACAAAAAAATTAGTTACTTGCATCTAGTTTATTTTCTGTTTAGTTTTTATTATTTCATCATGCTCTCCCTAAGTACACTTTAAAAGAAATATCTGTGGGTAGTGGGTCTATCATTGGAAGAGACAACATTGAAGAATTTTTTAGTCATGTTAGCAAGCTGAAAGATTTTGAAGATAGATCCTTGGTAGAACTTGCCCCTAATTATGAAATTGCTGCTGCCTCCTTAGTCCACATGCTTGAAGCTAGGTTTGTTAACCTTAACCCTATAATGCAGCATATGTTTCTTAGACTTCATGATATGGAAGAGGGGGAAAAGAAGGATTTTGTTTTAGAAACCCTTCTCAAAGAATTTGGAGATGTAGCTAGTGAAGCTAGAAAAGTTTTTATGCGATATAGGATGCTTGGTTATTACATTGATATCGCCAATATACTTGAAAAATTAGAGAAGGAAAGATCCAAGTACACTAAAGAAACTAGTTATGAAGGAGAGAATAAAATACCAATTCCTTTTAAGATTGCAGGAATGCATGAGGCACTAGAAAAGAACTTTAATTGGATTGTGCCTGAAAATTTATTTGATGAGGATAGTTTACCTAAAAGTAATGAAAGGGGAGTTTCTGAAACTTACATAGATAAAGTGCAATGCATCGTTGAGAAAACTTCTAAACTCTCCGTTGATGCTTCTTCTCTTGACAACACTTGATTTTCACTTTCTGCGCCTAGCTGAAAGGCGTTAAAGAAAAGCGCTTATGGGAGACAACCCATCGTTTTTATTTGCTGTTATTTTTGTTTTCTTTGAGTCAAGGAGTTTTGTTACTTCTGTAGCAACTCCTTTGTATCTTTATTTTATCGCAATGTTGTGCCAAGTAAAGTTCTATATTGAAAGTTGATGCAAGATTTGGATTTCTGCGCAGTGACAGATTTTTAGCTGTCACGGATTTGAGCTTATCTCCCTGTAGAAAATTCAAAAAATTCTGAGAAAAATCACGCATATTCCTGAGATATGTACGCAACTTTCATTATTTTAGGCCAGATCCATCTGAGCAACTTAAGTGCCTCGAAAAAATTCGTCATTCCAGACTGTTCTGTTTTTGACAGATTCTGCCTTTTGTTTTGCATTCGCTCTTTTACTGTGTTTGTGTGGATTTCTTTGCTCCACAAAGCATTGGTGGCTGTAGCTAATGTCCAGAAGCTTTGGGATTGATTGTATCATTACAGAATATGAGAATTTTTGATTATGCACTAACCCTCTAATGAGAACTGTCTTGAGTTTGGTGTGAAGGAAGTTTTCAAGGATCAAGCGAGAAGGGTGATATTATGTGATCAAGAAGAGTGAAAAGCCTAAGCTTGGGGATGCCCCCGTGGTTCATCCCAACCATATTCAGAGAGACTCAAGCGTCTAAGCTTGGGGATGCCCAAGGCATCCCCTTCTTCATCAACAAACTTATCAGGTCATCTCTAGTGAAACTATATTTTAATTCTTTCACATCTTATGCGCTTTACTTGGAGCGTCTGTGTGTTTTTATTTTTGTTTTTGTTTGAATAAATTCGGATCCTAGCAATCCTTGTGTGGGAGAGAGACACGCTCCGCTTTTTCATGTGAATACTCATGTTCTTCACTTATATTTGTTGAGTATTCTTAACTAGCTACTGCAGTGCTTTTAGCTCCTGTTTTTCATGCATCTCTTCGAGCTGTTAGCACTTGTTTATAAATACTCTCTTGCTGCATTATATTATCATTTGGAGAGTTTATGTTTAATAAATTATTGGTGTTTGTTTGGAAGAAAGAAAATGCTACATGTAGTAGTTGGTATTGGAAAAGACATATGCATTCTTGTAGATCATTGTCTTGTTTTGATTTGATGCTTTGCAATTGTTTTGAGCTCTCAAGTAGATCATGTTTAAGCTCTTGCATCATGTAGTTAAAGCCTAGTAGTGGAGAACTACCGTAGAGCTTGTTGAGACTTGGGATGCATATTTGTTCTCTCTAAGGTCTAGATATTTTCTGGTAAAATGTTTGAGCAACAAGGAAGACAGTGTAGAGTCTTATAATACTTGCAATATGTTTTTATGTGATTCTTGCTGTACCGGTTTATACTTGTGTTTGCTTCAAACAACCTTGCTAGCCTAAACTCTGTACTGAGAGGGAATGCTTCTCGTGCATCCAAAACTTGAGCCAAAACCCATGCCATTTGTGTCCACCATACCTACCTACTATGTGGTATTTCCTGCCATTCCAAGTAAATATTTCATGTGCTACCTTTAAACTATTCAAAACTTTATTACTCCTTATTTGTGTCAATGTTTTATAGCTCATGAGGAAGTATGTGGTGTTTTATCTTTCAATCTTGTCATTTACTTCTGACAGACTTTCACCTGGACTAGTGGCATATACATCCGCTTATCCAATAATTTGCAAAAAGAGCTGGCAACGGGGTGCCCAGCCCCAATTAATTACAACTTTCATTAATAATTCTCTTCACATGTTTTGCCCTGATTTATCAGTAAGCAACTTAATTTTGCAATAGACACTCCTCCATGGTATGTGAATGTTGGAAGGCACCCGAGGATTCGGTTAGCCATGGCTTGTGTAAGCAAAAGGTTGGGAGGAGTGTCATCTATAAAGAAACTAAAATACATGTGTAAACAAAAGAGAAGAGGGATGATCTACCTTGCTGGTAGAGATAACGTCCTTCATGGGAGCCGCTCTTTGAAAGTCTGGTTGACAAGGGGGTTAGAGTGCCCACTACCATTCGTTGACAACAACAAACACCTCTCAAATACTTATTTTGTGCTCTCTATATGCTTTCGAAAACTTAAAAAGCTCTAGCACATGATTTAATCCCTGCTTCCCTCTGCGAAGGGCCTATCTTTTACTTTATGTTGAGTCAGTTTACCTACTCCTTTCTATCTTAGAAGCAAACACTTGTGTCAACTTTGTGTGCATTGATTCTTACATATTTACTTATTGCACTTGTTATATTGCTTTATGTTGACAACTATCCATGAGATATACATGTTACAAGTTGAAAGCAAATGCTGAAACTTAATCATCCTTTGTGTTGCTTCAATGCCTTTTACTTTGAATCTATTGCTTTATGAGTTACCTCTTATGCAAAACTTTTTGATGCTTGTCTTGAAAGTACTATTCATGAAAAGTTTTTGCTTATATGATTCATTGTTTACTCTTTATCTATTTGTTAGCAAACTATAGATCATTGCTTTGAGTCACTTCATTCATGACATGAGCCTTGCAATATATTGATCAAGATTGTGTGAAAGCATGTCTCCTCAGAAATTATTTGTTGTTATCGTTTTACCTACTCGAGGACGAGTAGAACTAAGCTTGGGGATGCTTGATACGTCTCCAACGTATCCATAATTTCTGCTGTTCCATGCTTATATTATACCATTTGCTACATGTTTTATATACACTTCGTATCACTTTTATGCATTTTCTGGGACTAACCTATTAACAAGATGCCACAGTGCCAGTTCCCTGTTTTCTGCTGTTTTTGGTTTCAGAAAGTTACTTCTGGAAATATTCTCGGAATTGCACGAAACAAAAGGCCAGTCCCTATTTTTCCAGCACGTACACGGAGTCCGAAGGAGAGACGAAGAGAGCCACGAGGTGGCCAAACCACCATGGCGCGGCAGTGGGCCCCCGCGCCGCCAGGTGGTTTGGGCCCCTCGGGGGTCCGCCGACATCGCCCCTTCGCCTATTTATTCCCCGAGACGCGAAAACCCTAAAACACCGAGCCTTTCATCCAGAACATATTCGCTGCCGCCGCCGTCGTCAACCCTAACTCGGGGGGTTCTGAAGCTCTTCCCGGCACCCTGCCGGAGAGGGGAATCATCACCGGAGGGCTCTACATCGCCATGCCCGCCTCCGGAGTGATGCGTGAGTAGTTCATCCTTGGACTATGGGTCCATAGCAGTAGCTAGATGGTTGTCTTCTCCACTTGTGCCATCATGTTTAGATCTTGTGAGCTGCCTATCATGATCAAGATCATCTTATTGTAATGCTACATGTTGTGTTTGCTGGGATCTGACTTATATTGATACCTATGTGGAGCTGAATATTATATTATCATGTCTATGTCATTTGTGATCTTGCATGCTCTCCGTTACTTGTTGAAGCCTTGGCCACGTGAATACTTGTAACTCCAAGAGGGGGTATTTATGCATGATAGTTGGGTTCAACCTCTATTTAACCTGGGATAGTGACAGCAAGTTCTAAGGTTGTAGATGTGTTGTTGCCACTAGGGGTAAAACAGCAATGCTTTATTCAAGGATGAATGTATTGTTTACATTACGCACATTACTTAATGCAATTGTCTGTTGCTTGCAACTTAATACTGGAAGGGGTACGGATGTTAACCGGAAAGTGGACTATTTAGGCATAGATGCATGCTGGATAGCGGTCTATGTACTTTGTCGTAATGCCCAAATGAATCTCATAGTAGACACCACAGCTCACACATGCATGTTATATGCACTTATCAATTGTCAATTGCCCAGCTGTAATTTGTTTACCCAGCATGTTAGTTATCTTATTGGAGAGACACCACTAGTGAACTGTGGACCCCGGTCCATTCTTTTACATCTGAAATACAATCTACTGCAATCATTGTTCTCTACTGTTTTATGCAAACAAACATCATTTCCATTCGATACGTTTAACCCTTTGTTTTCAGCAAGCCGGTGAGATTGACAACCTCACTGTTAAGTTGGGGCAAAGTAATTTGATTGTGTTGTGCAGGTTCCACGTTGGCACCGGAATCCCTGGTGTTGCGCCGCACTACACTCCTCACCAACACCTTCGAAGCAAACCTCGTTTTCCTACTGGTCGATTAAACCTTGGTTTCATACTGAGGGAAAACTTACTGCTGCACTCATCATACCTTCCTCTTGGGGTTCCCAACTGACGTGTGACGTACAAGCATTGTTTCTGGCACTATTAACCTAGAGCCACCAGAGAACTACTCCCTCCTCATCATGGGAGGCAGCAACGGCGATGAAGATGGCGGTGGAGTCGATGGAGATGGCTCCGGGGGCAATTCCCCGTCCCGCAGGGTGCCGAAACAGAGACTTTTGTCCCCCAAATTAGGGTTTTTGGTGGCGGCGGAGCTACGGAACTCTTCTGAGAAATCGTCGATTCTTTTAGGGTTTCGAGGCAGGAAGATTATATAGGCGAAAGGGCGGCGCGAGGGGGTGCACGAGGCGGCCTCACCACGTGGCGGCGCCACCCTCCTCCAGGCCACGCGACGGCATGGTGAGGAGGCCGTGGCCTCCACTGGGCTTGCCCTTCTGGCTCCGTGGGTCTTCTGACGAAACAGAATTTCTATAATTTTTCTGGATTTTTCCGAGCACTTTGGTTTTCGGGCCTTTTCTGCAATACACAGACATAATAAACAGAAACTGGCACTGTGGCATCTTGTTAATAGGTTAGTCCAATAAATATCATAATATGATATAAGTGTATATAAAACATGTGACAATTGGTATAATATTAGCATGGATCATAAGAAATTATAGATACGTTGGAGACGTATCACCATGCTCTCCACAACAGCATGAGGATCAAGGGTTGGGTTTCTTTGTTTGCATTAGCAAGCAGTAAGAGTAACCAATCCGGTCCAGTGTATCTGAATTGGTTCTCGTCTGGCAGACACCATAACTCTCTCATCTTGAATCTGAGGGCTCTTGCTTTTGTAAATCCCACCGAAGCATGGTAACTGTTTTCTTCAACAGAGCCGCAAATACTGCAGGTACTGTCAATCTCCAGTGTCCTTCTCCATTTGTTTCTCTTAGTGGCCAGGTTATCTGAAGCACATCCAGGCGAAGATCCTTACTTTGTTTGGCACCTTGCATTTCCAGATTAGGTTCCACAAGTTTCTCGACTCATCACCGCTATTGCTTCCACCACAATTGAGTTGTGATTGTCTTTGGATTGTACATGCAAGTTTGTATGCACTCTTGACAGTGAAAACTCCATTCTTTTCAAAATGC